>OY970833.1:22877973-23477973 GCA_963853835.1 Calendula officinalis
TGAGCTCTAATCTTCATATTTCTTGGAGATTGTTGATCTAAGGTAAGAATCTTTGGTAGTTTATGCATCTCTTTGTATTATTGAGCTTTATTTAGGTATCAATGGTGATTTGGACAATCCACAAGTTGGATTTAGGAATTATTGATGAAAATCTTGAACTAGGGTTTGAAAATGATCCGATTTTATCAGATCATCATTTATCAGATCATCATTTATTGTAAAATTTTCTAGGTATGTTGAAGACCTTCTGAATTGTGAATAACACTCAAGGTTAAAATATAAAACCTTCACATATTCAGGGGGAGTTGCTTAAATATTTATCTACATCAAATATGAGGAGATTGTTGGGTCGCTGAAAAGCATTCCCCAATGAAGGGATTTAATGAAGATAAAAAGGCAAATACTTGGAAGACAATCTGAGGATTAGTTCTTCAGATTGTGAACAACTAAATCTGATCAGTTCTGATTTCAGTTACCCAGCTATACTATCTGATCATTATCTGAAACAACGATCAGTTCCCCGTGCCGAATCAAATACTGATCAACAGATCAGATAGTTATAACAGGTTCAGCGCACACTTGACAATAACGCTGAACCATCAAACAGATACATCCCTAAGCAAAACTCTTAGTGAAGGTCACTAAAGCTGAAGGCCATCTGAAGAAGCATGAGTATCCGAAGACTCATGGCTACCTGAAGCGCACAAAGGCCTGAAGTTTCAGTGTCACAGAAAGACACAAGTAAAGCACAAGTTAGTGAATCACTGATTATGGGAATATCTTGCAAATCTTCTAGAAGATGTCGGCGATCACAAGACGACAGAAAGTACCTTCAGAATTCCGTTAGTCGTGCTCGTCCCATGAAATATCCTCTGCACCAATGGAATTCTCACACGCGGAATCGATCAATCATTCCTTTGGCACCACGTTTCCCAAGGCTATAAATTGAGGACTTGACGATCGAATTCTGTTTGCACCCAACAAGTTTACTCGCTGCTAAAATTACTCTAGACTCTTATTTCTTTGAGCAGAGTGTAAACCACCAATTATCTTAGTTACTTGATTCGACAATTTGAATATCTATAACGAAGATATCTGGTCTTGTGCCTGATCATTTGTTGATTAGAACTTGTCTTAGGTAGTAAACAGTTATTGTCTATTTCTTGCAAGCAGTTTAGTTAGGATTTGTTTTTAGCTATTCCGCAAACTGCTTGCTGCTTTATTGTATCATTATTGATTAATAAAGAAAAGTTTAAAAAGTGTTGAGTGTTACCTTTAATTTTTATTTGGTCAGTAGAAACATATAAGTGCAGAAATTCACTTATTACGGGACTAACAATTGGTATCAGAGCAAGACAATTAATTCATAATTGTTGATCTACTTATTTACTGATCAAATGGGTGAAAATATATCACAAATGAATCTTGGTTCGAAGACAAAAGCCCCTGTTCTTACTGATGATGATTTTGGTATGTGGAAAATTCATTTTCTGGGATTTGTCGAACATCAAAATGACATGGGACCAGATATTCTTATCAATTGTCCATACATTCCAAAAATGTTCGTTCCAAGTACAATTATTTCAAAGAAGAAGAAAAAGGAAGAAGGAGATAAAGATGAAGAAGAAGAAGATCTGTCTGATGTTGAAGAATCCAAACCCAAAAATTAATGGTCAGAGGCGGACAAAAAGCTAGCGGGTCTAGATGCTGAAATCCGGTTCCTCCTTCAAACGTCCCTCCCAAATCACATTCTTATCACAGTGATATCTTGATAACATCCTATGAAGGAACCGATGAGGTCAAAGCCAACAAGAAAGCCATGTTGAATCGAAAATATGAAGCATTCAAGGTCATCAGAGGTGAAACACTCAACATGTCATACTTAAGGTTCACCATTCTCATCAACGAATTAAGGGAATTTGGAATCAACAAGGAATTTCAGGAACTGATGTATAAATTCTTGGAAATTCTTCCAAAATATTGGGGCGTCATGTCCACCGTGCTAAGAAATTATGGTCAGATGAGAGATATGAACATGAGCAATCTCTACAGTACATTGATGAATTTTGAAAATGAAAACAAGATGTACAATGATCTGAATGAGACCCCCACCTCATCTGCTCTTATCGCAAGCTCTTCAGGAGAACGTGAGTCAAATTCAGGAAGATGCTGTGGATGATGAAAGTTTTGAAGATGTCGTGGATGGTGATTTCGAAGAACGTGAGTCAAATTCAGGAGAATGTGAGAATTATGATATAAAAGAACTATCTGAGAGTATGGTGTTATTAGCCACAAGATACAAAAGGTTCTTGAATCGAAACAGAGCAGGAGGCCAAAATGATAGAGGAGAAATGGTATGCTTTAAATATGGAAGAACGGGCCATATCAAAGCTGACTGCAGAGTCAAAGAAAACTCAGGGTCTGAAAGATCATGTTCAAGTTATTCATCAAACTATAAAAATAAATATGAAGACACTGAGAAGAAGTACCAGGAGCTGAAAGCTCATATCGCCAAGGCTGAGAAAGATGTAAAAGCATTAAAAGCTACGGCTGAAACTTGGTTAAGTGACTCAGAGACAAGTGATGAGGAAGTGATTGTAAACAATACAAAAAGTTTATTTGCAAAAATAGAAGAAGAAGAATTTGCTTCCGATTCTGAAGATCAAGAAGATTGTAGATGTCTGATGGCTAAATTCGAAGAAACTGAGGAGCATCAGCTAGAAGATGAATATCACGAATTCGATTTTCCAGAGTTCCTTCTTTCAAGGGACTGGGAAGACGAAACTCTAAACAAAAGAAAAATGTTTGAAAAAGTTTCTTGTTAAGATTATCCACCGTTAGTCAGGTCACTTGCAAAAGATTTAATGGCTACTCAATATAGAAATGCTAAGTTAGAAATTGCTCTAATAAAAGTGACTGAGGAACTAGAAAAGCTCACTCAAAAATCTTCAAAAACTGAGGACTCCAGTACATCAATAATATTTTGAAAGAAGACAACCTTTTGTTAGCACAGAAGAACGAAACCCTTCAGAAATCATGCAACGCATGGTCTGAGTCATCTGATCTCATCAAGCAGATGCTGGAAGAACGACATAAGACTCCAATTTCCCATGAAGAAGCTAAGTCAAGTCCAAACTGCAGAACTCCCACGTTTGAACAAAAAATGAACACTCTCATAAATCCGAAATGTCAAAATCTCAAGAAGTTCGTTATGTCAGAGAAGTATTTCAGTTTTACTAACGGAAACCTAATCATCACAAAATCGGCTCTCACTAACCAAGCTTGTTCATCAGAGGGATCTAGGATCCGGGATGAAGAGATGATTCAGACTATCCCTCGAACTAAAGGGATAAAACTCTCTTGTCATCATAATGGAGCAAAGACTACTTTAGCTGATTGCTCAGATGATCAAACGGTAGCAAATCTCATTGCTCACATCAGCAAGCTAACCTCATCAGCAGCTGATACAAAAGCTAAACTCACAAAGTTCACATCAGAGATCCGGGCTGAGATGAATAAAGGATTCACACAAATAAGCAATCAAATGAAAATGTTCTTCAAACAACTAGAAAACATTACTACTCCACCAACTGCTCAAAATGATCTTGCATCTCAACTTGTTCAACCTCTTTCAGTTCATCAAAGGGAAAATAACATACCATAAGAACCAATCTCTTATAACGATCTTCGATCAAATGAATGATCTCAACCAGTCCCAACATCTCTCAATAGAAAATTATATCAAGCAAAATGTCATCTTGGAAGAGGTTGAGGAAATGGAGATTGATATAAATCAAGTTATTCAAAATATTCAAGGTCTATCATTGGAAGAGTACGTAAGGCAGAACATCATTCTGGAAGTAACTGAGGAAATGGAGATCGATGACAGCCATACAGATCAAGTCATTCAATTCAAGAGTGCTGAAAAAAGATGTATCTATAATAATCACAAAAACAAAGAATGTCAAAATCTCACCTATGAAAGAAGAATGGCATCAGGCTCAAAAAGGTCATCAGATACTGAGAAGTATGTTTCACAAAAGGTAATTATCCTCGAAGACAACAAGTATCCATCTCTAAATGGATACCCAAGAACTCATGAATGAGCAGAAGGTTAGTGCCGGGCAAACAACATGAAGACATCTGATTTATGATCAGTTGTAAGCCCCTGCGATAAACCCAAATCATCAATAAGGCAATGAGAAGATCATCATCAAAAAGCCAACCATCGTTGCAGTTATTTTTATCATGTTGTTGTTTCGTTTTCTTCTCTTACAAAAGATTGAAGAAATTTTCTTTGGTATGCTTTTGTTTAATTTTGTTTATTTCCACTGATCATCGTCAGGCAAAAATTTTCCCTTTAAATGACTTGTTAAGATCATCATCTTGCCTTATAATTGAAAAAATACCTCAAACATCTTTCGTTTGTATGGGTCTGGTCGTTTGAAACACTAAAATGTTACCTGATTTATCAGTCATATCTTATTTGTCTCGCTATGATTTATCAGTCATATATATATATATATATATATATATATATATATATATATATATATATATATATATATATATATATATATATATATATATATATATATATATATATATATATATATATATATAGAGAGGAGGGTTCATGCGAGAACCACTATTATTGCGAGAACTGCGAGAACAACTTTTTAACCAATCATTTCAATTAATTAGTTTTTTAATTCTAAAGGGCATTGTAGTCTTTTTGACATTAAATTCAAACTAAATTCAGTTTCCTTAATTAAAATAATTAAATTATTGCTATTTTCTAGGATCTTAATTTGCAATTCTTATATTATTTTTGAAATCTGTATTGTTTCATTAATGAACACATAACGATAACTTACAATTTTTAACATTTAATTGTTCAATGATGATCACATAATAATAAAGTGTTAAATGTGCAAATTCTACAGCTTAGTTGAAAAAAATCTATAAATATACATAATGAACAAATTTACAAAACACACAATACCATAATCATAATTAAACCCCAATCACTAGTGAACACATTTAAATAACGGTAATTAAAATCCATAATCCATAATTTACATATCACCAGTGAATACAATTACATAAATACAATTACATAATCTTAACTAAAACTTACAGAGATCACATATCTGATAGATGAACACCATACAAAGTAATGAACAAACATAATGAACAAAAAGTAATAAAGATGAACACCATACAAAGTAATGAACAAACGCTAATGAACACAAAGTAATAAACAAAAACTAATGAACAAACATGTATTTAAACAGTTATTTCATCTCCATATAGACCTTCATGGTTACAATTTAAGTGTTCAAACACTTCTTCGATTGGTACTTTTTCCTGTAGAACAATGATTAATAAAATTAACTCCAAACTTAATAAACATTTAAGATAAAAACTAAATTAGTTCTTAAATGTGATGATTTGTCAGCGTGCAATAATAAGTACTAAAAAATGTTTACATTAATTTAAATAAATGTTCTATTAATGTTTATCTTGAATTCTCATGGCAACATAACTATCGTACATGCCCCACATACACCAATGTTTGTGATGTTGCCTGCTTTGGGGACTTGTACTTTACTTCACAACATTTCATTTTTTCCACTCTCATACTCCACACACCTGCATAAATCCCAATATATAGTAGAAGATGAATTGAAATGTCATGAAGTGCAGAGCATCATTCGTTCCGTAATTGCAACTCATAACACGTGAAATCTATAGATGTTCATACATACATGAACTCCAAATTAAGAAAAATTGCAACTTATATCACAGATCTACAACTAGATCGGAACCCTAATAAAAAATATCTAACCTTTTCATGTGGTTGCGGCTGATCTGGGCATATGGTGGTAGATCTGGAGAAGGAGGAAACCGTGGAAGATTTATGTGTGCTTCGCCGGAAGTTTCTTTTGCTGGTTTGTGTTGCGACGCTGCCAATCGCCGGAATTTTCTTGCTGGTTTGTGTTGCGACGCCGCCCCTCGTCAGAAGTTCCTCGTTGTTTAGATTTGCCGGTGGTTTCAATAGATTATTGTTGGGATGACCGTCGGAATTTTACGTCTGTGAGATGGGGGTATCGGCATGGGAGAGGCATTATTGGGAGAGAGGAACTGTGAAAGCACACATATGGGCGTTTGTTTGAAACCTAACTTTACTAATTAAGAGGACATATTATAATTATTAAAGATTAAGTTTACCCTTTTACCCTTTGGATCTTTAATTTTAGACCCTTAATGTTTGGTTATTTACGAAAATTACAAAGATGATCTTAGCCACTAATCTTTTAATCTAACGGTCAAATAAACGTTCTCGCAGTTCTCGCAATTTTAATGGTTCTCGCATGAACCCTTGTCTATATATATATATATATATATATATATATATATATATATATATATATATATATATATATATATATATATATATATATATATATATATATATAATATGGATCAAGAAAGAAGCTAGGTTATTTAAAGAACTTAAAGAAGCAATTAGGAGCATTGATTTCATTAAAACATCCAAGGGCACTCAAGGGCATGATTGTCATTTTCCCTCCTCCTTTAACAATACTTTCTTTTTTCAATTCCCCCTCATTATATCGTTTTTTTTTTCAATTGTCTCTGCACCATCTTCTCCACATCTCCTCTATAGCTCCATCAATGGCTTCCTCCACAACTCCTCCATTATAACCATATACGAACCACGTTTAATGTCTGATTCAACTCAAGGTACGAACCCTAATTATTTCCTTCGGATTTCAAACATTTCAAACCAGGTCGCAGATTCAGATCTGAAAGGTCGCAGATTCAGATCTGAAAGGTCGCGGATGCAGATCTGAACCAGGTAACCGATTTGAATCATTAACGAATTCAGCTCCTCTTTCTTCATTTGATTCCTTCTGATTTCACCAATTTTGGACATTCAGATCTGATCTAGGTTGCTAATGTGAACCAGCTACGAACCCTCAAATTCTTCATTTGTTTCCTTCCAATTTGAATCACTTACACTTATGTAGATTTGAACCAGGCGCCTTCTGATTCATATCCAGGAGTAATTGGTGTTGCATATTTCAATTTCTTCATGAGATTCATTATTAACTCAATATCTCTAAAATTTGCTTCAATGGCTACCGAATCAGATATCCAATTTGATCCAGATCTGCATACCAATGGTAATTTGTTGAATCCAATAATGATTTTTTACTTAAATAATGTTTAATTGATTGTTTAATATGTTGTGTTTGTGTATGCTACCTTGTTTAATTGAATGTTTAATTGGTCAATATGATGAATGTGTGATTTTGAAATAGGTGAAGATGATGAATTACTGTTCATTTGCATTTTCGTTTATTTGTATATGTTTCTTATTTTAAAATTGAGGAAGATGTTGATAGTTGTAGTTGCATTTTCAATAGATCATTAGAATTTAACAACATTAGGATAGAAAAGACTTCATTTTCATTATTGGAGTTGCATTTTCATTTAAAACGGCTGTTTCAAATATTGACATTTGCATTTTCATACCTGCAGTTGCATTTTTCATTTTGATTTGCATTTTCATTTAATATAGTCATATTTTGAACTTTTAACCAATTGTTTTGAATACTGGTTCTTGCATTTGCATTTTCAAACTTGCATCTGCATTTTCATCTTCATTACACCTATTTATTCCATTAAATTTTAAATAACTTTTTGAAATACTTTCATTTGCATTTTCATACTTTAAGTTGCATTTTCATATATGTAGTTATTTTTAGAAGTTTAACATTTTTTTAATTTTTATTTGTTTTTTTTTTTTTTTTTTTTGTAGATTTTGATCATGCCCCGGCTTCTCTTCACATTAGTTTTGAAAACATATCTGCTCTTGGTGATAATATTGGGTTCCTAATTCTAAAAGACATGTTATTGGTATGAAATTTGATTCTTTGGGCGATGCTTGAAATTTCTTGAGAGAGTATGGTATGTAGGTGGCTTTAAGCCCTTAAATCTACCCTAAATGTTCTCTCATTAAGGAATGGTGGATTTGTTACTCTTAAGATTTTTAGGTATTCTGAGTATGGTAAGAATGTAAATATTAGTAAATTGGTGGACACTTTAAAAGTATAAGAGGGATGTGTTGGCATTTAATGGGAATAACGATTGATAAATCGTTGTGGATTTGTTGAACAAGAGGAAACAATTTGTTAGTGATTTTTCATTCGATTACTTTCTTGCCGATGACAATAGGCTTGGTGGGTTTTTTTGGGCAGACGAGCAATCAAAGAGAAATTAATGTGCATTTGGGGAAGTTGTGTCTTTTGATGCTACATATAGGACTAATAAGTAAGTTATGCATTTTAATATTCTTGTGCATTTTCATTTTCATATTCCTGTGCAATTGCATTTTCATATTCCTGTGTATATTTTTTTTATCATTTAACTTCTGTTTTTTATAGATACGCAATGGTTTTATACCATTTACTGGAATAGACAACCACAAAAAATGTGTTGTATTTGGTGCTGCTATGTGAGCAAAGAGAATGTTGTCTCCTACAAGTGGTTATGCAATGCTTTTATTAAAATGGTCATTAGTTCGCGTGAAAACTTTATTTCTAAATCAAAAAAGCAGGGAGAAAGTAGGGAGAAAGTATGGTTACTGAGACAACTATGATCCGCATAATATTCACACTTGTTCAGGAGGAAGAAAGTAGAAGACATACAGAAAAAAGACGCAACAAGCATATGATGATCCGGGATTTTCTTTTGTGGCACATTATATTTTTTATTGGTTCTGTTTTATATTCTTACCAAATGTAGTTAAACATACTTTGCCATTTACATTTTCATTTTTTAAATACTTATTCTATTTTACATATTGTCTATTGCAGTTGCATTTTCATAATAGCATTTGCACTTTCATTTTATGTACTCCCTAAACTTTCAAAAGTTAGTTCTGTATTAAATAGTGTTATTTGCATTTGTGTTTGCATTTTTATGCTTGTAGTTGCATTTTCAATTTATGCACTAATTCCCTGAAAATTTACATAATGGTTATGTTTTAAATACTAATTGTTGCAATTGCATTTTCATAGTAGCATTTTCATTTTCATAATTACATACTGCATTTTCATATTCATAATTGCATACATATTTTCATTTTATGTGCTCCCTGAACTTTTAATGCTAGTTCTGTTTCCAATACTGGTATTTGCATTTGTATTTTCATGCTTACAATTGCATTTTCATACTTGCAGTTGCAATTTCATTTTATGTGTTTATTCCATGAAATTTTACATACTTGTTCAGTTTTTATTTACTGGAACTTGTGATATTTATGTACTCAAACTTGTTCTATTGAACTTTATAATCAATATAAACAAAAACCAAAATAAGTAACAATCTAGATTACTTCTACGACTATCCATCAATTTATAGGAAAAAAAAACAACCTAAAACACATTTAACCACATAAAATACAACCAACCACCAAAATCCAACAATCCGTATGATAAAACAAAAAAATAACCAACCACCTATTGTATAGTTATTAATAAAATCTTTTTCTTCTTCATCTCTTCAGTTGTTTCTTTAAACTTTCATTTGACTATTGCCCACCTTTTTCTATTCTTTAAAAACTTCTTCTTCTTCATCTCTTCAATTGTTTCTTCATCTTTTTTTATATTTTTAAAAATTTCCATTACCTCTTTTCGCCCTCTGCATTTTCACTTTTTTCTGCATTCACATTTTCACTTTTATCTATTATTCGCATTTTTCACCTTTCTCTGCATGTGCAAGTTCACCACTTTATGCATTTGCATTTTCATCTCATTCTGCATTGTCATATTATATACCCAAAAATACAAATCAACATAATTGTTACACTCAAATCAAACTCGTTTTTAAGTTCATATTTCATACACACACAACGTGAAAATGCATAGAGACAGATTTACACCTTTCGTTTGCTTATCCGTTTCTGGTTTCTTCTGCTTTGTAGTTCCTTTTTTTTTACTACTTCCTTCCGTACTACCTTTGGCTTTTTTTTATTTTTTTGGTAAATCTGCATAACAGATATGTATACACACACCATAAACCTCTTTTCCTTCTACAAATCATTTTAACTTTTCAAATTTCTTTAAAATCATATTAAATACCCAAGATACAAATCAACATAATTTTTACAAATCATAGCAACATCAATGATTACCTTCTTAAATTTCATCTATATTGTTTCTCCTTTTAGTTTCGACCCAAAATACTTCGTCATCATCTTTGTTTGTTTGTTTTCTTTTTTTTTCTTTTAGGATCATTACGAACCTTAGATTGCATTGTTGCCCATCTTGTTAAATTTCATGTTTTTTTTATCTTTTATACATCTTATAGATGTTAACGAAAGAATTCAAGTTCTTTTTAATTTACAACCCTAGTGTTACCTGCAATTTAGGAAGCATATTAGCATTTTGGGTCAATAAACTTTAAATACATATTCATATTCATATGAAAATGCAAATGCAAATGCATTTTGCTGTGCACATTAAGGTATTATCATATGAAAATGCAAATGCTAGTAGGTTTTGGATCAATAAACTTTAAATAGATACCATGGACACTTGTTGTTGCAACACCCAAATAAGGCTTACCTAACTGTATCACCTCATAATCAATAACTTGACTTTGAATCTTTTCTATCCAAACTCCCACTAGAAAATAATGGAACAATAACAACTGTAATAAAAGAACAATAGCAAAATGAATCTGTTATTGACTGAATCTTTGCATCCAAAACTTGCAATAATGGAACAAAGGATGTATACCTGGAAATAGATATCGACGAGGTAGATTCAGTCTTAATCGAACTTGTTGAGCAACCAAATTGTGTATCTGAGACATAGAATTGCGATTGAAACCCTGTGTTTCCTTCTTTTACGACTTAGACAGAGGCCTAATTGTCGATTAAAACCCTAGATTGGCGAGTCTCTGATTGATACTGTGTATTTGTGATTGTTCGATTGAAATCTATTGAAACCCTATCTCAGTTCGTCACCTGCGTGAGTTACAGAGAGATACACGAAAGAGTGAGAGAGAGCCATCGTGAGAGAAAGAGGCAGACGAAACCCTATGCCATGGAGAGACCGTATGTTTCTTAGATGAGAGACTTAAATTACATAATTGCCCCTTTTGCCTATTTTTGTCCAGATTTCAGCCTTAAGAATAAGAGTGAGCGTGTTTTTTAAGCTTTTAATCTAGTCCCTCCATCTATTGATCTAAAGGCTATCATTGTTTCCTTATATTCTTTAATTAATAATGCTTTTCTATGGATCCTCACCCTATATATATATATATATATATATATATATATATATATATATATATATATATATATATATATATATATATATATATATATATATATATAGGGTCCGGATCCGGTGAGGACTCTTTTCCCGGTGAGGACTGCGAGGACTCCAAAAAAAACTCTAAAAATGATTCAAAACAAACTTTTTTCAAAAAAATTTCTTTTTTAAATATCTAAATCGCAGCCTATAAGATCCAAAAAAAAAATGTTTTTCAAAAATGATCCAAAAAAAAAATATGGATCATAATAATGATCCACAAAAAAAATATGGATCATTGTTATGATCCGCAAAAAAAGTGGATCATAATGTTTTTTTCAAATTTTTTTTTTGTCAAATGTAGTAATAATCATGGGGTGTTATATATATTTTTTTCGGAATTTTTTGAAAATTTTTTGAGGTGTCCTCACGAGTCCTCACCGTTTTTGGAGTCCTCACCGGATCCCACTTATATATATATATATATATATATATATATATATATATATATATATATATATAGGGTAAGGATCAATAGAAAAGGGTCCTTATTTGAAGAAATTGAAGAAACAATATATATATATATATATATATATATATATATATATATATATATATATATATATATATATATATATATATATATATATATATATATATATATATATAGGGTTAGGATCAATAGAAAAGGGTCCTTATTTGAAGAAATTGAAGAAACAATGCATTTTCGTAAAATATACATATAAGTATACATATACATACATATATGTATATACACATATATATTCATACCATATATATATATATATATATATATATATATATATATATATATATATATATATATATATATATATATATATATATATATATATATATATATAGTGTAGAACTAGAATCAGAACCAATTAAGGCTACAGAACCAGCGAACTCAATCTAAACCATTGATTTTTGAAATGAAATGATCATGGAAAACACATTAATGTATTTGATGAGGGACCCCCAAATATTAGTTTGCATGGATGTCATTCATGCATATATACATATATGTATAGATAAAACTTATGTATACATACATGAAAACATATACGCATGTATATATACATGGCCGATATATATGTATATATACACATATATATACGCATGCATTTTACGTAACATGCATTTTCAGTCGTAACTTGCATTTTCAATTGGAACTTGCATTTTCATTTACGAAAATGCATATGCATACCGTATATATGTGTGTGTATATACATATATATGGTATATGTATGAACATATGTCTATCTATAGTATGAATATATATGTGTGTATATATATATATATATATATATATATATATATATATATATATATATATATATATATATATATATGTATATTTAATGAAAATGCATTGCTTATTCAACTTCTTCAAATAAGGATGCTTCTTTCTTGATCCTTATTCTATATTTTTTCTAGGTATGTTGAAGACCTTCTGAATTGTGAAAAATACTCAAGGTTAAAATATAAAACCTTCACATATTCAGGGGGAGTTACCTAACTATTTGTCTACATCAAATAGGGGGAGATTGTTGGGTCGCTAAAAAGCATCCCCCACTGAAGGGATTTAATGAAGACAAAAAGGCAAATAGTTTGAAGACAATCTGAGGATTAGTTCCTCAGATTGTGGGCAACTAAATTTGATCAGTTCGGATTTCAGTTACCCAGCTATACTATCTGAAACAACGATCAGTTCCCCGTGTGGAATCAGATACTGATCAACATATCAGATAGTTATAGCAGGTTCAGCGCACACTTGACAATAACGCTGAACCTTCAAACAGATACCTCTCTAAGCAAAACTCTTAGTGAAGGTCACTGAAGCCGATGGCCATCTGAAGAAGCATGAGTATCCGAAGACTCATGGCTACCTGAAGCGCACAAAGGCCTGAAGTTTTAGTGTCACAGAAACAACAAGTAAAGCACAAGTTAGTGAATCACTGATTATGGGAATATCTTGCAAATCTTCTAGAAGATATCAGCGATCACAAGACGACAGAAAGTACTGTCAGAATTTTGTTAGCCGTGCTCGTCCCATGAAATATCCTCTGCACCAATGGAATTCTCACACGCGGAATCGATCGATCATTCATTTGGCACCATGTTTCCCAAGGCTATAAATTGAGGACTTGACGATCGAATTCTGTGTGCACCCAACAAGGTTACTCGCTGCTAAAATTACTCCAGAACCTTATTTCTTTGAGCAGAGTGCTAACCACCAGTTAAACTTACGTTACTTGATTTTAGAATTGAATCTCTGTAACAAAGGTGTCTGGTCTTGTGCCTGATCATTTGTTGATCAGAACTTGTCTTAGATAGTATCTGTTATTGTCTATTTCATGGAAGTAGTTTAGTTAGGATTTGTTGTTAGCTATTTCGCAAACTGCTTGCATCTTTATTGTATCATTATTGATTAATAAAGAAAAGTTTAAAAAGTGTTTAGTGTTGCCTTAAATTTTATGTGGTTAGTGAAAGCGTATAAGTGTAGTAATTTACTTATTACGGGACTAACACTATGTACTCAGGTTCGGGAGCTAAGGATAAGGCGGCCCGTAGTTAGCATTGGAAGTGATTAGCTCGGTATACTTATTTAATTCTCTAGACTATAGTTTTGATATTATTGTAACACCGCTTTTTGGATATTCTGATACACTTTCCAAATTTTTAATTACTTCATATTTTGGGATGTTTGATTTGTAAGACTTGTTTTTAATATTTAAAAGTTTTAAATTATTTTGAAAAATTGAGGTGTTACAACTTGGTATCAGAGCCAGGTTTAAGTGAATTAGGTTGGTTTACCCACCCTAGACTTAGACTTGGCTTTTGGGACAATATGATCTATAGGAAGTTAGGTTGACCTTTGAGAATTACGGTTGACCATTAAGGGAATTGTTATAAATCGAGCTTTTCTTATATCATATGTGACTATTTAGTTGAATAATTAGATTCTAATTGGTTGACATCTTATGTTAGTAAGATAGCTAGAACGAGAAGTGGACGAATCGTACCAAATGGTGAAGGGGACTTGAATATGATTCCCAATGCGCCTCGAAATGGAAATGGTGGAGCCGCATCCGGTATTGCGAATAAAAATCCACCGGTAACAATAAAAGTTATTCAATCCATGCTCACCCACATGAAGGAGGTGATGCAACAAGATGTTAACCAGATCATTAATGATCGGTTGAACTTTGATGGCGAGGATAGGGACGATGATGAGGGTCGTGATGATGAAGAAAGGGAAGAGAGGGCGGATACTCCTAATCTCACAAAGACCAAATCCACGGGAGATAGTGTCCCGACCGAGAAATCCTCCACTGAGGAGAGGAGTGTTGACAAAATTGAACGTGAAGGGTGTTCTTACAAGACATTCTTGGCATGCCGACCCGACAACTATTTCGGGAGTATGGAACTGAAAGATACTATGCGTTGGATCCGGGAGACGGAACACGTGCTTGAGAGTAGCAAATGCAAAGAAGAAGACATGGTGACTTATGCCTCACGTTTTCTTAAGGATGATGCCTTGACTTGGTGGGTCACCGGGTATGAGTCATTGGGAAAGAAAGCCGTTTACAAGATGTCATGGGAAGAGTTCACTAGGAGACTCAAAGAGAAGTTTTGTCCCGAAAGCGAGTTGGAAGAGTTGTTGGAAGAATTCTTGCATTTCAAAAAAGGCAATTTAACTTTAGATGAGTATACCAAGAAGTTCATGGGATACCTCCCGTTTGTGATGAATGCCAACCAAACAGAACGTAGTCGTGTGGTTCGGTTTGCAAATGGGTTACCATGGGAATATGAGCTTGAGGTGAAGAGGGCGGCCACTCTTGATGAGGCTATTAATGTCGCCCGAAGTGTTGAGAAAGTGGGAAAGAGGAGAGTTCAAGAGAGGTTGGTGGGTAATGAAAAGAGAAAGTTTGAAAGTTTTTTGGGGCCATCAAAGAAGAGCAAATTCACCCCGAGCGGGTCAAAGCAAGGTAGTGTTGGAGGATGTAGAAAGTGTGGTAGAGACCACAAAGGTGAATGTAAGGCGCATTCAAGTGGTTGTTTCAAATGTGGGCGTTTTGGCCACAAAGCTAAAATTTGCAAGGTGAAGAACCTTGATGAGGTGGAGTGTTTCTCATGCCATGAAAAAAGGCATTATAGTAATGTTTGCCCAAAGAAAGGAACCGAAACGTTGGTGTCGACCGCTCACAAGAAACCGGAGCCGTCGAAAGTCAAAGGGAGAGCTTTCCAACTCACCCGCGAAAAAGCAAGAGAGACTCATGATGTCGTATCAGGTACATTATTCATAAACTCTATACATACTCATATATTGTTTGATTCGGGTTCTACCTATTCTTTCGTGTCTCATGAATTTGGTGTTAAGTTCAATGTTCCATTAGAGTTGCTTGATGATTTGTATGAGATTGAGGTTGCCAATGGAAAAACCTCTATGGTTCAACACATTTATAGGAATTGTGAGTTAGCAATCGATAATAAAAAGTTTAAGGTTGATTTGATGCCAATGGGAATTAAGGCTTTTGATGTAATAATTGGGATGGATTGGTTGGGAATCCATCAAGCCAAGATTTTATGTGGAAAGAAGTTAGTGTCGATCAATGTAACGACCGGAAATTTCGGTTAATGAATTAAATGGATATATTGAGGAATAAATGTGGTAAAATATTTAATCGAGCCTTGGATGTGTTATTATAGGTAAAGAATCATTTATGACCCGTGTTAATCGAAAACGGGTCAAGACTTGGTTAGAAACAAGTTTGGAGATCAAAAGATTGGCCTTGGCATGCAGCCCTCGCGATGGGAGCTCGATGGGAGGAAGGGAACAGGGATTTCAGAAGCTCGATGGGAGGATTTTCGTGATGAGGTCGCGATGGGAGCTCGATGGGAGGATTTTCGCGATGGGAGCTCGGTGGGAGGATGCACATGCGTGCATATAAGCGAGGCCGCGTAACCTCGCGATGGGAGCTCGATGGGAGCCCTGTATGGACTATAAAAAGTCTATTTTTAGGGTTTTTGCTCATTTCTCTCCACTCCAAAGTGTGCAGCATATATCTAGAGAGAGAGTGGGCGATTTTGGTGTCTTGGAGCTTAGATCTTCACCATCTTGAAGGATCTAAACATCAAAGGTAAGGATCTATGATTCTTGTTATCTCCTACTAGTTGTAGACTTGATTTGGGGGAATATGGTGGGGAAGAAGACCCACCATGGATGGTGTCTTGAGGTTTGGGTCTTGTGAGTGTAGAACACTCATAGTTAAAATGTATACCATGAATCCATGGTTAGTTTGTGCTTAGAACCCGAATTCAAGATCTAGGGTTTTGAGATTTCCACCAAGTTTGATGAACTTGGTGGTTGAGGATGATTATGTTGTGATTATGATGCCTAGTTATAGATGGTAACTAGATATGCTATATATTGTGTTGATAGATTGTAAGAACTTAAAAGTTGGAGATATCCCAAAGATGGAAGCAAGGATTCATGTTGATAAACGCGATCTGGATTTAGCTATCGCTAAGGTGAGTACATGAGACTTTTAAACTGGGTACATAGCAAATGATTTTGAAAACCATGATGTTTTATGAGTCTTTATTAATAAATATTTTTATTAAAGATATGATTGAAAAGATGAGAAAATGTGGATAATAGACCATTTAAGTATGTCTAAATGACTAATGATTTTGAAAGAGATTATGATAATAAAAAGTGATTAATAGCTCTTTATTAATATGATGTATGATTAAGAGTAATGATTAAGAAATATGATATTTAGTTATTAATAATATGTATTAATAAAGCTAATGACAATGATCTTTAAGTATCAAGTATTGATTAGCATATTATACTAATAAGAGTAGTGATTGATTTGCTAGGAGAATAAGTATAAATTGACTAGTAATAGATATGTATTCTAGTCAAAGAGAAGTTAAAGTAATATGATTTTGAAAAATGATAAATATGTTTTATTTAGTAAAGGACTTGATAAAGTCAATATTGAAATTGAATAAGTAATGAGAATAATATGATAATTAGAATAGATGTATTCTAATTTTGTGTTTAAGTATGACTTATTTGGGCATAGACCCGTATTTGATGATTTCAATATGTGTTGAGAAAAGGATCTGGATCATAGATAACCCACACAAGTTGGGGGAGTTAGTGACACCTACTTGGGGAGGCACCACCCTGCGCAAGAGTAGCATGTCGAGAAATAGATAACCCGGAAAGCGGGGGAGTTTCAGATAACCCGGAAATCGGGGGAGCAATAGATAACCCGAAAACGGGGGAGTTTACCTAGATAACCCACATCAGGGGAGTTACTACGGAGAGGTCCGTAGCGTATGTGATAAAGTATGTGTAAGCACACGTTAGCTTACAAGTATGTGATTTTGATGAGAGTAAGCTTATGGTTAGCTTGCTAGTATATATGTATGAAAATGATAAGTACATGAATTAATAAGTAATAAGAGAATAAAGAAAAGTAACGAATATGACTTTTATTATATTTGAGAATGGGTCGAAAACTCATGTATCTCACGAGACTATTTTGTCTCACGTACTACTTTGTTTTTGGCTATGTACTCAGGTTCGAGATTGAAGGATTAGAAGGTCGCGATAGAGGTGGCCTAGAGATGTTTAGCTCGGGAGCTTATAGGCAGATCCCGTTATCCTATGGTTATGATATTAGTAATACTCTGATAATCTTTTAAAAGGTTTTTGTTAAACCGTATTTTTGGATATTGGACTTTATAATATTTTTATTTAAAAATATGATTTAAAAGATGTTTTAAAAATTGAGGTGTTACAATCAAGTCGTCCAATAATGAGAAGGTGTATATTTATGGGGAAAAGAGACATCATATGCCAAATCTGATTACCGCCATTAAAGCAAGAAAGTGTTTGTCCAAGGGATGTTCGTAATTTATAGCTTATGTTCTAGATGGGAGAAAAGAGAAGAAGACGGTTGAGAATGTGAAGATTATTTGGGATTTTCCCGAAGTATTTCCCGATGACTTACCCGGGTTACCACCGGAGTGACAAGTCGAGTTCCGTATTGATTTAATTCTGGGGGCGACACCGATTTCCCGAGCCCCGTATCGTTTGGCTCCGACCTAAATGAGAGAGTTGATGTCTCAATTGCAAGAACTACTTTATAAAGGTTTTATCCATCCTAGTTCGTCACCGTGGGGTGCACCGGTTTTATTTGTGAAGAAGAAAGATGGTTCAATGAGAATGTGTATTGATTACCGGGAGCTTAACAAGATGACGATTAAGAATCGATATCCTTTGCCAAGGATAGATGATTTGTTTGATCAACTTCAAGGAACCGATTATTTCTCCAAAATTGATTTGAGGTCGGGTTACCATCAAGTTCGGGTTAAAGAATGTGATACCGAGAAGACGGCCTTTAGAACGCGTTATGGGCATTATGTATTTTTGGTGATGCCATTCGGTTTGATGAATGCCCCGGCTATTTTCATGGATATCATGAATAGGGTTTGTAAACCTTTTCTCGATAAATTCCTTATCGTGTTCATTGACGATGTTCTTATCTACTCCAAAACCGAAGAAGATCATGAGGAACATTTGAAGCAAACTCTAGAAGTTTTGAAACGAGAGAAATTGTATGCAAAGTTCTCAAAGTGTGAATTTTGGTTGCGGGAAGTTCAATTTCTTGATCATGTGGTATCTCGAAACGGGATAAAAGTCGACCCGTCTACGATTGAAGTGATAAAGAATTGGGAAGCACCGAAGACTCCAACCGAAGTGAGAAGTTTTCTTGGGTTAGCCGGTTATTACCGAAGGTTTATTGAAGATTTTTCCCGAGTGGCGGTCCCACTCACCATGTTGACAAGAAAATATGCAAAGTTTAGTTGGGAGAAAAAGCAAGAGGATGCGTTTGCCTTGTTAAAGGAAAAGTTGTGCAACGCACCGATTCTTACATTACCCGATGGTATGGAAGATTTCGTGGTTTATAGTGACGCCTCGAATAAGGGTCTCGGTTGTGTTTTGATGCAAAGAGGAAAAGTGATAGCTTATGCTTCAAGGCAACTGAATGATGCGGAAACAAGGTATACTACTCAGGATTTAGAGTTGGCGGCGATTGTCTTTGCATTAAAGATTTGGAGGCACTACTTGTATGGAACGAGGTGCACGTTGTACACGGATCATAAAGTCTTCAATACGTGTTCACGCAAAAGGATTTGTATATGAGGCAAAGAAGATGGATCGAGTTGATTAGTGATTACAATTGTGAAATCATTTATCATGAAGGAAAGGCTAATGTGGTAGTCGACGCCTTGAGTAGAAAAGTTCATGAGAAGCCGGTCAAGGCTAAGTCGATGCGGATTGAAGTGATATCTAGTATTATTGAAGGGATAAAAACCGCACAAACCGAAGTGATGGGAAAAGATCAGTTTAGACAAGAAAGATTGGGAAAGAATCAATTATTTGAGGAAAACATTCAAGGGTTAAAAACCGTGAATGGTCGGATTTGGGTTCCGAAGTTCGGTGGAAACCGAAATGTATTGCTAAATGATGCTCACAAGTCCAAGTACTCGATTCATCCCGGAAGTACAAAGACTTATCAAAACTTAAAGAGAATTTATTGGTGGCCAGGGATGAAGTCGAGGGTAGCAAAGTACATTTCAAATGTGCTACGTGTGGACAAGTGAAAGCCGAGCACCAAGTGCCCTATGGATTTCCACAATCGTTGCAAGTGCCGGCCGGGAAATGGGAGGACATCACTATGGATTTTATTGTTGGTCTTCCAAAGATAAGTAGGAATCATGATGCTATTTGGTGATTGTTGATAGGTTAACGAAAAGTGCGTTATTTCTAGCTATTCGGGAAACTGTGCCACTTGAGAAGTTGGCAAAATTGTATGTTGATGAGGTGGTTCGGTTGCATGGAGTGATGATATCGATTGTATCTGATCGGGATGCGAGGTTTACCTCGAGATTTTGGAGATCACTTCAAGAGGAGTTGGGAACGAAGTTAAGATTGAGCATGACTTACCATCCGCAAATTGATGGTCAAAGTGAAAGGACGATCCAAACGGTCGAAGATATGTTGAGATCGTGTGTGATGGATTTTGGTGGTAAATGGGATGGACATTTACCGTTGGTTGAATTTTCATATAATAACAGTTATCATGCAAGTATCCAAACGCCACAATTTAAGGCATCGTATTGGAGAAAGTGTAGGACGCCTTCTTATTGGTTGGAGGCGGGTGAGACGAAACGCACGGGTCCCAAGATTGTGAAAATAACAAACGAGAAAATCCGAATAATTCAAGCAAATATGAAAGCCGCACAAGATCGTCAAAGGAGTTATTCGGGTTTGAAAAAACGACCCTATAATTTGAAATGTTGGTGATATGGTTATGTTAAAAGTGTCGCCTTGGAAATGCGTGATGAGATTCGGTAATAAAGGAAAATTTAGCCCACGGTATGTTGGACCGTTTAAGATTTTGAAGAGAATTGGACTTCAAGCTTTCAAGCTTGAACTCCCACCCGAGTTGCAAGGTGTCCATAACACATTTCATGTTTGTAATTTGAAGAAGTTCTTAGGCGAAGTGGAGAATGTGATCCCACTTCAAGATTTGCGGGTCGATGCACCCAACCGGTTGATTGAAGAGCCTGTGGCCATATTGGAGGCCCAAAAGAAGAAGTTAAGGAACAAGTAAATCGAGCTAGTGTTGGTTAAGTGTAAGCCTTCCCTTGGGCCAAATTTGACTTGGGAAGTCAAAGACGAGATGAAGAAACGCTACCGAGATTTTGTAGATTATGATGCGATTCCGATGACGGAATCCTCTTAAGGGGTAGATAGTTGTAACGACCGTAATTTTTCGTTTTGTAATTTCGTGTATTTAGTTCGGAATCTATTCGAATTACGTTGTTCATGTTAGTTTCCGTCTACTGTTATGATTTATCGGGTTTTTACTATTTGGGAATGTAATAACCGAAATTGGGTCAAGACTTGGTTGGAAACAAGTTGGAAACCAAAGGAGTGCAGGCCCCGAGAGTTCGCGACGTGAACTCAGGCTCACGATCGTGAGGATCGAACAGAAAGTTTGGGTTTTTGATGACTGGAGTTCACGACTTGTTCCCGAACGCGAAGAGTTCCCGACGCGGGAAATTCTCGACGTGAACTTGAGTTCGTGAACTCGAACTTGGTGAGCTATATAAAAACAGGTTTTGAGGCTAGGGTTTGGACACCTACGCCCCTACAAACCTAGCAGCCGTTATTTTGAAGGAAGATGTCGGTTCTTGGTGTTCTTGAGCTCTAATCTTCATAATTCTTGGAAATTGTTGATCTAAGGTAAGAATCTTTAATAGTTTATGCATCTCTTTGTATTATTGAGCTTTATTTGAGTATCAATGGTGGTTTGGACAATCCACCATGTCATCTTTGGGGAAGATGACTAAACATGGGTGAAAAACACTCATTGTAAGCTTGTAATCATTGTGTACAAGTTGGATTTGGGAATTATTGATGAAAATCTTGAACTAGGGTTTGAGATTTCACCAAGTTGGATGAACTTGGTGATTGGGAATGTTGTTATGGATTGTTTATGATTAGTTATGAATAATAACTAGATTATTTGTATGATTGATGGTTAAGTCTTAAAGGCTTAAGGATTGGAGATATTCCTTCATTCAAGGAGTAAGGATTTGTGTTTGCTAACACAAAGTTTAAGAAAGCATTGCTAAGGTGAGTACATGTGATCTTTTCTGAGTACATAGTAAAGTCAATTTTATGATTGGGATGTTTTAATGAGTCTTTATAATTAGATAATGGTTTAATAAAGAAATGATTTAATTGTTTTAAGTATGAATTGAATTGTTTATCGAATTGATTTGGTTACCACAAGTATGATGTGATTTATGTTATGGAGCATTGGCTCAAGATTGATGAATTGTATGTGATAGCTAAGTAATTGGATCCTAGATAACCCATCAATTGGGAGAGTTAATGACTTCTACATAGGGCGGTACCACCCTGCGCAAGAGTAGTATTTGGAGAAATAGATAACCCAGAAAGCGGGGGAGTTTGAGATAACCCGGAAAACGGGGGAGCAATAGATTACCCGGAAATGAGGGAGTTTACCTAGATAACCTATATCAGGGGAGTTTGTTTCGGGGAGGCCCGTTACGTATGTGTGGGCTTATGGCAAGCCTTAGATAATGATTGGCTGTGTGCAATGTGATATTTATTTAAAGTGGAACTCACTCTCCACTATCTATCTACTTTAATAAAATCAAATTACCTTTTTATCCCTACTTTTACTTTTAGTCTTTTAGATAGCATTAATATCACTTTTTTTTTAAAAAAGAGGTGAGACCTATTTTCCACTAACAATCCACTTAATTTACATTTTAATATTTTGCCTCAAAAATAGTGAAACCTAAAATGTATCACTTGTTTTGATACGGAGGGAGTATTAAACTATGGGCCGGCGTGCAATTGTGGTTGAAACATATTCATCATTAATCACCAAAACACTGTACTATCTTCGTATAAAAATAAGTGATACATTTGAAAAATTACGGTTTTGGGGCAAAAGATTATAAAGTGGTTTAAAATAGATTAAGGTAGATAGTTAGTGGAGATTGAATCTCACTTCTTTTGAATGAAGTGATATTAATGATATTTAAAAGTAAAAGTAAGGGTAAAAGGGTAATTGCACTTTATTAAATTAGATAGTTAGTAGAGATTAGGTCTCACTTTTTTACCAAATAAGGTAAGTTTTGAAAGTATATCACTTATTTTGTTCCACTCCTAAATAGAAAGTGTATCACTTATTTTGATACGAGGTAGTATTACATGTACGTATATCTCTCCCTTTTTCTTTTTTGAAGTTTTTTGATCAAATTGTTTGTTTGTTGTGCTGCAAAATTGACCACAACTTGTTTCTTATGGATGAAGTGAGTCGATGCATGAACACGAGATATGATCAATATTATGCATGACAAAGATGAAAAAATTAACCCTCCCTTTCTTTTTTTAACTCACGTGGATGCATGTAATACTCCCAAGCACCATAAATATGAGACACCCAAACTACTCCCAAAGAGAGAGAGAAAGAGAGAATGGAGTAAAAAAATAACTTATTAATCTCACGAGAGTGCAACACATTGCATTTATAAGAACCTAGCTAGTTGTATGCACTAGACTTACCCACACACACACACACGTAAACACACCTAATATATATATAAATATGTCAAGCGCATATCCATATACATCACCACCTTGGTGTATTTCTTGACCAATATTATTGTATTTAATTTGTTTGAAAGATTGGAACATCATGTCTCATATAGCTGTGGAGAGAAATAGGAGAAGGCAAATGAATGAACACCTCAAAGTCTTGCGATCTATGACCCCTTGTTTCTACATCAAAAGGGTTTGTATAGTACTCCTCTCTTATATTTTAAACCCTAATAAAGAGCTTGTAATGTTTATTCATCAATATTAGGGTTTTTTCATGGATTGTATGCCACAGTTTGTCCGTTTTGGTGTCAAATTACTGTTGGCCTAATAGCATATACCAAGGTTTCCGACATAGTAAGAAATTAAAGTAATCCGCAGATGTTATAGTCCTATGAAACTTATAAGTGAAGTTATCTAACTTTAGTACTTCTAACCCATAGAAGTTAGATCGGATGGAAACTCCAACTGATAATAATCTATATTTTCTTGATTATGAATCAAAATTTCCTGATAATAATCCATATTTCGTGATAATGATTCAATTTGAAAAATAAAGATCCAATTTTTTTCATAATGATCCTATATTTTCTAAACGATTAGTTGAGAATTGTTCTCGCAATCCCTGGATCCTAACCCCTAACATATATACTTTAACTTAGGATTTTTTCTTAGTTTTAGTAGGATGATTAGTTCATAGCATAACTACAGAATATGATTGTTAGAAAATCTATCACATGATAACTGCATATTCTTTCGACTTTCTAATCTATTTATTTAGGAAACATGAGCAATATTTACTATGCATTAGGGTTTTAACAAGAAAATAAATCGAACAAAAGAAGCCAAAAATTTAAATTCACTTTTTTCTATTATGTTTTGGTATGATATATATATATGGCAGGGAGATCAAGCATCTATCATAGGTGGTGTAATAGAATTCATCAAGGAAATGCAACTCGTTTTACAGTCGTTGGAATCAAAGAAAAGGCGTAGGAGCATAAGTTCGAGTCCTGGTCCCAGCCCAAAGCCGATAATATTGCAACCCACCACCCCACAATCCGAACGGTCAATAATTTTACATGAAAATGTCAAAGAATTGGGAGCATCTTGTAACTCACCAGTTGCTGACGTGGAAGCAAAGATATCGGGGTCAAATGTTGTCTTAAAGACTGTATCAAAAAGAATTCCAGGGCAAGTTGTGAAGATAATCAATTTGTTGGAAAATCTTTCTCTTGAGATCTTGCATCTAAATATCAGCAGCATGGAGGATACTGTCCTTTACTCCTTTGTTATTAAGGTATATCCATATACCGTTTATATATAATCTCAAATAGTAGCCTATATAACCCCCCCCCACCCCCCCCCCACCCCCCCCCCCCCCACACACACACACACACATCAAATCACAAATTCTTGGTTTCTTGACTAAAAAGTTAGTTGTTATTCGTAAAAATCTTAACTTCAATTCTTTCGCTACTGATTTCGTGATTTTTGTCCAATATTTTGTAGACATTTGTTTTGACCTTTTATCAATTGTTACTATGATCATAGTTCTAGTAATAGAAGTATAGTTTATCAATTTTTCATTATACTTAATTTTTCATTACGTACTTTTGCTTTAGAACACAACAAGAAGCAAAGAAAGTTCATTAACTACCACAATTGAATCTTAAACCCCTACCTGTTAAGTGGGACCAACACTACAACAAATATCTAAAATCATTGTGCACTAGTCATGCATGTAAATATAACAACTTGTTATATGAATAACTGAATAAGTGCGAAAAATATTTTACAATGAAAACTTCACATTTGGAAATGCAAGGAAAATAACGATTGGAAAAGTTCACACTTAAATGCATGGAAATTTGAACATTTGAGATTTAACAAAAAATTTCACACTTAAAATACGGAGATTTAAGCAAATTTTTCATGCTTTAATATAACTTCACATGTCCGTTCCTGAGGATGGACGACAAGGGCGGCGCCCAGGGCCCAAAAGATTTAGGGGCCCACTTTCTAAAAATTAGCCTATGTATACATATATGTAAACTCATTTTAATCAAGGTAAATTCAACGGAATATTGAAAATAAGTTGATTACAGTGTCCAATCCAGACATTTAACTCGGGGATCGGGATAAAACTTTTAATTTGGCGGAAATTTTTTAGTTATTCCAAATATTAATTGGACCGGCTCTGTTCATGAGTATGCATTTATCATATACAAGATCAAAACTCAGTCCCCCAAGGGAACATGTATAATGAGAATACACTTTAAGATAAAAGTGCGTGCTTTAAGAATGAGTTACAGTTTTAGGTGTAATAATTCAGATATAATTTGTTATTGTACATTTCTACATGCATGTTGTGGATTCTAAACACTTTTAAGTATGGGGGGCATACCCCTAAAAAAATGCAAACAACTCACGTATAATTTGTTGGAGTACTATAAATACCATTGACGAAATGGATCATGAAAGGGGATTATGAAAACATTTGTGCTCTTGGTGTGTAAGATCTTTTTGGCTATCTTGATAAAAGTTTGATGTGAATTGTTGTGCATGTGCAGATCGGACTGGAATGTCAGCTTAGTGTTGAAGAACTTGCAGTTGAAGTGCAGAAGAGCTTTTCACTTAATCTTACTTAGCTATATCCATATATTTTATCACCTGCGTACTTTTCCATTTCGTCTAAAATCATGCATGCGCAAAATAACTAGAAGAATCATATCATATATTATATATACATATACATATTTATATATATGTATATTGTGTGTGTTTTTTACTTCATAAATCCATTAATAGTAATCAATTTGAGGAAAGACTCTGTTGGAAAATATAGTGGTGAATGAGATAGCGGGTGTTTAATACAAGAAATTAAGTGTGAGAAGTTGTTCTACATTGGAAAAATACCAAACCAATTGCTCAACTCGGTACAAAAACTCGGTATGAGAACTGGGTATGAGACTATCAGTATGACAAGAACAAAGGGTAATATAATGTATTTACGGCTTTAGGCAAGTAGAATTCTTAGTATTTGTAAATCTTTCACATCCAAAAATTTTACAATGCTAGCTTTAATATATCTACTTGCCTTAAAATCATAGTTACCAGATTCATGTGTAATGCCACAATTTTCGATCGGTACGGAATGTGTAGAATCGCAGTACGAAAGCGTATCAAACGTAGAAGAAATCACGATTGAAATCGATTTTTTACGTACCTGAACAAAGATGAAATTCGATCCAAATCAGAGTCAATTCGTATTTGAAGTCGACGATTTAGTGGTAGATTCGACCTAAGGAACGCGATTAAAACTTTGATCTTACGACTGCAACACCGATTATGTTCTAGGGGGTATTGATGAGACGATGATGGCTGTTTACGACGGCTCTTTTTCATGATTTGTGGACTAAGCCCACAATATATATTGAAGCAATTGGGCCAACATTAAAATTGCATTAACACCACTTTTTTTTTTTTTTTTTTTTTTCAGTAAATTACAGTTTTTGTCCATGTGGTTTGCCTGATTCTGCGTTTTTGTCCCTGTACTTTTTTTTTTCTATTTTTTTTGTCCCTGAGGTATGCCAAATTCCGTTTTTTGTCCTTCCGTCCACCCTCCGTTTCTTTTTGGCCGTTAAACCCCTCACGTGTTGAAAACGTGAGGGTAGTTTGGTTTTTTTTCCTAAACCAGTTGTACCTCATGCTTTAATTATTGTACCTAAATCGATCAGTTGTACCCCTGTGTCTTAGATATTGTACATTTAATATGATGAAGAACACACACCATTCATGAATCTAACATTCATCATCATCAAAATATGAAGAAGAACACAAACATTTCAAAATCATCATTTTATATTCTCTTTTCCCTCTTTTAATTCTGGAGTATACTTCTTAATTTTATGAATGTTGAAGAACACAAACATTTCAACTCCACTTTTTTTCTTGCTGTTTTTTCACCCGAAGGTGTTTACATGGCAACGAAGATCAGTTACACCCGAAGCAGGTTTTCACCCGTCAAACCGCTGAAACTGAAGGCCACAAACGAAGAAAATGAAAATTGATAAACGATTTGTCATCTTTCACTGGTTTGCTTTGATTAGCCGGTAGAGGGGTGGTGTCGTTTCAGCTAAAATGGGATTCAGATCTGGAATTTCTGTTAAATCGCCGGAGTTTCTGCCTTAATGGGTTTCAGATCTAGAGTTTCTGCTTCGACGGTGGCGGTTGTTATGTGTGTTTCGTCCGGAGTTTCTGAACAGTCGCCGGAGTTTCATCGATGAAGACGAAACAGTCGTGGTTTTATGTAGAATTGTGTGGGTTTGTAGAATTTGAATTTTGGTTGTAGTTTTGATTTTAGATTTTTGTAGATTGTGTGGGTTTGTTAATGATTTTATTTTGGATTTTGGGTTTGTTTGAATGTTCATAGCTTGCTTGTAAAACAAAGAAGAGGAAGAAGAAGAAGAGGAGGAAAGAAAAAAAAAGTATAAATAAAATAGAAAATAGAAAAAGACCAAACTACCCTCACGTATTCAGCACGTGAGGGGTTTAACGGCCAAAAAGGAACGGAGGGTGGACGGAAGGATAAAAAACGGAATTTGGCATACCCAGGGACAAAAAAACAGAAAAAAAAAGTACAGGGATAAAAACGTAGAATCTAGCAAACCACAGGGACAAAAACTGTAATTTACTCTTTTTTTTAACGGGAAGTAAGTAAGTTAGTGGTTCGATATATATTATTCAAATATATCTCATTTTTTGAGAAAATAAACCCCACCAGTTTTTTACTCCTAAAGAATGTCTTCAAACAAGTCTTAAAATCACAAAATTTTGAAGACAAATCTCCCAAGGCAACTTTTAATGGCCAATTAATCTAGACCAAATAGTTGCACTAACACCACTTAACTATATATATTTGTGGACATCTATAATATTTTTTTAAAAAACAACCCTATAGACCATAGATGTATTATATTAACACAAAAATATATTAAATAGTTATATATATATTATTAATAACTTGTTTGAATATTAATATTTTAATGTTTACATTGTGTACTTATATGTTATATGTTTCCTTGGTTGAATTTACTAAGTCTTTAAGATCACTCCCAATAATGAGACAAACTGACAATTCACTGTGTCAGCTCACGTTCCAACCTACATTAATTGATATAATATTCATGCCAACAATACTCATTCTCAAAGGTTTTTGGGTTTCACCATTATAAAATACACACACAGAGAAATACCAAATACTCTATTAAAATGGCTTGGGCCCCACCCTTTCAACTCTTCGGCTAGGCAAAGAGCTTCACTGACGGCAACAAACTAACGCCCCGTGCCAATGGTATATATCTCGTCGGTTGAAGAAAAGGGGGACCAAAGTCCTCCGTTGACAAGCGTCTAAGTACTTATTTAAAACATAATGATTTTTAAAATTAAAATGGTACACCGTACCGAGTCGTACTGGAATAAACCTACCCCCTCCGTACTGTATATGACTGGGCCGAACTGCATACCCGGTCCTCGTTTCCGTACCAGGGTACGCCGAACTGCATACCCGGTCCTCGTTTCCGTACCAGAGCGTACCCTGTATGTGGTAACTATGCTTAAGATTTCAATTTACTTTGAAAATTGACATTTTGACCCGTATAGTAATTGTGTTGATTCAGGTTATATTCTCTCTTTAAACTGAACTTAAAAAACCAAGTTGAAAACGAAATGATTCAAAATATATTTAGATGTTAACATCATCACAACCCACCTTATTAACAAAAATATAACTTTAATGACAGTTTTTGCACCATTTTTAAATTATCCAAAATGAAAGTAACAATAAATGATAAAATGTTGACGGGTAAATCCAACCCTAATTTAACCTATATAAAAAGAGGTACACGTTAAGAACCGAACTCGTTTCAATCCAGTTTGCCACATTTAAAAGTCAATAGAATTCCGAAGCAAAAAAATGGATAAAAGTCATAAAACTATATTTCTGATTGAACCAACATTACTCGTGACGCAAAGACTGTTTGTTCTACTATTTCCACCGCAGTTAGATTTCTACTTAAGCACATCCTGAAAGAAAAAGAAAAAAAGATTGATTCATAAAAAAATGCTAACATAAATTTATTTTCTATTTTCTGTTCTTATTCTTTATCAAAGGTGCATACCTTTTGTATTACATCTTGACTCTATCGGGTACGCGATGTAAATGCCATTGACTTAGTTTTTGACCTACCAACATTTGACCGTCTTCTGAACTTCAAGAACTTGTTGGTCAACAAAGTCAACTCCTCAACAAGTTCAGTTAATTCATCTCCCTCTTCACCACCCTCATCCTTAAAAGTTGGAGTAATCTGAAAATCTTTCATGGCATTCCTATGTTCTTTTGACAGTTCATAACAATTAAATCTATCATACAGATCAGTCAGAGTAATTTTTTTTAGGTCAACACACGTTCTCAAGCACATTATAAGACTGTCCCAATGATCCGGGAGTGAATCCATAAACTTTTTAAGAACGGCTATATTTTCCTTCTCAACACCAAAATGTTTAAGCTCATTCAACAAACGACTAAATCTCAGGTATGTTTTAATCAGCGTTTCTCCCTTTTTAGCGACGAAAAGCTCATACTGTCGGTTTAGTTTTGCTTTCTTAATATTTTTTACTTCTTCTGTTCCTTCATATAACTCACAAAGTGTATCCCACATTTGTTTAGCCGTACTGCAGTTCGTGACATAGCTAAAAACATCATCAGGCAAAGCCATACCTATCAAACACTTTGCTTGTGTGTCAAGATTCACAAGTTTCTTATCATCTTCTGTCCAATCTTTTTTATCTTTCGCGACAGGCGACCATGCAAAATTATCGACCATGGGAATGTAAGGACCGTTTTTGATAATTTCTGGAAAATTTCCATCAGCACATTCAAGAAAGATTGACATCCGCGATTTCCATATATAAAAGTCATGGTCAAACATTGGTGGTCCGGGAAATGCGTCATAGTCAAAATTAGATGAGAAATATGATGATGGTGATGGTATCATATGAGATCTAGATTCAGGATAATGTTTAGCCATTTGTAAGAGAGGTTTATTCCTTAATCTCTCGTTTACTATTCCTCTAAGCTTTTCAATGGCAATTAGGTCAGTGTTTTTATCTGCATTAGTCAAAAGACCAAAACATGTGTCGTTATCGGTTTTGTTGTTTGATTATCATCTTCCTTTTTCACTTCATGCAATTCCTCCACATAAAGCTTTAGAAGTTCATTCTTGCCTTCATCAGCTTTCAGATTCTTCAATTTCTCCTTTTTCTTCTCAACATAACCCTTGAGATCCTCTCTTGTTGCTCCAATAATATATATCTGTAAATCCAAAATCCAGGGACAAGTAAGATAATGATCAAATTTTGAAATGCCTGAACCAAACGCCCCCTAATTGTTTAAATGATATCAACGCCAATTTTGAAAGGAATTGAAGCATACCTTGAGCTCCTGACCATCAATACTTAATTTACTCAGCAACCGTACAGAACGTAGAACTCCTTCAACGGATTCAAATTCACAAAAAGAATTCAACGATCCAGTAGTCGAATCGAGAGCACGACTGAAGCTTTTAACAGGCCCACAGAGCTTTAATAGACATTTGAATGCGTAAGAACTTGAACACTGGAATTTATTTCCAAATTTAAAAAGCTAAAAACAAACTTACTTGCAAGAGGGAGAGCATGTAACCATTGTCCACCGTTGATGCTATATTGTCAATGTAAATCGTGGTCATTGACTTTTCAGTTTGACTCATAGTTAAATTGATTTCAGAGACACTTAAATGCACTGATGGCCGGAATGACGGTTGCTGTGCCGGTGGCGGTAGGATATACCGCTACTGCCGTGGTGTTGGCGGTGGTGCCCTAATTTTGATTTTACTGAGAAATCAAGGCGTGAAGGCCGAAGGTAAAAGTGAAATTAAATTTACCTTTTTAATCCTCTAGTTTTTGTCTTCACACTAATCAGTCTCTCGTATTATGATTGACTCTGTATTTCAATCGTTTTCATTTTCTTTTCTGAAATATTATTTACGACAAACCGATTTTTCTTCAAACTGGATCAGTTTTAAAACAGTTACGGTTTCAGTCAACCTCGGTGTTTGGGTGGAACCGGTTTTAACCGAGTTTTGGGAGTGGAGTGTGTATTCAAATCGAATCGGCCCCAAAATCTGGTTTACGGCTACTTTAACAGTAAAATCATTTTTCAGTTAGAACCTATTTATGTTTATATCCAAAACTGTTTAGGTGTTTTTCAGGAGAGAATCCAAAAAGTGGACACAAAATATGATATTATCAAACGGCCCTGACGGGTTCGATATTGGAGTCTGATTCCAAGCCCAAATTAAACAGGACGTTAGTGATCTGATGAACTAATTCCTTAGGAGCAGAAATAAACTTAGAATCCCCTAGCAGCACGACGCTTGTAATTATAGCACCGGGTCACCAAAATCCGGGACGACCTTGGTTACAATAGTTGGGTCAGCTCGTAAAAAACTCTTTATAAATTATAACTTACATCTAGTTGCTATAATTAACAACCTCAGTTGGTGAGTGACCAGGAAAACAGAATAATAATATATATTCAGTTCAGTAGCTTCCTCACAACAAAATGCTATTTTTATACAAATTAAAAAGAAATCCATGCCAACCAATGCTCTAATTTAGGTAATTCAAATTAGAACTTTAGAAAATCATCAAAACTCCCTATCCCTAGATGACACAAGCTTTCTATCATTATTACACTACCCCACCGACGTCTGTCCTGTAGTCGCCATAGGTTAAAAATCATAAAAACAATATACTTCTATTGCTTTCTGTGGTTAACATAAAACAAAAGATTAGATTACTAAGCAATTCATTCCCATCAATTGAAACTAAAAACAACGTACTATTAAGGCATGTTTGGGAAAACATATTTAAGGAATTTTTGAACTTAATTACCTGTGGCAATATATTCAGGCGCAACGTATCCTTTGGTAGGCATAACTTGTGTAGTAATATGACTTTTCCCATCTACTGGAGCATCCTTTACTAACCCAAAATTAGAAAGTTTTGCATTGTACTTCTGCAAGTATATATATATAAGTGAAGTTACTGAAGCATCTTATTTGTACATAAACATGAGACACATACTGAATCGATCAAGGATGTCTTAAAATCACCACATATCACTTTCACCTCTGGGCTGTGAAGGTACGCAAGAACAAACTTAATTCGTAGGTCCCAAGACAGAGGTGTAAAGTAATAACCCCCTGTTACAAAAATATACTCAAATCAAATTTCGAAAATTTGTAAATTAAATCAAATTTTCAGAACTTACTTTTGAACAATTGCTGCCTCGAGTCATTATACAAGGAGTCTGTGGTGATCCTCTTGGCAGTAACCAATTAACTTAATTAGGTTTGGATGACTTAAGCAATTCAATTCTGCCTACAACAACAATTTTTGAAATAAATTGAACCAATTCATATTCAACAATTAATGAATCAAATCTAAAGATGCTAGATCCATACATATATATACTTACCAACCATTTTTGTTGATCCTGAGGACTGTTTATGTCGAATTTCTTCACAGGTTTGACTAGCTCATCGATCCACCCCTTGAAAACTGAAGTGGAATGACCTTGTAACGTAAGTGTCCCGAGCTTAAAATTTCTAGTAGCTTTTTTAAGTTCATCAAATTTAAATTTCCCATGGCAGAGGTAACATTGCCTGTTAAAGGTAAAATGTCAATTACATCTTGAGCACTATATAAGAACAACTAGGGTTTCATACTATTATCATAAGAAAGTGTGTATTACAGAGACATACAGAGAATCTAACCTAGCTAATGGGCTAGAAATAGGGCCTAAACCAAATTAGCCCAAAAAATCTAACCTGGTTCGTCACTCGGTACACTTTGACTGCCCGATGTAGTAGCAGCAGATATAAAAGTGCTGGAATTGGACTTAACTTTGGCACCAAAAAATAACACTAGTAATCAATTTCGCTTTTGGTAGAGAAGAAGAATTCAGTGATGCAAGTATGACTTGGAGCTTGGAAACAATATCTGCCATTGTGGTTTATCATGTAAGCAGATACACGCCAGATGTGCAAAGTCTTTCACACATTTGGTAGAGATTTGTCCCCTGATTCGATAATCTGCTTGACTTTAATACGATTTTGAGCCCAAGCTACCAAACCCCATTGATCTTCTTTAAGACTCGAATCAACCGCGGGCCTCCCACACAATACTTCAAGCAAAACGACCCCATAAACATCAGATTTTATCGTCAATTTGCCCGTATAGAAATAACATGGGTCCATATACCCGAACGTGCCTTTGACCCCGGTGCTAACGTAGGTGCGTGTTTGGTTAGTCGGGCCTACTTTAGCTAGCCCAAAGTCGGAAACCTTTGCTTCAAAATTCTCATCCAACAAAATGTTGGAGCCCTTTACATCGCGGTGTATGATCCCATGTCGGGTGCCTGTACCAGTGTGGAGGTAATCAAGCCCGCGTGCAGCCCCTATGCATATCTTAAGACGTTGCAACCAAGATAAAGAAGCATTAGTTTTGTGAAGATGCTCATCAAGAGTCCCATGGGGCATGTATTCATAAACAAGAACCATTTCGTGTCCCTGGTTGCAATCAGGGACACGAGATTACAGTGTCGAATCTTGGAAAGCATTTCAACTTCAGCCTTAAACTCTAGAGCTCCTTGATAGGACATCAAATTCGATCGTTTGATTGCCACAACGTTATGAGTCTTGATCTCACCCTTATACACATTACCAAATCCACCGCGACCAATGATCAAGGCATCATTGAAGTTTCGGGTTGCCGATCGGATCTCTTCCGGTGAAAAGCGTTGACTTCTTTGGTCGGATGAGGCTTCTATTTCCATTGTTTTTGGTACTTGTTGTTTGAAGATATTGTATTAACACAAATTAAATATCCTACGAGGTGGTGGTTAATTAAGAGCATGATGGGGAAGCTTCGTATTACACGGAAATTCCTTGACTCGCTCAATATTTTTAATAGAGATATACTAGTTTGATAGTTTCCAGGAAGATGCTGTGACTTCATGTGAAAGACATCAATTATTTGAAAGATAAAATGGACAAAACCACTTGGAGTGATTGAAACTTGTGGTTATAAAATGTTAGTCAAAATAACGCAAAATGATAGTCAAACTACTCAAATCTACATTTTCACAAGTACAATGTTACATGTTATTAGTGGAGCTTAAAATGTTCGCTTGATGCGTCAAAATGAAATTTTCATTTTAGTTGGGTTTAATTTTACAGTGTTTATATCAAGGTTGAATTGTTTTTGGAATGTAGGTGAAGATGAATTAGCCGGATTTTTGCTTTTTTGAGGGAGTTTCTTGAATTGTTTTTGGAGTTGTGAGGTCCAAATGTAGGTTAAGAGCACTCCCAATGGTCTCGCCACTTTCTCCATCTTTTAAAGTGGCGCCATCCAACCATTGGCACCACTTGATCACTTGTCCCGCCACTTTTGCTTCCGCCACTTTGGAGACGAGAGGGAGGAGGCTTCGTGAGTTGGTGGGTGGGCCCAAAGGAGTATTTTGTGTGTGTGTATTCTGTAATTGTGGGTCCCAAAAAATTAACGGGAAGAGATATTGTTGGCATGCGTACGTCAGTTTAATGTCGGTTGGAGGGTGAATTGATGTGGCGCTGAATTGACAACAACAGAAGGAATCAGTTTCCGTTACCATTGGGAGTGGTCTAAGAGCTTGGATACTTAATTGGGAATGCCTTGTTTGACTTTAGAGATGTAAGAAAAAACTGATGTAGGTGAAGGCTATGGTGTATACGGATCAATACTCACGCTGAAAATTTTGCCACATCAGATGCTATCTAAGCAAACCATACCATACCATTTTGCAAATTATACCCACCACATTATACCACACCCACTCATACCGCCACATTTGAAGGAGGGCCCACCAAATACCCCCTTTACCTCTCAGTACCACGCTGTATCAATGCGTGACCGTGACCACATATCACCACACCACATGAACCACATGTGGGAGGGGGTGGTGTTCCCTTTCTCACCACATCGTGGTGCCCCTCCACATCACCACCACACCACTCAGACCGGTACCCAGTGGTCTAAGAAGAGCGCATGGTAAAATGATACAGATGATGATGGAGGATTGTTGTGGCCGTTCAAGACTTAAAAGATAGAGAAGGGAAACATGGAAAGTAAGGAACAAGTACAATGTATGGATACATGTGGGAAATAAGCTAGTGCATGTTGGTTCTTGCTCTTTGAATTAATTTGGATGTAGGAATTTAATTGAAATAAAACCAAAATAGTGAATGTGTGTATGTATCATGTATGTATGCATATTTTTAGGTCAGAGGGGTAAAAGATAAATTTAAATTTTTAGCTATTGGTTATAAATTATGAAGTGTTGAGATTGATTTATAATATTAGTTGTTAAATGCTAAATTGTTAGTGTTTTATTAATATGTTTTTATTCCTATGAATAATTAAATTATTATAGAATCTGATTTTATAAATAAGTATTTACTGGATAATTATAGGCATTCTTAATACATAATTTTTATGAGAATAATATCGGTATCATATGAGTCAAATATGAAATTTAAATATACATCATACTTGTGCAAGATTTTAAACGATAGAACTGAACTTTAGTGTGGGTCAATTGGGCAAGGTGTGTTAACTTATAATCGCCGAGTATATATTATATCCAATTTCCGACAGTTGTCACACCTGAATCCAATTTCTGACAATTGTCACACCTGAATGACGTATGAATATCCTATGCATGCATTCTCTTAATAATTTGACTATCTTCTTAACAATTATCGTAACTTTATTTGAGTGGATTCATACAATGATAATATTATATTTAAGACTATCCCTTAGTTTAGAATACTCTTACCCACCATTATAAATCAAACACATACTCCCTTCGTCCCACAAAGAAGTTTACATTTTTTTTGGGCATAAGATTTTAGGTAGTAGTTAGTGATGGGGTCACTAATAATACTTTTGATTAAAATATAAGGTTGGATTTGAGAGAGAGATAATTAGTGAATATTAATGGTGGGGTTCTTAGGCTGGTAGGTATGGGTCGGATTTAACACCTCGTGGTGCTGAGTTGGAAGACCCACGCCGTGGAGGAAAGCACGCACACCACCCCCCACCCCCCCCCCCCACCCCGTTGGGGGTTCCCGTGGAAGAGAGGTGGCCACGACCACGGTTAACCACGGGCGTGAACGGGTTGGTTTCGAGGGGTATTACCTTTCAACGGTAATATTTGACATTAATTAAAAAAAAAACCTGATTCCCCTTTGCGATTTGTGAGCTGATCAGAAGAGAAGATGCAATTTTGAAGAAGACGAACACATGACGGCGAGACTTGAGAGGCCAGGTTTTATTACACTTTATTTTGGGCTTTTAAAATGAATCTTGGGCTTAAAAAAAGTTTCCTTTTGGACTTCTATATCCATTCACAATTGAGTCAGTCTTTGTATAATTTTTTTTATAAAAAAATTGGCTTTAATTAAAATCTGATTTATTATAAACTTTTAATAATATAGTATTATGATTAATTATTTGAGATATAAAATATAAATTAATTATTTGAGATATCTCTTTGTATATTTTTAGTATTTTTAATTTTAAGTATTGTTATTTTTAATTTTAAGTATTGTATTTTTAATTTTGTGTATTGTTATTTTAATTTAATGGAAGTTTAATATTATGTTTAAAAAATAAATAGAAAAGAAATAATGAGACGGAAAATAAAATGGTGTGGTGTGGTGTGGTGGGTATTTCCACCAAATGATGTGGTGTGGTAGTGGTGTGGTTGCTTAGGTGGCAATGATGTGGCAAGAAAAATGGGTACCACATGTGGTAGGGGTGTGCATGGGGCGGTTTGAGGCGGTTTTAGGCTCAAACCGAACATGATCCGCTAATTTCGGTTTTAGGATTTTCAAACCCAATGGTTTCGGTTTCTAACGATCTCGGTTTTAGCGGTTTTTAGCCTTTAACGGTTCGGTTTCGGTTTTAAAACCGAATCCACCTCGTTTAAAATATTAATATATAATTTCATGTACTAATCTTCATTTTTCCAAATTCACATACAAATTTCAGTAACAATATCTAATTTACAGCATTAACTTCAATGTCTAATAATATATTTCAACAATGAATACTATTTTCACCCAAAATTCAAATTATAAACGTATTTTGTAGCACATAATAACGATATAAACATAAAATTAAAACAATATATATATAATATATTAAATTTTAGCGGGGCGGTTTCTCAATGGAGCGGTTTTTGGTTAAAACCGAAACCAAATCGAATCCATCGGTTTTTTCAAAATCTAAAACCAAACCGCCGGTTTTGAAATGGTTTCGGTTCTAACCGTTTGGTTTTGTCGGTTTTAACGGTTTGGTTTCGGTTTTTCGGTTTTTATGCTCACCCCTAACATGTGGTTAGGGGTGGCAATTGCTGACACGACCCGTGACCCAACACGAACCCAACACGAAAAAGGTCGGGTTTGGGTTGACCATAAATGGTTTCGGGTCAAAAACAGGTCGACCCATCCAACCTGTTTATAAATCAGGTTGGGTTCAGGTTGTCTTATATAAAATCAGGTCGACCCGTCAACCCGTTAAATTTTTAAATACTTTTTAAAAATATATGTAAATAATATAAGACACCCCCTTAAAGTAGTTATCATGTATACAATATTTATATTTCCTTTGACCTTTCAAGCTTGAATTCCTCCTTCAAATCTCACGCAATTAAATTTTGACATATTTTCTGTAACACCTCATTTTTCAAAACACATTTTTAACATATTTTTAAATAAAAATATTACAAGTCCAGTATTCTCAAAATACGGTTTAACAAAAACCAATAAAAGTTTATCAGAGTATTAAAACCGGTGTTAAAAAATACAATATCATAACCATAGGATAAACGAGAACTACCTACGAGCTCCCGAGCTAACCAACACTAGGCCACTTCTAACGCGACCCTCTAATCCAACGATCTTGAACCTGAGTACATAGCCAAAAACAAAGTAGTACGTGAGACAAAATAGTCTCGTGAGATACATGGGTTTTCGACCCATTCTCAAAAGATTTATAAAATATTATTTATAACATTAAAAATACTTATCCTTATCATTTCTTATTAATTCATAATTCATCTTCCATTCATTTAACCGTATAAACTAATAAGCTTACCGTAAGCTTACTCGTCATCTAATCACATACTTGTAAGTTATCTCCAAACTTACACTTTCATTATCACATATGCGACGGACCTCTCCGAAGCCAACTCTCCCGATATGGGACGTCATAGGTAAACTATCAAGGTAATTGGGAACCCCCATCTTACCGAGATTCATAAGCTCTCCCCGTTCCCGGGTCGTCATGCTCACCCATCATTGGGTGTCGTAAACTGTGACATTCTACTCTTTGCGCAGGGAGGTACCACCCCAAGTAGACGTCTCATGCTCCCCCATTTCTGGGCGGTCTTATTCCGGATATCTTATTCACATATGAGCCTCAGCTCCTTTCATCATTTATTAGAATACACTTATTCTAATTTATCATGTTATTCTCTTTATTAATTCATTTTAAATCTTGACTTTACCAAGTCCTTTACTAATTTAAAACATATTCATCTTTTATCAAAATCATATTACTTTGACTCTTCTTTGACTAGAATACACGTTTATTACTAGTCACTTATTACTTATTCTCTTAGTATTTCAATATCTACTTTTATTAGTACAAAATACTAATCGATACTCATTACTTAAAAATCATTGTCTCAAGCTTTATTAATACATATTATTAATAAGCCGATTATTAAGCTTTTTTAAATCATTATCTTTATTCATGCATCTCATTTGTAAAAACTCATTATTTACTTTTCATTATCATAAACTCTTTCAAAATCAACAATCATTTAGACATACTAAAATATTCTATTACTAGCATTTTCTCATCATATCCATCGTATCTTTATTAAAAACGTTCATTAATAAAGACTCTTAAAACATCATAGTTTCCAAATCATTTGCTATGTACCCAGTAAAAGTCTCATGTACTCACCTTAGCCAAGCAAATTCCAAATTGTGTCTAACAACACGAATCCTTGCTTTCCAACTTGTGAAATGTCACCAATCTTTAGGTCTTCTTGACCTACCAGCAATATCATCGCAATAACTAGTTATTATCCATAACTAATCACTAATCAATCCATATTCACATTCCTAACCACCAAGTTCATCCAACTTGGTGAAATCTCAAACCCTAGTTCAAGACTTCCATCAATAAACCCAAATCCAACTTGTACACATCGGTTACAAGCTTACAATGAGTGTTCTACACCCATGATTAGTCATCTTCCCCAAAGATGACATGCATGATTCCCCAAACCACCATTTCTACCCATACAAAGTTCACAAACTAACTAGATAACATCAACAATCAAGAAATCTTACCTTTGATGTTTAGATCCTTCAAGATGGTGAAGATTTGAGCTCAAGAGCACCAATTTCGACCTTCCTCTCTCTAGAAACGGCTGCACCACGATTTTGGTGAGAAATGAGCAAACCCTAACTTTTTCCCGTTTTATTCAGCTCGTCCATAGTTCGCGATCGCGAACACAACTTCGCGTCGCGAAGTTCCCACCTCGCACACACTTCGCGATCGGTAACTGGTCGGGAACTCTTCACGTCCGATCACCAAAATCCCTGCCTCGACTTCACGATCGCTAACCCGAGTTCGCGTCGCGAACTCCTCAGGTTGGCCAGGCTGCACTTTTTCAACTTTATCTCGACCCGGTTTCGCCCATAACTTCCTCGTACGATGTCCAAATGACATGAAACCAATTCCTACGTGTTTTAAACGATTTATCCTTATTTATCATATTTTTCCCATATTTATTTTATTCAAATTTCGGGTCGTTACAACTATCCACCCCTTAAAAGGATTCCGTCCTCGGAATCAACTCAAGGATTTCCAATCCACATTCCGCTTCCAACTTATGATTCAATAATACTTATGCATTTAATCGCCCCCTCGACCCGTTATACCCAAACGGGTCAAAAGCCAAACTTGAGTTCCAAATATCCGAACGGTTCAAAATTTCACAATTCGACCTTAACATTTCCCGTCATTTAACCAAACTCCTTACTCCCATTGGGATGATATGACCCAATCATTACTAATAACCATTTGACCACAATGTTAGTCAACCCATCGCTTTGACCAAATTGTCAACATTGTCCCATCTTTGACTTAACACAAAATCAACCATCTTTTTGTCAATTTCCTTACTCACTAATGATTCCATTAACCATAAATTCGTTAACAATCGACCTTACCTTCATGGTCCAACAACAATCATACTCGATTTCTAAATTCCATTCAAATTGCCCAAAGGTCAAAGTCGCACCCTTTGACTACAATTATTTCCATTAATCAATCAACCACTATCATACACACATACATGTGATACATTATGCCCTTATCCTCGACTAACCTCCTTTAAACGAAAGTCAAAATCCATTTTTTGACCAAAGTCAACAATCTACTAGTTGACTAACCTTGACTTATGAATAAGTCAACTTACCTTGCTAAATTCCACATATTCTTTATTACTAAGGCATCGCTTCTCAAGCTCTACATTTCCGTTTTCATATTTAAATTTCCTTTCTCAATTGTTCCCTTTTTCCTTGGTTTCTATTCCCACAATCGATTAACCATTTCTATTTGAACCAATACCAAATATCTAGTACTTTTTATCCTTCATCCAATTACTTATACCCTTTTTATAATTTCCTTCAAATATCCTTATACCATACTTGAATTTCCCGATTACCGGCTCTAGAGCCTCAATCATATCCAATTGTGGCCTAACCACCCATTATACCTCTTTCACCACTCATTGGTTATTAACAAACTTTGCTTCCTAAAAGCATTCCGTTTTCATAAACCATGAACTCGTAGGCATCTCCTACACTTACTTATACTTAAACACTACCCGTGTTTTCAACCCAAGTTCTCACTTGCCATAAGAATCATAATAACAACTAACCATACGGTTCTACATACGTCAGATACAAACATCATATCCCTTATATAACAAATTATACTTTAACTATCTTATCGAGATGATCGGAAAGCCTCCAATCCATCACGATCCCAATCTGTCACAATGATCAGAAAGCCTCCAATCCAAAGTGACTCATACAATACCATTTCATCTTGCATACCATTCATGTATGTCTCATTCGCTTAACATCATGCTATCATTTTCTTTCACAATCAACCACATTTTCTATCCACATTTTCACTTTTCCACTTACACCCAATACCACACGGTATGCACAAATTCACTAACCAATTTATTTATCAATCGACCTTTACTAAACATGCTTTCTCAACATTAATATTTTCCGATCTTTCATTTACCACCGAGGTAACCACTAACACCCTTTTAATTATCCATATTTTACCGATTCACACGGTCCTTATGAGTCAACCCATTGACTCCGATCGATACCCAACCTTGAACTATCTCATTTTTTTTTTTATAAACTTTACCAATAACAAACTATTCACCCTTGCCATTGCATACGTCAACCCTGACTTGAATATCTGCACTACTTATCAGGATTCCCACCGAACACTAAAGTTCTATTTTCAAAAATCATTATTTCTATAGCTTTCCATTCATACTTTACCAGTCTTACCGAAACTTGGTACTTCACTGTATTACTACCCTTTCTTTGAGCACAGTTACTATTCTTATGATTCACCTTCCGATAATTTATAATGACATAATCCTTTCTATTCTTATTTCCCGCGACATACCGGTCGCCAACCCATAACTATACACATAGTAACCCGGGGAGATTATCTCCCAAACTTATTTTTCACATCATATATTCCCTCTATAATTATTTCCATACTTATATCACATAAACACCAAATTCGTGCGACATAAAAGCAATTAAATTCCGATTATCTATCAAAATTTCATAAACGAATTACCTGAAGCGGCTCCACGAGTTTCCTTCACCCGATTCCTGTTGGCGGTTGATGCTGACGTGTCGGTTCTCTTCCTTGGGCACGCACTACTAAAGTGTCCCACCTCGTGACAAGTGTAGCATTCCACTTCCTCGAGGTTCCTTACTTTGCAATCCTTTGCTCGGTGTCCTACTCGACCACACTTGAAGCATATAGCCGAATTTGCCTTACATTCCCCATGATGATTCTTCCCACAACTTTGACAACTTCCAACACCACTATGCTTTGACGAACTCGACCCCAATCCTTCTCTCTTTGTTAATCCCAAGCTACTACCAAACTTCTTCTTTTCTTTTCCTGATGCCGACTCTTGTGCCCTTCGCCGAAACACCCTTTCAACACTCCGAGCGGTACAAATGGCCTCATCCAACGTGGTCGCTCGCTTGACTTCCAATTCAAACTCCGGTGGTAGTCCATTCGCATACCGAACCACCTTCATACGCTCCGTAGGATAGGACTTGATTACAAACGGAAGTAATCCCGTAAACTTTTTGGTGTATTCTTCCACCGACATATTTCCCTTCTTGATGAACATAAACTCTTCTTGTAACTCTTCTAGATCTCTCTCGGGACAAAACTTTTCCTTCAACCTTCTCGTGAATTCCTCCCACGACATCTTGTACACTTTCTTTCCCAAAGTTTCATACATGGTATCCCACCATGTCAACGCTTCATCCTTCGACTGTCGGGATGCATAAATGACCATGTCTTTCTTTAAACACTTGCTACTTTCTAGCACTTGCTCGGTTTCCCGAATCCACCGCATCGTGACCTTTGGTTCCGAACTTCCATAATACACTCCGGGGTTGCACGACATGAATGTCTTATAGGTGCATCCTTCTCTTTCCTCCGAATCCGAATCGTCGGTCTCTTCAGTCAATGACTTCTCTGTACGGGTCTTGCTACCCGAAGACTTACTTCCACCGTGAGATTTAGAATCATCTCGCCTATCCACATTCAAACGGTTATCGATAATCCGGTTCATATCCACATTCACCTCATCCCTCATCTGATGAAACAAATTTCTGATCGCTTCCAAAGTTACCGGGGTTTGGTTTGCATCCAAACCGGAACCTTCTCCATTATTACCGGGATGAGTCGGGATTCGATTGGAATCCGCCTCGTGATCTCGTGGAATCTCTCCACTTCTTGGATTCACCATTTTCTATATCAACATATTAAACCATTACAATTCAAAGATTGACTTATTAGTCAAACATAACCCATATAGCCCAAAACATTATCCTTTCACTTAGGGATCGACCCTAATATACCCATACTTTACTGTCTCAACGGACTGATCAAGGACATCCTATGGAAAAAATATGGTCCTACTTAGCATAGCTTAAGACTAGGGAGGTCAAACCTACCTAATTCACTTAAACTATAGCTCTGATACCAAGTTGTAACACCTCATTTTTCAAAACACATTTTTAACATATTTTTAAATAAAAATATTACAAGTCCAGTATTCTCAAAATACGGTTTAACAAAAACCAATAAAAGTTTATCAGAGTATTAAAACCGGTGTTACAAATACAATATCATAACCATAGGATAAACGAGAACTACCTACGAGCTCCCGAGCTAACCAACACTAGGCCACTTCTAACGCGACCCTCTAATCCAACGATCTTGAACCTGGGTACATAGCCAAAAACAAAGTAGTACGTGAGACAAAATAGTCTCGTGAGATACATGGGTTTTCGACCCATTCTCAAAAGATTTATAAAATATTATTTATAACATTAAAAATACTTATCCTTATCATTTCTTATTAATTCATAATTCATCTTCCATTCATTTAACCGTATAAACTAATAAGCTTACCGTAAGCTTACTCGTCATCTAATCACATACTTGTAAGTTATCTCCAAACTTACACTTTCATTATCACATATGCGACGGACCTCTCCGAAGCCAACTCTCCCGATATGGGACGTCATAGGTAAACTATCAAGGTAATTGGGAACCCCCATCTTACCGAGATTCATAAGCTCTCCCCGTTCCCGGGTCGTCATGCTCACCCATCATTGGGTGTCGTAAACTGTGACATTCTACTCTTTGCGCAGGGAGGTACCACCCCAAGTAGACGTCTCATGCTCCCCCATTTCTGGGCGGTCTTATTCCGGATATCTTATTCACATATGAGCCTCAGCTCCTTTCATCATTTATTAGAATACACTTATTCTAATTTATCATGTTATTCTCTTTATTAATTCATTTTAAATCTTGACTTTACCAAGTCCTTTACTAATTTAAAACATATTCATCTTTTATCAAAATCATATTACTTTGACTCTTCTTTGACTAGAATACACGTTTATTACTAGTCACTTATTACTTATTCTCTTAGTATTTCAATATCTACTTTTATTAGTACAAAATACTAATCGATACTCATTACTTAAAAATCATTGTCTCAAGCTTTATTAATACATATTATTAATAAGCCGATTATTAAGCTTTTTTAAATCATTATCTTTATTCATGCATCTCATTTGTAAAAACTCATTATTTACTTTTCATTATCATAAACTCTTTCAAAATCAACAATCATTTAGACATACTAAAATATTCTATTACTAGCATTTTCTCATCATATCCATCGTATCTTTATTAAAAACGTTCATTAATAAAGACTCTTAAAACATCATAGTTTCCAAATCATTTGCTATGTACCCAGTAAAAGTCTCATGTACTCACCTTAGCCAAGCTAATTCCAAATTGTGTCTAACAACACGAATCCTTGCTTTCCAACTTGTGAAATGTCACCAATCTTTAGGTCTTCTTGACCTACCAACAATATCATCGCAATAACTAGTTATTATCCATAACTAATCACTAATCAATCCATATTCACATTCCTAACCAAAAAGTTCATCCAACTTGGTGAAATCTCAAACCCTAGTTCAAGACTTCCATCAATAAACCCAAATCCAACTTGTACACATCGGTTACAAGCTTACAATGAGTGTTCTACACCCATGATTAGTCATCTTCCCCAAAGATGACATGCATGATTCCCCAAACCACCATTTCTACCCATACAAAGTTCACAAACTAACTAGATAACATCAACAATCAAGAAATCTTACCTTTGATGTTTAGATCCTTCAAGATGGTGAAGATTTGAGCTCAAGAGCACCAATTTCGACCTTCCTCTCTCTAGAAACGGCTGCACCACGATTTGGGTGAGAAATGAGCAAACCCTAACTTTTTCCCGTTTTATTCAGCTCGTCCATAGTTCGCGATCGCGAACACAACTTCGCGTCGCGAAGTTCCCACCTCGCACACACTTCGCGATCGGTAACTGGTCGGGAACTCTTCACGTCCGATCACCAAAATCCCTGCCTCGACTTCACGATCGCTAACCCGAGTTCGCGTCGCGAACTCCTCAGGTTGGCCAGGCTGCACTTTTTCAACTTTATCTCGACCCGGTTTCGCCCATAACTTCCTCGTACGATGTCCAAATGACATGAAACCAATTCCTACGTGTTTTAAACGATTTATCCTTATTTATCATATTTTTCCCATATTTATTTTATTCAAATTTCGGGTCGTTACATTTTCTATAACTAAAATGGTTGTAAATTTGAGAGATGCAAGAATTACTTATTTAATAGTTTAAATTTTGGCACAGTTTATCTATAAATAAGAATATCAACATCATCATTTCATGTGATTGCAATTTCCGCTAACCTGGTTTTGACTCGCTAACTCACTTGAGCCACTAACTTGTTAAGTTATATGGGTTAGACAGGTCGGGTCTGGGTTACCTTGATTTAAACGAGTTGGGTTAGGGTTGAATTTTCTGACCCAAAATTCTAATAGGCCGGGTTCGGGTTGACTGATTCTAACCCGCCAACATGCCAACCCGAACCCGCCAACCCAAACCCAACCCAATTGACACCCCTACATGTGGTACACATTACCTTGTAGCCTTAGTAATAATAATATTTTATTATGTGGGGTCCATCAAATGTGAGAAATGTAAACTTTTTTGTGGGACAAAAGTTTAGTGAGAAATGTAAACGTTTTTGTGGGACAGAGGGAGTACTAAACAACAATATGAATAAGGTGCTGTTTTAAATGAACAAAATGATTAAGCGCTGAATGATTCAACGGTCTGAATGATTAAGAGGTTTTGTATAAAACTTGTTTTGAATGTGAGAAATTTTTTTGCAAAAATTTTGACTGCTTAATGATTCAGCATATGTTATGAGGAAGAATGATTCAGCAGTTTTTTGTTGTCCCATTCAGCATATAATTCATTCAGAGGCGTTAAACAAACGCACTGAATGCTGAATGGTTCAACATTAAGCGCTGAATGGTTACATTAAGCTGCAAACAAACACCACCTAAGACTACAATTAGATTTCATCTTTCCCTTGCGTTTGATTATAAATTTGGTGCTACTTATTAGCCCATACTTTAACGTTGGTACACTGCCCTAGTGTGTGTTTGATGTTATTCGTTCATACCATTGAAACTATCATGTGTTGGCGAATTGGTAACTCGTTCATAAATTGCAACAGAATATACCAGATCGCGTCAGAACGCATTTTTTACTAAATTGATCATAACTTCTTCAATTTTGATCCAATTTGGATTATTCTTTTTACACAATGTTCATTTTTCTATCGTCTACGAACCTATTGGATCACTTTTTTCACAACACTCGCTGATTTTCCCCATTTTGACTTATAAACTCTGAAAATTTTGTTGTATTCATATATTCTTCGTTTTTCACTTTAAAACTCAAACTAAACCTTGTTCTGTAATGATTTTAGAATGAAATTTGGTATCTTTCCGAACGAAATTAAAAGTAGAAGAGATCTAACAGATTAAAAATTGAATTTATACCTTTAACATTCTGAAGTTGATAAAATTACCTCAAATTTTCTTATAAACCCGTTTAGTTTCTGATATATAGACTATAGTTTAATCATTCACTAATCAAGACTAATTGACTTTCATATTAATTGTTAACCAAGATCTTAGTCTATGATTAATGATAATCTAGATACAGAAAGTAGTGATAAATAGAATTAGGCTTTGCATTAAGATGGAGAATGTTACAATTATGACAAAGGTTATCTGTAAATTAGTCATTAACCTTGTACTTATACAATGGATTAAGAATGACTAATTACACTTAAGTTCCTAAACTATTACTCCCTCCGTCCATAAAAAACTTCTCATTTCACTCTAAATTTTTATCCCACAAAAAACTTCTCATTTCTCATATTTGATGGGCTACACACAATAAAAAAAAAACTATTATTACTAAAGACTCCACCACTAATATCCACTAATTATCTTTCTCTCTCCAACTCAATCTTATATTTTAATCAAAAATATTATCAATAACCCCACCACTAACCATCACCTAAAAACTTGTGCAAAAGACAAATGAGAAGTTTTTTTTTTTTGGCGGAGTGAGTATTATAATACGGAGTATATATTTAACAAGGTTTCTATTCAACATTACCCATAATTGTTTATAAGGTTGGATTGTAGAGAGAATGATAGTTAGTGGATATTAATGGTGGGGGTTTTAGTAATAATAATATTTTATTATGTGGGGTCTATTAAATGTGAGAAATGTAAACTTTTTTGTGGGATAAAAGTTTAATGAGAAATGTAAACTTTTTTGTGGGACGGAGAGAGTATTTTTTTTAGTTTTTACAGGACCCTTGCCTTGTAATTTCATTATTAAGCCCTTTGGAACAAACTCACTACTCTGTCCCTCGTGAACATCAATCCATCCACAAATGTCCAGAAGCTTAGGCTTATCAATGGCTTCTTCCACAATCCCTTGCTGTTCACCTACTTCTTCTTCATCACCGTTGCTCCGGCGAACCACGGTTAAGACCCACTGTTCGCTAGTTGCTAGAAATAGTATCAAAGCCCCGTTGCCTCCCCTGAACCCTAAAGATCCATTTCTTTCAAAGCTCGCATCAGTCGCCGCTAATTCACCAGAGAAGCTGCTCAATCGGACGTCTGACTCCGATATGCCGCCATACTTGGACATTTTCGATTCTCCGACCCTCATGGCTACTCCGGCCACAGTACTCTCTCTATTTAACCCCCATCTTATTCAATTTGTCTGTTTATTTCTGTTAACTTATTCAATATATAGTCGTTTCTTTGCTGCTTGTTAAATTAGTATTATTAGTTTATCTTCTATCATAATCTTAGATGAACTAAACCCTAAGCCCAATTTGGAACAGGGTAAATTTGAGCAGAAACAAACTTGTTTATGCAATTTCCTGTTATGTTATTCCCCCTTTTTACATATGCAATTTCCTGTTATGGTGTTTTAGACAGTTACCTGAAGACATCTTCTAATATATTGTCATTAGACAAAATTAGTGTATAATCATGCCAAATGTGATGAATACTCGATTATGAATAACACCACCTATGTTACTACAGTCCGTTAGATTTTAATTAAGTAAATTAGTGTACAATCATGCCAAATTAGTAAGTTATAGCCTAATTGTTTGTATTACATATTTTAATGTTAACGAGTACTAATTATAATTTATATTTAATTAATTATAGGTAGAAAGATCCGTTTCTTATAATGAACACAGGCCAAGGAGGCCTCCTCCAGACTTGCCATCATTGCTTCTCCATGGAAGAATAGTGTACCTTGGAATGCCGGTAATTAATTCAGTTTCAATGATTTTATTTCAATTTATTTTTAATTCTATTATTTCTTTCAGTTGTGCTGAATGTATTCACTAAAGATATATCTTATAGGAACCGTTCAACAACTTGAATTAATGAAACTTTTGTATCAGTTGGTGCCAGCTGTCACTGAGCTAATAATTGCAGAATTAATGTATCTGCAATGGATGGATCCTAAAGAGCCTATATATCTTTATATAAATTCCACTGGAACTACTCGTGATGATGGTGAATCGGTGAGCATCTTATTTTAGGTTTTATATTGTGAGTATTTTGGAAGAAAAAAAAAGGATTAATCGTCCTTGTGGTTTGTTTAAAATCACGGATTTCGTCTCTCAACTTCTTTTTATTACATGGATAGTCCCTAATTTTGAAACTTGCAACATCGACCATCCCTGAGAACATAACAACCAAATGACAGAATAACAATTATTCTATACATTAACTTTGCTTTTTATGATCAGGTGGGAATGGAGACAGAGGGTTTTGCAATTTATGATGCTATGATGCAATTGAAAAATGAGGTACCATTCAATATTAAATTTGTTGAACATTTTTTTTTATATTTAATAATTTAATTTAATTTTATAGATACATACTGTTGGAGTAGGAGCTGCTATTGGCCATGCATGTCTGTTGCTTGCTGCAGGGGCCAAGGGAAAAAGATTTATGATGCCACATGCCAAAGGTACATAATTATTTCCTATAGATTTCTTGCACATTTTTTTCAAATTATCACTAGTTTTTTTTAATTTTTTTTTTAATTTTAGCTATGATACAACAGCCCCGTGTTCCATCATCTGGACTAATGGTAGGCAGTGATGTTCTCATTCGTGCCAAGGAGGTTTGTGTTAATAACTTAATATATATATTTCTTATAACTTTAACTATTTTGAGTAACATATATTTATAATTTAGGATTTTTATTATATAGGTGATCGTGAACAAGGACACACTTGTTGGGCTGTTGGCAAAACACACAGAAAATGTAAGTAATTATTTCTCTAGAAAATGTACAATAAATATTGATTGGATGAATTATATATTTAATTTCATCAGTCGATTGAAACGGTAACGCAAGTGATGAGAAGACCTTTTTATATGGATTCCACCAAAGCTAAAGAGTTTGGTGTAATCGACAAGGTACAACACCAAACACACACCAAACACACCAATAATAATAATATGTATCTTGATCCCTATTCTGTTATTTATTTATTATTATTTATATTTTTATTATTTTTTTAGATACTTTGGCGTGGTCAAGAAACGATCATGGCAGATGTTGCTGCACCAGAGGTATGGGATAAGAATGCTGGGATTAAATCTCTTGATGCAATGTAGCTTGCTTATTTACACAACTTCCTTATACTCTAGGTAATAATATATATATATATATATATATATATATATATATATATATATATATATATATATATATATATATATATATATTATATTCGACGTTTGAATGAATATTTGATAGATTAGAAACTAGTAACTTTTCATATTTCGGGTGCAGGATTTGGCAACTCATACATAAGTTGGGAGAATTTTGCAAATTGGAAGTTGGGCATTGTTGTTGTTGGATGTATGTATGGATGTATGTATAGGGTAGTTAGCGGATCTTTCTGATATAAGAAAGGATAGATTTAGTATAAACTTGTTAGATCCATTCTACCCAAAGATTACTTTTGAATTGTGCCCCCAATGAATATAGACATGAAATTTAATTGCATTCTCCAAATACTTGAGTTGAAGGTAAATTCATTTGTTGTATTTGTATGTATAATAGTCGTGCATGAACCGGATCCAAATCAAAATCTCAAAACCAGATCAGATTCGGTCAAGCTCGGTTAAAACCGGTTTGGGTTGAAAACACTTTGGGTTTAAACCGGATTTGGGTAGAAGAAATTGCATTTGGTAGAAACTGGTTCAGACCTGATCAGGATGAAGCCGGTTTGGGAATCCGACTTGAATCCGGGTTTTTTTTTTAAATCTTGTTTTAGTGATATTACATTATTTTAGGATATCAAATAGAGCAATAAAAATACAAGGAAATCATAATAATAAATATAATGTTAAACAAGTTCTTTTAATCTTCTTGTTTAAAATTGTTGTCTGGTTCTTCGTATGTAAGCTCTTGCAATGTTAGGGGTACTGATCCCGTTAGCTACTTCATACTTTTGTATATCTTGTTCCATGTGCGACAACTCGCCTTCAAGCGATGAAATATTTTGTATATGTTCTGATGCGTCGAGCTAGTCCTTCAAGCAAATGTGAACTTCAACCAACAAATGTGTAAGTTTCGTTCTTTATGGTTATATAATCCTACCACTAACACTAATAGCATATTCTGAAGCTACCATAAAAGCTTAGATGGTTAGTAGATCACAGACCATAACAAATAGAATCGGAAATTGGATTGCCTTTCCTTTCCACCAAGTCAAAATATCAAACTTTTGAAATTTTTGTATACTTAGACAAAAAATCAGTTTGGATATATCTCTCACGCTCAGTAGAATAGGTGTTAGACTGAGCTCGTTTCCTATATATATTGTAACATCCAAAATTTAGGATGTTTATAAAGTGTGAAGGAAGTAGGAAAAAGTAGAATATACAAGATTGTGAACGGCAATATCGTCAAAAAGGGTAAAATGATCATTGACATGAAATAATAGTAAATGTGACCATTTTATGATGTAAATCAAAGGTGGCTAGGAGTAGGCATGTGCATGGTCTAAATATCGAACGAACTGCATGGAACTGAACCGAACTGAGAACCGAGAAAATGATTTTGCCCGGACCAAACCGATGACGCTCGGAACCAAACTGGACCGGACCGAAAAACTAGATGGAACCAAAACGAGCTAAGAACAGAGGAAATTTATTCGACTTTTTTCGGTTTTTTCTTGTTTTTGGACTGAACCGAAACCGCTCGAAACCTACCCGAACCGAGAACCGATTTTTAATGAAGATTAGAACTGAGAACCGGATCGATGTAGCACCGTTCGGCTCGAATTAGTCCGATCTGATTTGCTTTTGCGTTTCCGGTCGGTTCTCATTTCAGTTCGCACATACCTAATAAGGAATTTATATAAGGTTTGAGAAATGGTTGCCTGGTTTAGAAAATTTAAAATTGTAGTCATTTAATGGCCAAAACTTTTGAAAAAAAAATCAAAATTTCGACCGTTCCACGGCACTAGGGATGCGCCGTGCAGAATAGCACGCGGGTGAGGGGAGTGGGGTGGATGTTGTGGCGTGTGATTGGCAGTACCATCAGATGGTGAAACGTTGGAACAACGCATGGGCTATGTGATGGCACCAAATGCTCTAATACTATTCACACACCAAGCACTTGACTATTTTTGTCCTATAATTTCAAAAAAGTACTAGATTAAAAGTGTAAATTAGCATATAGTTGGTGAGTAACCCAAGGCTTATAGCCTAGTGGTTATGGTGGAAGCAGTAAGGTGTTGCCCATGACCTATAGGTCATGGGTTCAAGTCCCGTCGTGGACAATTGGCGGGGTTTATTCCGCATAGATGAAGGGTTCGAGGAAAGGCATACTGCCTCTTGTGGATATCACTGTTTAGGCTCGAACGACTAACTTACTAACTTGCCGTTAAAAAAAAAAAAGGAAAAAAAAAAAAAGCATATAGTTGGTGACTTGGTGTATAAAATTTGTAGGTTACTTTGACATTTATTCGAAGTATGCAAGTTCATCCGTAATTGATGGACCATTTGAGACTTCACCCTAAACATAAGAAACTATGTTCTTAGGTATTTATCAAACTGGAAACCTGAGTCATTAACTTTTATTTTCTCTCCGGTCTTCGTCTTACAGTGGCGCACCGTCGTTACGCACTTTCCGGCAACCTTCCGACTCAATTTCTTTCAATCCGGCGATGAAACCCTACCAACCGCTGATTAGTTATCATTGATTCGTCTCTCTCGAACATCATATTCGAGCCCCAACTTACAAAATTCCCCCAAAATTTACATGTGGACCTTCATAAATGCCAATGTAGCAGCGAGCCCCTTTCTCTAATTTACCGTGAGTACCTTCATTTCTCTGATCTCTCTCTGATTTTTCTACATTTTAAGCTGTATTGTTTGTTTCAAAATCATTATATTATGACACAAGTAATTGCTGTAGTTTTTCTTGCTAGTTAAGATTTTTTGCAATTGAAATTATGCTTCGTTGTTTTGCGTTTACATATTTGTTTGTCTGTATTGCGTTTTAATGATTTCGATATTGTCATCCATCTCTCATTTCTAGATATCGAATCATTTTACAAAAGGTTTATAGGTTAAGATTGTTGAATTTCCCCCAATTTAATACATTAAAGCAACCAGCAATAGAATTATCCTGCTGCAGTCTGATATGGTAAACTGATATGGTATTATATAGTTAACAGTTATCTTGTTGATGGTTCTGCTACTGAAACACATTCTTAACACCACCATTATGTTGGTTAGTAAGTTTTGTGCCAAGTTATTCATCTCAATAATCTTAAATTCTTTTTGCAGTTATTTAATATTTGCAATAATGGACTTTTATGCAACAAATCCTGGACCTATTGATGATTCTGTCTTATATGATCAAGAAAAGCATGTTTCATCAGCAGTTTGGGAGGGTCAGGTGAACTTTTAACTTTTTTTTTTCTTTTTTTTCTGATTTCTTATATCAACTAAATCTTAACTAATCACAGGAACGTGGTCCCCTAAGATGTCATGAACACACATCAAAGCTGGATCAATGGACACTAACACCAAAACAAATCGAATTAGTAAAAAAATCCGGATTCGGTTACTTACGATCCATACCCGCAATCAGCCTCGACAACCCGCTGATCTCAGCCCTAGTTGAAAGATGGAGAAGAGAAACAAACACATTTCATTTCACAGTTGGAGAAATGTCAGTAACCCTAGAAGATGTGGGCTACCTTCTCGGGCTCCCAATTGATGGTGAGCCCGTTATCGGTGTAACCTACACAACATGTGATGCGGTTTGCATGAAGTATTTGGGTCGGGTTCCTGACCCGGGGTCAACAAGTGGCGGGATGGTCAAACTTAGCTGGCTAAAAGAGACGTTTTCCAGGTGCTGTGAAGATGATGAGATTCATGAGATTGAGAGATATACACGGGCGTATCTATTGTATTTGGTTGGTAGTACGGTTTTTTCAACTACTACTGGAAATAAAGTGCCTGTTATGTATTTGCCATTATTTGAGAATTTTGAAAAGGCGGGAAAATATGCGTGGGGTGCTGCTGCTTTGTCCTTTTTGTATAGGGCTCTTGGGAATGCTTCTCTTAGATCTCAGAGTACTATTAGTGGCTGCTTAACCCTATTGCAGGTAACTTTAACTAACTACCTTTTTTTAAGGCCAAAATACATTTTAGTACCCTGAATTTGGTTGACTAGATTTTCTACTATCCTGAACTATTAAAGGTGCAGCATGGTACCCTGAACTTGACAAAATGGTCGATTTAGTACCCTGACTCACTAATTTGATCTTGTTTTCTCACATGATTTGCTTCTAATATCACTATATTGAGATACACGTATATTTTTTAGTTCATCAAAAGCTCTAACGAAAGTAACTCAAGTAAGAAAACACGGTCAAATTAATGAGTCAGGGTACCAAATCGACCATTTTGTCAAGTTCAGGGTATCATGTTGCACCTTTAATAGTTCAGGGTAGTAGAAAACCTAGTCATCCAAGTTCAGGGTACTAAAATGTATTTTGGCCTTTTTTTTATGAAACTGATTCTGAGAGTAAGGTTGACTTTTGTAGTGTTGGAGTTACTTTCGGCTTAATATTGGGAGACCGAGGCTTAATCATGATCCAATTCATGATCGGTTTCCGTTGGTGTTTAGATGGAAAGGGAAGCATACGGGCCCCACAACCAACCGAGATATAGCCTTTTACCGTAAATCATTGGATTCCTTGAAGCCCTCTGAGGTAATTACTATGTAATATATAATATAGAGAAATGATATTTAGTCCTACCATTTGGTCCTACTCATAGTTCTACCCACTTAATAGGATGACATGTGTACTCCACTAATTCTCTCTCTTAATATTATCCCTTGATTTTGACACATGTCTTCATCTAATGAGTAGGACTAAATACCATTACTCATATATATATATACACGTAATAGGAGGGTCAATCGAAACATTCTGCTAGCTAAATTTTTATCATAATATATTAGTGATCATCAAATAAATTTATATAATTCTGTATTTTGATAAAATACTAATTAACATATATATGTTAATGGGTAATGATTAAAATATCATTAGTAGAGTTTGGAATTAAATTATTGTTTTTATAAAATAATTGTTCAAAAATAAATTTCAGTAGCTTAAAATAGCTATACTTCAACATATATTTAACTAATTATATACTAAGTTGCATTTTATACGCACTTACATATGAAAAAAGTTCACTTATATTATGACATAAAACTTTTATCCCAAAAAATAAACAGCAAGTCAGCAACGCGCAGGATGCTAAGGTCCTCGTATATATACAATTGTCATAGAAAGTTATTGTTCATAAGCCTTTTTCATTTTCTAGCTGAAATATATATATAATATATACAAATAAGTAAACTTCTCACATTTAGGGAATATAATTGTAAAGAAGAATAAAACTGAGATCGATAGCTTACTGTATTGTATTTGTATCTTTTTTACAAGAAGTGAGAAACTCCATATATATAGAGATTCAAATGGAGTGAAACGGTTCTCACATAAGTGCAATATAATTGCACATTAATGCACATAATTGATAGACATTAATATATTCCAACACTCCCCCTCAAGCTGGATCATAGATATTGATCATGCCCAGCTTGTTACAAAAGTGGCTAACCTTACTTCCTGGTAACGCCTTAGTAAAGACATCAGCTAACTGATCTTTACTCATCACATGTGGTGTTCTGATAGTTCCATCCTCTAACTTTTCACGAGTGAAGTGACAGTCAACTTCTATGTGCTTGGTTCGTTCATGGAACACTGGATTGCTCGCAATATGAATAGATGCCCTGTTGTCACACATTAGGTCCATGGGGCCAGACTGAGCAAAACCAAGTTCACCAAGAAGATTACGAATCCATACAAGTTCACAAGTGGTCTGTGCCATGGCTCTATATTCAGATTCAGCACTTGATCGGGAAACCACGTTTTGTTTCTTGCTTTTCCAGGATACTAGGTTTCCACCAACAAAGACACAATATCCAGTTGTAGAGCGTCTATTATTAGGATCACCATTATAATCGGCATCAGTGAAACCCTTGATGGTGTGATGTGATGACCATGATTTTCGTACAAAATACCACGACCTGGAGTACTTTTTAAGTATTTTAGAATGTGACTCACAGCATCCCAATGTGAAGTTCTTGGAGATGACATAAATTGACTGATGACACTAACCGGGAAAGCAATATCAGGTCTAGTAAGAGTGAGATAATTTAATTTTCCAACAATACTTCTATATTTTTCTGGATCTTTAAGAAGATCTCCTTCATCTGTTCGTAACTTTACATTTGGAACCATTGGTGCAGTACACGTCTTTGCTTCAATCATACCAGACTCATTCAGCACATCCAAGCAATACTTTCTTTGAGATAAACATATGCCTTTTTTACTACGAGAGACTTCAATACCCAAGAAATATTTTAAAGGACCTAAATCCTTTGTCTGAAACCGAGTGCCAAGAAATAATTTTAATTTGTTAATTCCTGCTTCATCACTTCCAGTAATTACAATATCATCTACATAAACAACGAGTAAAATACATCCAGATGTTGATGAAGTATAAAATACTGAGTGATCATATGCACTTCTCCGCATTCCAAATTCGGTTACAACAGCATGAAATTTTCCAAACCAGGCACGAGGGGATTGCTTTAAGCCATACAAGGCTTTCTGTAATTTGCATACTTTCCCATACTTCCCCTGAGCAACAAACCCAGGTGGTTGCTCCATGTAAACTTCTTCTTGCAAATCACCATGTAAGAAAGCATTCTTGACATCAAGTTGATGTAGAGCCCATTCATAGGTTGCAGCCAAAGAAACAAATAACCGAACAGAAGTAAGTTTAGCAACAGGGAAAAGGTCTCAGAATAATCGACACCATATGTCTGAGCATAACCCTTAGCCACTAACCGAGCTTTTAGACGAGCCAATGATCCATCAGGACTAACCTTTATCGTGAATATCCATTTACACCCAATGGCCTTTTTATGAACGGGTAAATCAACTAATGCCCAAGTGCCATTATGTTCAAGAGCGTTCATTTCCTCAATCATAGCGGCACGCCATCCAGAGTGAGCCAATGCTTCACCAACAGTTTTCGGAACTGACACAGAATCTAGCGTGGTAACAAAAGCACGAGACGATTCTGACAATTTGTCATAAGACACATAAGAAGCAACAGGGTAAGTGCATGTACGTTTACCCTTCCGAAGAGCAATAGGAAGATCTGAATCAGAGGTGCTGGGTTCAGGAGTATCACGAGGAGCATCACTAGGTGACCCGCTAGGAGGAATCGTCGACGAAGATGGTGGTAATGGATCTACATTAGCTGTAGAGCGAGGTCGTCTGCTATAAACATGTTCAAAGCGGTCAGGTTGGCTTGGTTGCTCGGAAACGGTTGTGGCAGGTGTGTGTATATGGTTGTATAGATTAACAAATCATCATTTTCCTTATTAGTGCGAGAGGTGGACATCGGAAAGAAAGGCAAATCTTCATGAAAAGTGACATCCCGGGAAACAACATACCGTTGGAGAGTATGTGAAAAACATCGATATCCTTTCTGAAGACGAGAGTATCCAAGAAAAACACATTTGAGAGACTTAGGGTCTAATTTGGTGTTGGTAGGCCGAGTGTCCCGAACAAAGCATGTACTACCAAAAATCTTAGGCTCAATTGGAAATAATGAATTTCTTGGAAACAGAGCAGAATACGGAATCTTACCACCGAGAATTGTTGAAGGCATACGATTTATAAGAAAGCAAGCAGTTGACACAGCATCAGCCCAAAAAGGTTTTGGAACATTCATTTGAAACATTAGTGCACGAGCCACTTCAAGAAGATGACGATTCTTTCGCTCTGCAACACCATTTTGAGCTGGTGTATCAACACAAGATGACTCGTGAAGAATACCATTCTGAAACATATAAGACTGAAATGACTCAGAAACAAATTCCTTGGCGTTATCACTGCGTAAAACTCGAACTGGAACATTAAATTGAGTTTTCACTTCAGCAACAAACGAACAAAAGTGTGTAAATACTTCCGAACGGCTTTTCATTATATAAAGCCACGTAACACGAGAATAATCGTCAATAAAGGTAACAAAATACCTAAAACCCGTTTTAGAAGTAACAGGGCATGGTCCCCAAACATCCGAATGAACTAACTCAAATGGGGAAGCAGCCCGTTTATTTACTCGAGGGCTTAAGTGAGTACGCTTGTGTTTAGCAAACTCACAAGAATCACAATTAAGATATGTCAAATGTGAAAATTGAGGACATAATTTCTTCAAATTCTGAAGAGATGGGTGACCTAGACGACAATGTGCTTCAAATGGAGATGGTGATCTCTGTCCAACTAAGGATTTGGATATCTCTGGTTCAAACACATAAAGGCCATCAGATTTTCGCCCTCTACCAATAACCTTCTTTGTCTTAAGATCTTTGAAGACACAATGATCAGGGTAAAATTTGACAGTACACTGTAAATTGCTTGTAATTTTACCAACAGACAACAAATTAAATGAAAACTGAGGAAGACTTAACACCGAAGATAATGAAATAGAAGGGCTAAGATTAACAGTTCCGGACCCAAGTACTTGTGAAGCAGACCCATCAGCAATAGTGACATGGGATGTGGATGCACGTGTAGTAAAATCAGAGAATATATGTGAGTTACCTGTCATGTGATCTGAAGCACCAGAATCAATAACCCATTTGTTTGATGACGAGAATAAACAATTACTAGATTCACCGAGATTAGCAACATACGCAAATGAGCCACGTGGTTTCTTCACGACCATATAAGACACGAATGTCTCAAAAAATAGCTTTATTATACCCGCCACGAAGAACAGAATCATCAAAAGTGGTCCACGTATAATAATATCAAGATCACGAATCAAGTGTAACAAGACCCTCGTTAACAAATCAACACCCGACAGCATCACGATTCCTGAAATCAAAATCGTCTCTGATAGCTCCATTTCCTTAGAACTCGAACACAATAGAATATTTCAATTAACAAATTCTGAACAGATTATATGAATTTAAATCGAATCTATTCAAAACAGAACACTCAACCGAATCAGCTACAAGACAAAATCGACAGAACCAAAATACCCGATTGGACCAGATCTCACCGGGGATCTGGTCGGAATATGGAATCGACGAAGACCGAAAAAAAACGACAATGAACCGGAGGCAGACGCGCCTTCATGGAGATTGTTGACGGCGGTTGGCGGCGCGTGTGGCGACGCGTGGGTGGTGGAATGGTGGCGAAATTTTCTGTGGTGGGTCGCCGGAGCTCGATTAGAGTACTGGCAAGTGTAGTAAACGAAGAAAATCACTCTAGCTTGGGTGATTTGATCGAACCAGAAGTGTACTCACAAGGTACAACTTTTAATGCAAAAGGTACAGGTCCTGAAAGCATGTACTCACAGGGTACAGCTCTGATACCATGTAAAGAAGAATAAAACTGAGATCGATAGCTTACTGTATTGTATTTGTATCTTTTTTACAAGAAGTGAGAAACTCCATATATATAGAGATTCAAATGGAGTGAAACGGTTCTCACATAAGTGCAATATAATTGCACATTAATGCACATAATTGATAGACATTAATATATTCCAACAATAATATACCGATTTTGACAGTGTGTAAAATTGCATTTTTTTTTGTCAATGTTCCCTTAAATGTATGAAATTGATTTATGTTACTTTTGATGAGTGAGAAAATTAAAGATACCCTACAGGCTACATCCTCAAAATTGGTTTATTATATTACCTTTCTTTACAGTTTACTTTTATTATAATAGTAATCTAACTTTATAAATAAAAATGGTTTAGGAGGGTTTCTGCTTTAAAAATACACATTTGGGAACTTTAGTTAATTCTTTTAAGGTCGCCGTTTGACCCATTAGAAATAAAACATAGAGTAAATTACATAGATCGTTTCTCTTGTTTGTATGACATTATGGATTTCGTCCCTCGATTTAGTTAATTAACACGGATAGTCCTTTATCTTGAAACTTGTAACACTAACGGTCCTTTAAGTCTTTAGGAACCATTGATGTTACGAGTTTTAAAATTAAGGACCCTTTGATGTAACAAGTTTCAAAATTACCGACTAAAAAAAGTGAAGGGACGAATTTCATAATTTCATACAAACCACAGGGACTATTTATAAGTAAATCATCTAATAAAAGCGACCTCTACTTTGATATGAAAAAATGCTGACTTTTGCATTTAACAGGTCGATTGGTGTCCATACATAAACATTAATGACACCCTATTACCAGACAACATAAAACACAATCTTATCCTTGGTAGATCAAATACTATGTTAATATGTTTTGACAAAGCCGAAAGACACTTGCCAGATCGTTGTTTAAGACAATTTGGGATAAGACAACCGATTCCTCTCGATGTACAACAATGGGAAAGGAAAAGCCGAGGAGTTGATGGCGGGGTTGACTTGTCAAACAAAATGGAAACAGAATTAAGTGAATGGTCAGATCGGCATCTTCGTGTTGTTGATGTTGATGATGATGTTGAAGAAACTGAATATTTGCACTGGTTTTTGAAGATTACACGAAAAGTGGTTGGGAGACCCATTCCTATTTCTTCCGAGTTTCAACGAATGGTATGTGTAAATTGTGAATACTAATCTTTTCTAAATTACATTTGTCGTCCCTCAACTTTTTTTTGTTGCACGGATACTCCCTAATGTTGAAACTTGTAAAACTGACGGCCCCTTAAGCAAAAGAGGTTGTTAAGTTTTTTGAGATTGTTGATGTTACAAGTTTTGAAATTTGGGACTGTGTTGATACTACAGTTTTAAAATTTAGGGACTATCTGTGTAATAAAAAAAAGTTGAGGGATGAAATCTGTGATGTTACAGTTGCATATTTGGTCCTTTAGTTAAACTTTATGTCTTGAAAGTTGAAAGTGAATTTGAGCCCGTTTTTAGCTAAACTTTTTAGTTTGACTCGTTTGAGAACAAACACAACCCAAATCAACCCACTCAAATTTGTTAATATTATTTAGAGTAAATCACACAAATGGTCCTTTAGGTTTGTAGTTTGTACCATATTACATATTTGGTCTTTTAGTTCCATAAATTACACTGGTAGTCCTTAATTCTGAAACTATTGACACGTTTGTTCATTTACCTAAATAGACGTTTATTTTTCCCGTCAAGTATGTCACGTGTGATGCACGAGGGTGTAAATTTGTCCTTTTCCCTTTCTCTTCCCCTTCACCAATTTGAAACCCATAAAAACCCGATCGTTTGACATGAAAAGTTAACGTCTGTTTAGGTAAAAGACCAAACTTGTCAATAGTTTCAGAAATAAGGACTACCAGTGTGATTTATAAAACTAAAGGACCAAATATGTAATATGGTACAAACCTAAAGGACCATTTGTGTAATTTGCTCTACATTTTATTACAGAATGGTGCATTAAGAGACATAGCAAATGTAGCAGACATGTTATCAACACACGGGATGGATGATCAACAAATGCATGCAATTACAAGGATCCGATATCTTGCTCACGAATGTTTAAGGGACCAAATAGGAAACATGATGACAACAGAAATAACCGATTCTGACCAAAATGAAGTCGACAAGAAAATCAGAGGCAAAGAACGAATAAGAAGAAAAGGAATGGGCATAAAACGAAGGCGAAAAGACGATTCAGGACAGTTCCAGTCAGCGCCTAGTCAGCAACAGTTTTGTATAACCGAACCTACACCACCACCGCCTATGTGTCATGTTGAAAGTAATGATGTGGAAATATGCCTTCCTAATCATCCTGTTGACTCACAATTGTGTTATTTGCCTACTAAGATGGATGAATCACAACAGATTTCTGTTTCTGATGCTGCTAATGTTATTGATGACTCGAATTTCTGTAGAACAGTTGAAGAAGTTGACCATGCTCTTGAAAATGGTGACATGGTGCAGCAGAATGATTATAGTGTTTTGGTTTAGATGATAAAATTGTTAAAGATTATATTGTTTGCTAATTTAAAGTTTGCGTTCTCTTATTAACATTTTGACTACATTCAGAAACATGATTGATGTGGTTTTTACTTAAAATTATGAGAAATGTTAAACGTGCCTAACTAAATAGGCCTAAAATTATATACCTATCATGTTTATATCGGTATAATCGAGTTAATGAGCTATATATAAAATTTGAGAAAGCCTTATGTCGTAGGTATTATAGAACTGTCACTCAAATGTTTTTGTGGTTAGCTATTGATCTTTCAATAAAAATAAAGAACAAAAACTAGATAGAAGCTAGCAAATTGCATCATATATATAGGGTTTTTAGCCAATCTATCTAACTATACACATATTTTATCAAGCACAAGAGAGAATACAAGGGTAATATGGTCATTTATCATCAATCAACACAATCAATTAGCTATATAATCAAACACATGGTTTCAGTCAGACTTCTGACTCTAACTCAATTAGCAACTATCAAACGACCTCTCTTAGTTGACAATGAGAAAATTTGAATCACTGCATGAAACATATGCATAAAACATATTACAGATGACAAAATTTGTTCAATAGTGTTCCTCACAATATGGAGGTGTTGCCTGAACATAGGGTTCCAAATCCTCCCCTTCACCATCATCATCATCATCCTCTTCATCATCAACCCAGTTACTAAGATGGCGTTGTGAGATAACACCATAACCATTACCATTTATTTCAGTCCCATCTGAAAATAAATAAATAAATAGAAAGTAATTAATATTAATTGCATAACAATAAAAAGGTTGAATAAATCAATCCATAATTCTCACTTACCTTGAGGTTTTGCAACATGTTCCGTTTCCATCGGGTGGTCGCTAATATGATCAAGTCAAGGAAACACTCACCAATATTTTTGTTACACAGTGACAACTTTTCTTTATAAAAATATAACTTTTCCAGAAAAACTACATTTTTGCATTATTCCTTTTTTTTTAAGTTTTAAAAAGAGAAAATGTAAGATTTTAGGATACGTATTGGCGGGGAAATTTGTTCCATCTGCGTGAGCATTAGAGATATTTATTGTGCTAATCCTCTGAATATCCACCGGATCATTTCTATTCAAATCTCTTTCTATTTCCCTTTCTCTCTGTACACGACTACCAGTTCCAGTTGCACTTTTTGTACCACTTGCTGTTTATTATTATTATTATTATTATTATTTGAAATTAAAAGATATTAAATTTCTGGATGCAGATTAGTCCGTTGGTAATGAAAAAACTAAAATATAAAAACATATACCTGAAAGTTCTGACCAAATTCTAGTGTGATCAGAAGGATGATCAGAAACATTTGTTTTTGGTCTCTCTGTTTGTGGTGGTTGATTTACATTTGGTTGTGTAGTGTCATGTAACTGAGATACCAACATGGTTGCAAGTACCAAAGTCGCATCAAAATTTGAAACAGATGTATCTTCTATACCCAATTTTGGTGCCATTAGAATAGGCCTGCTTGTCCACAAACAAATACTTACATATATGAAATTATAAATTTTGTCCGGTCAATTTTTTATTACACAGATAGTCCATAATTTTTAAACTTGTACATAAATGGTCCCTGATTCTGAAACATGTAACATCAACAGTCCTTACAAACTTAACGATCTTTTTCGCTTTAGGGACCAATTTAAAATTCAACAATTATATTGACGTTTTCATCTTGTTCCCGAAATGTTTTCAATTGCAGTACTATTTTTATGAATGAATGTGGATATCAATTATTTCCTTTATAGCCAAAAGTTACTTACAAGAATGGTCAACTCACAAAAGTCAAAATCAGATTACTTTTCGGGATGCATATTGCATAAAAATAAGAAGCAAAGTATTTATTTTAAATATAAAAAGCTCTTCATAAATAGAACCAATATATAAAATTATAAAATTATTTATTTAAAAGTAAGGTGTATTTTAAGTAAATATGAGGGGAAATTTCCTTACTCGCCAGCTTTCTCAAAATACAAGTGTATGTCGACTTCACATCCCTCACAAAACGCAAGAAACGCCTGATACAAGTGACACAATCAATGAAATTAAATAAAAATTCATATATCTCCATCATTAGAATCTCAAATAGAAAATAAATGATCACTAAAATTAAATAAAAATAATAAAAATGGGGTCACCTTCAATTCCTTGACACCAAAGGTTACATCTACAGGATCTCCAGTGTGTGTGTATTGCACAAACTCTTCACACGGATCTATCCACAGTTGAGTGTGTAATGATGAATCATTTTCTACAACAAAAACAATTTGCTCAATTTTTGCATAAAATGACAGTTATTTCTTAATATATGTAACTACACATACCTTTGCTTGGGTCTATATAGCTTCTAAGTTCAACTGCTTTCCCTCCAACTTCATCTGCTGCTGAATCAGTTGGCAACAATGTGGGGTCCGTTGCAATGACAGTTATTTCTTGAAGATTTGACTGAAAATTAGCAAGTAATTGGTTGAGATCACGAGGCCTAATTACAAAGCTGCTTGGAAGCCTTCTTCTATCAAGAGAGAGTTGTTGTACATCTGCTTCAACATTGCATGTAATCCAGTATGATTTTTTCATACCTGAAAAACTCATAATTAATATAAGAATTTTTTAATTAATATAATCAAAATAGGAATGAAAAAATAAACAGATCACCATTGTAGCAGTCCAAGGTCCACTGCACTTTTGATGAATCAGGGTCAGGCAATATCACAATTAAATGGTCTATACTTGTTAAAGGTGTCCTAAGAACAGAACAAACAGCCTGCAATGTAAGAAAAATATATTTCCATATTAAATTAAATTATTGTAAATTTTCTCATAGAGATAAAATCATACCTTTAAAAGCACACTACATTGCACTTGGGCCCCAGTGATAGTATATGTATCAAAGAATGAAAGCTTTAGTATGATGGACTGATATGCAGATCTTGAAGAATTTAGGGCGTGCAAAGCTAACTGATGAACAAGTTGAAACCGTTTTAGATTAATACAAACAAAATATGGCGATCATGCAATCAAAAACGACACACAAGTAATCCCTTCATTAATTATACAATAAGCAGCTTTGAATTTGATGAAGCAGGACGCCAAAAGCAAGCAGTTATCTGTTCAATTTAGGAATTTTTGGATTTGCTTTTTGTATTATTAAAATCCAGTATGGAGCATAAAGCTTCAAGCAGCAATTAAGTAAGAGACTATCTAATTTCACTAAAATCGGAAGGAAATATCTCTTCGCTTTTACGTTTAAGCAAAAGTGAACTGATAAACCCTAAACAGCGAGCGACAATTGCTTCTTATAAAAAAAAAAATACATAAATGTCGCGGTGAATTTGGTAACGAAATGGAAGATGAATTGTACAAAATTCAACAGCAATTAGAAACAAAAACTAAGGGAAATGAATTAATCGATCAAGTATAGAACCTGCCTGAGAAGGGGAAGCTTGAATGGTGAGCTCATTGCCAATGCGTGCGAGACAAGTTACAGATCGAGCAAACGTCTTCAAGGCGTTCCCGCTAAGGCTCCACTCCATTTCTGCAGGAAGGATAAACCCTGGTTTTTTCTTCTTTGGGCGATTTCTCGACTAAATATGTAGTTCCTATGGTTTTGGCGACGCAAAATATGATAAAAGAAGATTATAATTGCATAATTAATGGAATATGCATCTCACAATTAATTTTTTTTTTCTCGTGATAATGACAATTTTAAAGGATGTTTTTAAATACTTTAAAAATGGTACGAATGAGTATTTCTTAAAATTCAAGAGTCGGTTATAGGTGGATGTACAATTTTTTTTATGCATGTCTTATGACAGTCCTTAGGCTGTCATTATCAAAATCCTATCAGTAGGTCTATATCTATTATCTTTTATTAAATAAGATAAATTATTAAAATATATCACTTATTTTGATACACCAAATTAGAGTCATATACTTTATAGTTTTAGATATATATTAGATAAGCCAAAAAGTAGCATCCTTTGCGGGGTCAAAAAGGCGAGGTTTAAGGGGGCTACGCGCCCCCTTGCGCGGTCCTAGGTGTAACGCACGTAGCGAGGTCTAGGGGAACCTAGGTGTAGCGCCCGTAACAAATTTAACATAAGAAACTCTATTACATAAACATTTTGTTTGAATATATATATATATATATATATATATTCAACAAGGTTTCAAACTATTATAATAAAATTACAAGATACCTACCAATTTCATAAATTTAAAAGCTAAAAAAACTATAAATTTAGATGTTGGGTTGGACTTTGGGTTTAAATTATTAGCTAATAGTTGAGATTCTTTAAGATTGGTTTGGACTATTGAGTGAGTTTTAAATCATGTATTAGCATCGTAAGTCGTAACACCTAAAAAAATTCTTGAAAATTTACTTTATGGAAAAAAAATTGAGTAGTTGTATATGCCACCGTGTGCATTACTACATGTGTGGCCTGGGTTGAAACCATATTGTGACTAATATGATGTAGACTTATGAGTAATTTAAAAAAAGTGTGTTTGTTAATATGATCCATGGTGCATGGAAATGAATAAATCTAAATCCACCACATTAATACTTTTTTTGGCCCATTACCAATTTCAGCAAAGCATGTATCAATTTCCCTTATGCATCTCTATATGCAGTCCAAGGATGGGTGTCGGTGAGAGTGAGACAGCTTTTTAGCATGCTCCAAAGTCATTTTGTTATATGTATATAACATTATTTTTTTCATCAAATTCATAAAGAATTTTAATCGAAAAATCACCCCAGTATAATATTTTCTCTTCAAAGGAAACGGCAAATAACGTTTTTAGGAAATACGAAGAAAAACCCGTTGGCATTTATAAATAAATGTGTACAACATATTTACAGTTGTATAACTAACATTTATCAAAGACTATTCATCAATAGTTGATGAATTGTATAACTAACATTTATCAAAGGTTATTTATCAATAGTTGATGAATAGTCTTAGTTTTTTTTTTGGTTACATTTAAGCTATGTTTCATTGCTGTTGACTTTTGTTTTGAACTTTTCGCGTGACTCTGTTATTCTTTTATTTTATTTTAAACATTGTCTTTATCCTTCTATATATACAATTAGCATTAGAATTTACTGTTCATTTGAGAATTAAAACGGTGTTGCGTTTAACATTGAGAACTCTTACAAGTAAGCACTTGACTTTAGATCACATTATCTCACAGATTTACATCTGTATTGCATGATTAAATGTTGAATTCTTTTCCAAAAGCCCCTCATCTTTTAAGAACTTGACATTCACCATCCTCCACCTACGCATAATATAAAACGGAGTTTGATGCATGTTTTATATTAAATTTGTTATAACTTAATTTTTCTTATGATAAACAAATAAATTAGAAAGTTAACCTCCAAATAAATTATTATAATTTCCATACATCAAGTATTGATAATTTGATATTCTGTGATCAATAGTTTTTTTGTCTTCTATTTTTGCAACAACATACACCGGGTTTATAAATTTTCTAAGTACCCCTACATTAGGGGCTGTTTGCTAAATAGTTATATTCGATAAACTATTACTAATAAGATGTTGAAATACAATTACAAATTATAATAATGATTTTTGCATTGTTTTATAGAAAAACACACACATATATAAATAGATTATACGAAATAGATGTAGCTGAAGCAATCAACGTAAAATGTATTGCAACTCATTGGTTATACATTTACACATTCCATGTTACATTTTGAAAAATAAAAAATTACACATTCAATATAAACGTGAAACCGCAGCGAAGCGCGGATAATCATTGTACTTGTTTTATACAATAACCATAATTTTTTGTGGTATTTTTTATTTGACTTATTTGATTATTTAATATTATTTAATATAATAATAGTGTACAGATTAAGTATATTTGTAACTATTTCAAATTATTTTATATAGTTGTAGTATACTGATCAAGTAAATTTGCAAATAATACAACATGTTTGAATGTTTTTTAAATGTCAACTGTGAAAATAATTACCTAAATTAACCTAACGAAATTGTTGTTTATAAAAAAAATATGTATCTTTACAACCCGCCGCGAAGCGCGGCCCCACTCCTCATTGTTAACAAATTATCAATATTTCAAATAATAATTTTATAATCATGTTTAATATAGTTAAATACTTAAGTATGATATTAGCATCTATACCAAACATGATTTCATACATGATAGACTGGTCTCAATAGTGACATAAACTGACAAATCAGTTAAATACTGTTAGTTTTTTCCAAATCAGTGTCACGTCAGCTCACTCTACAACCGACATTAAACTAACATGATCATGCCAACAAATCAACAATACCTCTTCCCTTCAGTTTTTTGGGATTCACCATTACAAAATACACACACGAAATACCCCTTTGGGCCCCACCTCACCAACCGATCTCTCCCTCTTCCCGTCCCCAAACCCACGGCAAAAACCGACAGCACCCAACTGAATCCTCCGTGCCAACGGTGGGATGCCACCGGTTGGAGAGATTGGCAAACCGACGTGGGGCGTTGGCACACGTCTTACATGTACCTTTTACCAAGTGTACCCTAAACCCAACCTCATGCACTAAGACTGGATTCTCAAAGTCAACAATAGGGGAATATAAAAACTGAAAAACTGAATTGAAATCGAAAAACCATTCCGAAAAAATCAAACCATTTGAAAAACAGTTATGAGCGGTTTTTAATTTCAATTTCAGTAAAAGATAATGTTTATGTGGTTTTTTATGCATACGAAAAACTGAACCGAAAAAATTGCTCCGCCTCGTCATACATATCTTTCAAATTTTGTAAAATAATTTATTATCTTTATAAAAGATTTGATTTTTAACTATTTAGAATAAAAGATTTTAATATATCATTTGGAGGTATTCACACGTTTTACTCATATATTTTTTAGGTATTATAATTATACAATTGTGAAAATTTGAACTACTTGTTTGTTTTTTTGTCAAGTTCAGTGTACCATCCTGCACCTTTAATAGTTCAGGGTACTAGAGGACCTAGTTAGCCAAGTTCAGTGTACTAAAATGCATTTTGGCCTTTTATTTATAGAAAAAATGAGCTAACGTTAGTAAGTTTCGATCATAAATTTTAACTTAAGAAATTGGTAACTTTAAAGGAAAACAAAAAACGACATATAAAACTGAAATCGAGAAAAATCGAAACCCGACGGTTTATAATCTTAAAAATTAAAGTTTCGGTTCAGAATTTCATTTTAGTTAAATGGCCCCAAACCGCTTCATATTTACCTATAATCAACCACAAGTAGTGGGCCGGGTTATGGGTTGTGTGGTCCCTCGTATAAGAACACGAAAGAGGGTGTGATGTGAGTTCTTTTACAGTCTCAAGCATGGGATTCCAAGTAACGGCAACGCCAAGCCAATTTATAAATTTCTTTTTAATTGTTGGCCTGTCGGTTAGATTTTTTGCACATGCTTTAGATTAGACGACCAAGAAAATTGCAACAAAGCCTCACCAAACCTCCCATCTTTCACTTCTACCATGTCAATATGTCCAAGAGAAGAGTAAGAAGAGGTAAAATGTCCAAGTCAATAAATCATGAATGAATTAGGAACATTTTTAAGTTTTAGAGTTTTAATCTCGATATATGCTAAAGCCATCTTAAAACACTTTTAGCGGCATCAAACTAGTCAAACCACACCGGATAGCTTGCCAAATGTCCTCCCGCTAATTGGTTAACCCACGTTAAAAGGATTTAATTTCTTTTTTCTTTTATAAATTGTGATTGGTTTGAGGTTAAAATCATGTTAAAACCAATATAAAGTTAATATAGTATTTAACATGCATGTAATCACTTTTTGCTCTAAGTTGATGTATTATGTTTTTACTCACTAATTTGTTTTTTAGTGCAAATTTGTTTTTACATGTACGTAAGATCACGAATCGAATTATTGCTATACGGAACAAGGATGAATGTAGAAATTATTGATATGTTCACCACACATAAAGATATGCAAAGGTAATACCAACCTATTGGGGCCCACAACGAGCTAATGTAAAGTTTGAAAAGGAAATAGAGATTTGGGTTTGAGAAAAAGCATAATCATCCCCATGAAACTGATTTTGACATTTATAATTTATTCGCCCTCTAAAAGTCCCAACAACTCTTGACTAACTAAATCTCTAGAAAAACTTGGACAGTCACATGATCATCAAAACCTTTTTCAATTTTTGTTTTTTTCTTATAACTTAGTTGCAAAATGGATAAGTAAGACAATCTTATATAAACATATTCATATTCTAGTGGTAAGGATTTTTGAATGATTTTTTATATCTTATTAGGTAATTTACGAAATGACCTGGAAAAGGTTCGAATTCAGCCACGCTTAGGTCGTGTACATCACGAGAAAAACTCAGCTACCACAGGGAGCCCTTATAACAGAAATTTCCTTATGGAACTAATGTTAATTTTGTAGTAAATGAGAGTGAAGATGGTAAATTGGTAATGCATAGAAGACAATAAAGAAGGCCCCTACAAACTTCAACTGCCAAAAACACACACAGGGATTCCTTGGAGTAGCATTTAAGAGTGTGTTACACCTTCAGCCCCACCAACACCACCAACAGGATTCAATGTTATAATTGCATCAGAAAGGTTAATTCATATCTTGTGAGGTTTTCAAGATTCCACAAAAAAATAAAATTAAAAATAAAAATAAATGGAGTACTGCGGTTGTAAGATCATTCGTTTCATCATCATCCTCTTTCTCACCACACTCATTGTTTCCTCATTATTCACCGCCCCAAATCTTCAGCTTTCACCATTAACACACCACAATTTCAGAGCTCTGTTTGGGTTAAAGAACACACATTTCAATCTTTCACCGTCACCGTCACCGTTCCCTTCTCCAGCTCCAGCTCCACGTCATCATGTTCATCCACATTCCCATGGGGGAAACCGCCACCGTTTTCCACCGTCTGATGGCGGAGCGCGGCGGAGAGTTCTGGTGGCGGTTATGGCGTCGGTTGGTGGGGCCACTAGTATAATCTGCTTCATTGCTTTGTTCTTGGGCTGCAGAAAGTTAAGAAAAGAGCGTAAAAGGAAATCATCATTTAAGAATTTGAAGAAGGTGATGTCTGATCCAGTTCCCGGTAATTTTTACCTAGAATCGTTAGGAACTGTTTTGGACGCACCACCAATTTGTAGCATAAACCATGATTCTTATGATAATGATGATAATTTCACATCACTAAATCCCGAATTGGATGAATTGCAAGAGGACGAAAACGACGAGAAAAAATTGGATTCTGGCTATGGTGTTGTAGCTTCAATTGAATCACTGAAGTTTGATGAACAGGTCTTTTTTGGTTCTCCAATTGGTGAACGACACGTGGACTCTCATTCATCAGATGATGAATCTTTCCATTCTGTTTGTAATTCACATCATTCGTCTAATCCAAGAAATTCCGACGCTTCAATTGGTAATTGTGACACATTAGAACCACCGGAATCCACTCCGCCGCCGCCAACTCCACCACCGCCACCACCACGAAGGCCGCAACGTGGATCTTCTTCGACCAAATGCACATTGAAAACCTTTACTTCCCCAATGAAATTGGATTTATCGTCCGGATCAATTCAAACCCGGATTCCTCCACCGCCATTGCCACCACCCTTGCCAAAAGGAAGCCCGCCACCACCACCACCACCAGGAAACCCGCCGCCGCCACCACCACCGCCGTCTCAATTTACTCCGGTGGGTAAAGATGGAATTCCATTGCCAAAACTGAAACCGCTTCATTGGGATAAAGTACGAGCTGCACCAGACCATTCCATGGTTTGGGACAAGTTGAGATCAAGCTCATTTGAGTAAGCTATTTTACCACACACTTTTGAAGGGTCTTTTGGAAAAAATTCTTACACCACATATTTTCATCATATTATACGGTAAGTTAAATTATGTGGTGTAAAAATCACAACTTTTTTAAAAAGACAGTCTCTCTACTCTAGCATAAAAGTATGATTGTTTATATCTCATCTTTTGCATACCCCGCCTTTAACGGGATTGAGCATCATTGTTATTTTTTGTATTTGTATACGTCAAATTGATGAAATAGAAAACAGGTTTGATGAGGAAATGATCGAGTCCCTGTTTAGCTACAATCTACAAAATTCGAATGATGAATTAAAAAGCAAAAGCCCGTCTCCTAGTAAGCATGTTCTGGAGCCCAAAAGACTTCAGAACCTAACCATACTCTTAAAAGCTCTCAATGCTACAACCGAACAAGTTTGTCGTGCACTTGTACAAGGTAAACATCCATCACATAGTACAACTAACTAGGAGTGAACATGGTACGGTACCATATATATTTTCCTCATACCGTGTACCGTACCAACTATAGTTGGTATACTAATCTAGCTACCACTACCGTACCAACTATAATTGGTACCAATTTGTTTGGCTACCACAATTGTGGTTGGTACGAATTGGTAATGGTATATACCAAGATCACAACCTTACTTGGAATTAATAGTAAAAACAAGTCCTTTTTCTATACTATTATATTTGGTAATGGTATACGTTAAATGTTATATAAACACTATCTACGATAAAGTACAAATTATGTAGTATTTATGTCATAATACACTAGCTTGTAGCATTCTCGTCTGCTTCACTCACTTAATTATTAACATTATATACAAACACAATAACAAAAATATAATATGTTGATCGGTTAGGCTAAAAATTGTAACTTAATGTTTCCATGTTATGATATCATAACTTTTATTAAAAAAATAATACATACGCAGTTTACCTTTCTCGAATTCTTCTAAATAATGTATATACATATATGAGTATATAAAGTATTGGTTGGTACGGTACTACCATGGTATTCAAAATTTTGTACCATTACCGTACCATGATTACTTAATTCCAACCAAACATGTTGGCTACCAACATATTGGCTACCAACTATTATTGGTATGGTTGGTAACATGTTGGTTGGTTTTATTCGGTACAAATTTGACACCCCTACAACTAACCAGGGGTGTTTCGATATTTTTTTAGATTAATGGTATTTAGTCTTATCATTTAGTCTCACTCATAAGTCATAATCATAATCATTAGATGAAGATATGTGTCAAAATCAATGGATAATATTAAGAGAGAATTAGTAGATTACATATGTTATGCTATCAAGTGAATAACACTATTAGTATGACCAAATAGTAAGACTAAATATCAATTCTTATTTCTTTAAAGTGAATATTGCAAATAATTAGATTATTGACTCGTGTATTATATAGGGTAATTAATTTGCGTACCACATTTTTTAATTTCTATACTACAGTGTATAAGTATTTATACAAACTATACAAATATGTAAAGCAATAATTGTAATACATGGATTAAAAAATATGGTGTAAAAATCACCGCCTATTATATAGACATCGCTAATATACGTTAATAAAATATCAATAGAATACGTAAATTCTATTATATTCAGGTAATAACAAACATAAAAGCAATTTTTAGACATATTATACACTAATAATTTAAAGTATGATATTGCAACTGAAAATTGACTAAAATGTAACATAAAAGTATTTCATCTAATTGCATATAATTAAGAAGTTTAAATATTTTATATTAATGTAATTTTGATCAAGATTATACATTTAAATGTATAAATTTTAAATAATATTTACTTCTCAATTTTCAAATCACAGTGAAACAAAAAAAAATAATTAAATAAAAAGTCTAGGCAAATAATGACAACATAAAAATTAATTTATGAAATGTAAATTTAATTTTAGTTGAACGAAATTCAGAGACTAAATTGAAAATTGAAAATTGGAAAAAGAGAATTAAATAGGAAAATTAAAAAAAAAAAAAAAAGAAATAAAATGAGATATGGATAGAGATGGGGTGTACATGGTAAGTGGCTGCTATGTGGCATAATATTTCAGTTAGTTTAATAAATAGTTTAATGTTTTATTAGTATGTACTCCCTCCGTCCCACAAAAAAGTTCCCATTTCTAACAAAACTTTTGTCACACAAAAAAGTTCCCATTTCTCACATTTGATGGGCTCCACATAATAAAATATTATTATTCTTATATACCCAACTACTAATATCCACTAACTATCATTCTCTCTCCAATCAAACCTTATATTTATACAAATGACCCCACCACTAACTACCACCTAAAAACTTGTGCCAAGATGAAATGGGAACTTTTTTGTGGGACGGATGGAGTAATATAGATGAGAAATGATATTTCTTTTTATCTTTTCTTTCTATTTAGTTATATGTGTACTCACTTCTAAAATTCACATGTGTAATCCACTAATTCTTTTTCCTCATACAATCCCTTGATTTTGTATTTAGATAATCACTTCCTTAAAACTTCCTTAAAATCCAGTAATATCATTGCTCAATACAGATTTGTATTAGATAATCACTTCCTTAAAACTAAGGATAACACATTTAATAATCTTACTACTATATAAAGTATTTAGGCCTACCCCATTAGGCAAGTTTAAGGACCTCCTTCAACTTGATTTTAAGGATCTTTCTACTTTTGTTAGTTACTTATCTACCTTAAAAAAAAATCGCGGCTAATAAGATTCGAACCCAAGACCTCTCCTAACTTATCACTATGTGTTAACCACTTGCTATACATTACACTTTGGTAACACCACCCACACTTAATAACAAAAGTCTGTTACTCGAAAACCATGTTACCCAATAACATTAAATATACGACGCTGTAAATCATCAACTCTTACCAAAATCCACATTTCCGTTTAATTATTTGTTTCTAGCAACAATTATTACCGTGTAAACGAACAACACTTGATCGCCACGAAATATGGTTTCTGGATATCCGCCGCCGCATTGCGCGGGTACCCTGCTAGTAAGTTTTAATGGCCGTACCGACGGCGATGTTGCGTCGGTATTGGTTCTGATAGATGTATCACAAATGGAAATTCCCTCCCCGTGAAAGTGCGTTATCTAGTAGTGGTTAGTAGGCCTGTAAACGAACCGAACGAACACGAACGGGGTCTTGTTGGTGTTTGTTTGTTAAGGAATTTTTGTGTTCACGAACGGTAACGAAATTTTGTGTTCGTGTTCGTTTGTTAAGATAATTTAGTGTTCACGAACGGTTCGTGAACGAGGGTAACAAACATAAACGAACACAAACGAACATAAACAAACACAAACGTACACGAAACAAACACAAACGAATATAAACAAACACAAACGTACACAAACGAACATAAACAAACACAAACGAACGTAAACAAACTCAAACGAACACTAACAAACGAACGTAAACAAATGAACACGAACGGATGTTCACGAACGTAAATGAATGAACGGACCTTTGTTCGTGTTCGTTTGTTTAACTAAACGAACACAAAATCTTGTTCGTGTTCGTTTGTTTAGCTAAACGAATGAACATAAACGAACTCCCGCCGAACGGTTCGCGAACGATTCGTTGAACGTTCGGTTCGTTTACAGGCCTAGTGGCTAGTTAATATAATCCACATTCGTCTATGTAAACACATGTCCAAATATCTGAAAAATAATTGATTTGGACTCGATCGATCTCTTGATGTTAGGAAATGGTTTGAATTTGGAACAACTAGAAGTACTCACAAAGATGGAACCCACAACAGAAGAAACGGCTAAACTAACCGGTTACAAAGGCGAGTTAGGTTCAGCTGAGACATTTGTTAGATCAATCCTTACGATACCTTACGCCTTCCCGAGAATTGAAGCGTTGCTATATCGGGAAACATTTGAAGATGAGATTACTCATCTCCGAAGGACCTTCTCTATGCTACAGGTACTATCCCTCCCATTTCTTGTTCAAGCCCGTCATGTGGTAATCTATATACTTCCTCCGTATCAAAATAAGTGACACAAATTATCTTACACGTTTTTTGAGGTAAAAGATTAAAGTAGAGGTTAAAATAGATTAAAGTATATAGTTAGTGGAGAATGGGTCCCACTTTTCTTGAATAAAGTGATATTAATGAGTTTTAAAAGTAAAAGTAAGGGTATAATGGTATTTTCACTTTATTAAAGTGGATAGTTAGTGGGTATGGGTCCCACTATTTATACCAAATAAGTAAAGTTTTGAAAGTGTGTCACTTATTTTGATACACCCCAAAATGGAAAGTGTGTCACTTATTTTGATACGGAGGAAGTATATATTTTTATAAATGAGCCGATTTAACTTGTGTTTTATCTTAAACAGCAAAAATTAGGTGTTAAATGAGTCAAACATCATGCAACATATGTTTTTAAGCCAAAATACATATTAGTATCTTTAAATTAGTTAACTGGATCCTCTAATACCCTAAATGATATCATCAACTTGAAAAAAAAATCAATTTATTACTCTGACTCACTAATTTAGTCGTGAATTCATTTGCTTCTAATTTCAATATATTAAGAATTAATATTTTTTAGTTCATGAAAAGTTATAAGGGAAGTAAATCATGTAAAAAAATACGATCAAATTAATGAGTAAGGGTACTAAATTGATCATTTTTGCAAGTTCATGGTATCATGATGCATGTTTTAATACTTTAAGATAGTAGAAGATTCAGTTAACCAGGTTCAGGGTACTAGAATATAATTTGACTTTTTTATGCATGATTTTGACTAGGGGTGTTAAAAAATAACCAAAAAAACGGGTACCCGAAAAAATATCCGATACCCGAAAGTCGGATATCCGAAAAATATGGGTACCCGAAAATCCGGGTACCCGGATTTCGGGTATCAAATACGGGTAGTGTTTTTCTAAAAATCCGGGTAATCGGGTACCCGGTATCCGAATTTTATTTTTCCAACTTTTATATATATATATATATATTATATTTATATTATTATTAGACATTAATTATCATTAGATATGGGCATATACTTGACTTCTTTTGACAAAAGCCCAAAATCTAAAACTTTATCTCAATTCTCACGTATAAACCATCTCATTATCGCATCCGTCGTTGAACCATGGTTTTGAATCATGGGATATCTTTAAAGATTTGGTCAGATTCATTACTAGTGACCATTTTTCTTTAAAGGAAATCATAATGTGAATGTTTATAACAAATTTAGTAATAAGATTTATAGAATTAAAATATATAAACAATGTCGACTTCATTTATGTTAATTTTTGTGATAAAGAAATTATATATTCGGGTATCCGGTTTTCGGGTACCCGGCCGGGTACCCGAAAACTGGGTACCCAGAAATCCGGGTACGGGTATCGGGTACCTAAATCTATTATCTGAATTTTCGGGTACCCGGTTTTCGGGTATCCGAATTTCCAGGTACCTGGTTTTGAACACCCCTAATTTTGACACTAGCATTTACATGAAAATCATGTATTCGCAAACCTCTACCCAAATGCAGACCATTTCAATGACTCAAAGCTAATGTTGTTACATATCAGGAAGCATGCAAAGAACTAAGATCGAGTCGGCTATTCCTTAAACTACTAGAAGCCGTGCTCAAAACGGGGAACCGGATGAACATAGGTACGATAAGGGGAGGAGCAAAGGCATTTAAGCTCGACGCGTTGCTTAAACTTGCCGACGTCAAAGGAACAGACGGAAAAACAACATTGCTCCATTTTGTAGTCCAAGAAATTGTCCGGTCAGAAGGTGTTAGAGTGTCCGAGAGCATTATAGGCAAGATTAATCAAAAAAACAAGCAAAGAAACATTCAAGATAGAGAAGAAGATTATAGAAAAATGGGATTAGAACTTGTGGCTGGTCTAAGTACCGAACTATGCAATGTGAAGAAAACAGCCACCATAGATTTTGATGTCATTGCAAGCTCGGTTTCTAATCTATCGCAAGGCATGCGTAGTTTGTGTAAATTGGTTAACGAAGATTTGTCGGTGAAAGAAAAAACATCTACTTTTGTGGAATCTATGAATTTGTTCATGAAGTATGCGGAAAACAATCTTAAAGAGTTGGAGGAAGATGAACGGAAAGTGTTGGAACTTGTGAGAGAGATTACCGAGTACTTCCATGGAAATATGAGTAAAGATGATGAGAATCCACTTCGGATATTTGTAATCGTGAGAGACTTTTTGGCAATGTTAGATCTTGTTTGTAGAGAATTGAGGAGATCGAAAGCTTTTGGTCAATCTGGCAACCCCTTTCAGTAGAGTAGATGTGTGTGATTGTTGATACAATTATTGGTAGATTGTACAAAAGCAAACCTGAATTTTGATGTTTTGCCTTAAATATACGTTTGTTTTTGGTATTGTTGTTAATGTGTTACAAATTACAATGCGTATTTCTTTATATTATTATATGTTATTTTCCACGATATATATGGTTTAAATAATTCTATCATGTGTATTATACGATATATATGTGATTTACATACTCTTCACTTTTTCTTAATTGTGTTAACACACATTTGTTAACACTAATTGTGATATCAAATGACACTTCAATATTTATTATATTAAGATTACGTTAGCTGATGACTCCCCTTTGCCAATAAATCCCCTTCACCTAAGATTGTATACATAAAATACACACAAAATATCAATAACCACAAAATTTTCATTAACTTTCGTCACTTTACACTTCCCCAAACCTAAGCCTTTCAATTGACAGAGCAACTGAAGGAGGCGTGCCAATAGTGTCTTCACACCAAAGTGAAACTGACACCAACCGAAGCAATATAGTCTAAGCGCAACCTTTGTGTGTAGTAATGGTACGCTACAAGAAAAACTAGGGGTGTGCATTTCGGATAGTAAATTTTCGCTATCCGAATCCGAAATTTCGGATATCCGAAATTTCGGATACGGATATCGGATAATCCGAAATATCCGAAAATCCTTAGTTTCACCATTCGTTGAATCATATTACCAGCAAATTAAGTCAATTAGCGCAATTATTTCAATATTCATAAACTAAAAATAAGATCTTTAACTATATGGAACCTGAAGTTATCATAAACATATTAATATAGACAAACATATCGGTGTACTTAGAAAATATTAAAATTTTACATATAAAAAATCGGATACCGGATATCCGAAATATCCGAAAATTCATAATATTGGTATCCGAATCCGAAAATTCGGATATCCCAATTTCGGATATCCGAATTTTCGGATAATTTCGGATCGGATTTCAGATATTTTTTCGGATTTTCGGATACCGAATATATTTTAACACCCCTAAGAAAAACCCCCCTTTACTAAATAAATTTGTAGTGACGACTCACTATTTCCTCACTAACATGAAAAGTTATGCACCATAACATAAGTTGTCACTAAATTTTGGTCATGGCTTAGTAGCCAACACTAGGAAGTGGTCACTGAGTTAAAAATTAGAGACAAAATTGGTGGTCACAGGTAATGACTATTAAGTTGGAAAGTTTAGCATATTAGAAGAGTTAGTGACCAAAAATTATCAGTCACTATTTAGAGACCAAGAAATAATAGTCACTAATTGGTTTTCAGCTTAGTGATTTTGATGGTTGGAGAGCAAATATTAGTAGTTACTAAATTAAAATATTAGAGACGAAAAATATTGGTCACTAAAGAATCATCATTTAGTTAAAAAGCGTAGTGATTTTGAATTTTTGATGGTAGAGTCCAAAATAGTAAGATATTTAGTAAATAATTTTTACAGTTGTTTTATATACAAATACTATAGGTATAAATTAGCCAATCAAATTCAAATGAATGGTAACCTTTTAATCACAATTGTATATATAGGTTAATTATCCTTCAATTTGTTATTTTTGGTTAATATAATGATGATATAGATTAGTCAGGGAAAATGATTTAAGGATGAACAAGAAAGGTAGTTTAAGATTATTATTACTTTTTATTGTTCATAATCTTTTGTTAGGAAAAGCATCGATAACGTCTAGCGAAACAAAATTAAAGTGAATAACATAAATCAAACCCGACATATATTGTTACATTGACCCATTTAAATTATCATTGACCCGAACCTAACTTGTTTAAACGGGTTAGTCGAGTCAACCCGAGACTGACCCAATTATTTTTTACCTCAACCAAAACTTGTATATTTTCGTATCGATTTTAGGTCGGGTTTCATGTCGGGTAAGAAATTGCCACCCCTATTAATATTGTAATCTCACCCCGACACGGAGGGTGGGTTACATTTAAACCTCGTTTGAACCATTCCACTTTTCGCTAACTAATTTGATTTAGCAAAAAGTTACATCTGATCTAAAATTGCACCAACATATATCATATTTTCAACATAAAAAAAATAAAAAAATACTGTTATTTCGACAGCTTTGCAGCTAACCTCCCTCGAGTTGTTTTCATATCCACATGATGTTTTTTGTTTTTTTGTCGTGGGCGTCTAAACGGTCGGTTTCTTGCTAACCTCTGTTTTCGAATTTCAGGGTCAGCCCAACCTTTTCCCCATTCAGAAAAAGACGAATTACATTTGGGCCTACTTTGCGACAGCAACATATCAGCTTCCGGGTAAACATAAAACGGTTGACCCGATTCGGTCCTCACAAATTCCAACCCGAGTTTTGTTGGTTCAGGATATTTTATCTGAACATGAGTCTGTGTATGCAGACAAAAGTAATTTATGAAATTAAAGGACCAAATATGTAATATGGTACAAACCTGAAGGATCATTTGTGTAATTTGATATGTTACCTTTTCATCTCCCTCTCTAAGAAACCCTTTTTCTTCCAGGATCCGTACAAGGCCTCTCCACCATAACAGATCAGCGGTTGCAAATTGTTGATTCTGTGCATCGCCCGTATATATACGATTATGTTTAATAACATTAAATGTAGTGGAAAAAAATGAACTTAAATAAAAACGGAATATTTTTCAAAATTGTATACCTGTTGACGAATTTTACTAACAAGCATCTTGATATTTGGTTTCTCCATGGATACTTTCCTTGTATTATGATTATTATTATTATAGTTATCATCATAACTATAAGAGCCCTCCTCCACATAGCTTCTTTCATCCTGGATATTAACAAGTAAATCATTACACATAAAAACCTTACAGTGTGACCGGAAAAGAAAAATAAAATAAAGAAATTCAAAAAAATAATTATAAGGGTATTTTAGTCATTTTAGGTGAAAATGGACAAAAAAAAGGAAAAATTAACTGTAGGGACAAAAAACCCCAGGAAAAAAAAGTAAAATTGGATTTACCTCTGCAAATTCAGAGATTTTGATGTTTATGTAGAAACTTTTGACAACATATATAACTTTTTACATTAACAGAAACAATAAAACTCACATAATGATCAGCAATGATCTGCATAAGAATTCGAGCTTCATCCTTCACATCTTGCATTTCAGGAGGTCCATTAACACAAACATCACACCTGACAGTTACATTAATATTCAAGTAAAATGAGAAGAAAATGATGTAAAAAGTCAGCTTGCAAAGAAAGGATTTGACATACGAATTACAAGATTTGTTGCTAAAATCTTCCCCAAAATATTGTACGAGCATTTGGGCTCGACATTTACAAGTAGGGATAGCGTATCTGCAAAGTATAAAAATGGTATTTTGAAATAGGATTTGAAGAAATGCTAAAAAAAGAAAAATTATTATTAATTAAATGTGAACCTGAAGCAATCAGATAACATGATATACGCTGGTTTAGTCTGTTGTTCAGTTCTTCGGCTTGGAAGAAGGGATGGCATTCTTGATAAATTTGCATATAGAACTATATATATTCAATAAAACACCAAAAGTTAATTAGATTGTTCACGAGACCAGCAACTAATCATCTAAATTAGATACTAACTGATCATGTGATAAAAAAAAATAAATAAATAAAAAAGTGAAAGTCAGAATAAAATAAATAAAAAAATCCCTGACTCACCACAATCTGCCAATTTCCCATCCCTTCCGGCTCTACCTGCTTCCTGGTAATATGCTTCCAAACTCTATGAACATTGGAAATAAATAAATCATTTGGATTTTCCACCTTTAAAAAATATTAAAATTGTAAAATTGGTCCTAGGAACCAACCAGATTAATGATTTATGAACATACCTGTGGCCAACCATAGTGAATGATCCTTCGAACATTTAATTTGTCAATACCCATACCAAAAGCAATCGTTGCAACAACCACCTACAAACCACCATTAATACTCACTTTAATATAACTTTGCAATTAACAAAATTTAATTCAAACATGTTCACTTTAGTCATTTAAGTTATATATGAACCATACCTGTAGAGTATTTTCATGAAATTGTGAATGCACTTGCCTCAGTTGTGATTTTGGAAGCTGGTAAGTACAAAAGAAATTACATCACAATAATATTAATAAGCAACATAAAGAGAATATATATATATATATATATACCTTTGCATGATAAGCAGCAGCTTTGACGCCACATTTACAGAGATATTTTGCAATGCTTAATGTTTCTTTCCTTGTTGGGACATAAATGATTGTTGACCCTTGCTCAAGTTCTGTCTTTCCTTCATTACCACAAACATCCAAATCCTTCCTAGCATCAAATTCTCCACAATTAACTGCCAGTTGTCAAAATAATTAATTAAAACAACTGTTTTAAAGGATAGAAACGTAATTTGTGATTCGTGAATCATAATAACAAAAAGTACCATCAAAGTCATCAACATCCACAGATACGTCACAATCATCTTCAAGAAATTCAACTGACAACTGTTTTCTCTTTGAAGTTTTGTTTGGTAAAGTTATATCATCATCATCATCACTTTCAAAAGAATAAATTTCTCTTTTTTCTAAGATATTCATTTTATTGCAGTTTTGGTTTTTGGTGTATGTCTCAATCAACTCACACAAGTCCCTCTCGTATGAGGATGAACAAGTTCTACTATGCTTCACCTACACATGAAATTTAAGATAAAACCATCTTTGAAAAAAGTTTAAGGGTTAAAACACCAAATCAGTTAAAGTTTGAGGATTAAAACATAAATAAAGAATATGAAGAGAAGGAAGTAACTGAAAACCGAAGATTTGGACGGAAAAAGGAGGTGAGAACAATCTTTGGATCCTTCATTTTCAATGACTTGAGAATATCTTCCCGAACTCGACAAGTGGCAGTTGCAGTCAGTGCCATTATCGGTATGTCAAACTTCAAAAATCCCAATTTTTCAGCATTAAAATTTTCTCTCAGTGCAGACAATCGCCTAAAATATCAACAAAAAAAAATTTGAAATTACATATATGTCCAAACTAAATACATATTTTCAAATAAAATTACAATTTACAAGTTTATAATTAAAAGCAAACCTGTAATCAGGTCGAAAATCATGACCCCATTTAGAGACACAATGAACTTCATCAATTGCAAATAAAGCAATTCCACGCTTTTCTGCAAGGATTTGAAGTGGTTTTATCAATCTGCAAGAGAATGAAACTTCAGATTTCGTCCCTCGACTTTTTTTATTACATGGATAGTCCCTAATTTTAAAACTTCTAACACAAACGGTCCCAAAACCAAAAAAGGTCGTTAAGATTGAAAATTAGGGACAATATCATACAAACCAGAAGGACGATTTATAAAAAGTAAACAAATGATTAACCAACCTCAAGATGGTCTCAGGGCATACATAGATGATTTCATACTTGCCACTCATTGCTTTCTGCTCAACACTTTGATCAATTTGTCCAGATCCAAGAAAACATGCTGACCATGTTTTGCTAGTTTCAGGCATTGATCATGCATTAAACTTATCAAGGGTGAAATTACCACAACAACCTTCCCTGTTAGTAATGCTGGAATCTGGAAACATAATGATTTCCCTACAAAAAGACTCAAATTGAGACAAAAATTCTCTAAAATATAATGTTAATAAAAAGTCAATATAATGAGTTTCTGAATTTATACGATTTAAATTTAATATTTTGAGGAAAATGACATTTGTTTACCTGATCCTGTTGCAGCAAGAACAAGGCAATCTTTGTGAGATATCCAAGCTTCCAAGGCTTCCTTTTGGAATCTTTTCAATGACGGATAAGAAAAATACTTCTGTAGAAGTGTATCTGCTCTAGTTTCCCAATCTGGCCCAGTAAATATATCTATTGGCACTTTTAATCCTTCAAAAACCGGCTGAATCGGTTCAGATTCAATAGACATTTTGCAAATCTTGGGTTTTCCTGCAGATTTCAGATGATCTATTATGCTTGACTGTCGTATTCGCTTAAGTGACTGTTTTTCAGTTGTAGGTAGGTTTTTTTCTTTTGAAACTTTCTTGATGCCACTGGTAGAACCATTTTCTTGATTTTTATTGCAATTATTTAAAATGAAATCGATTGCATTGTTTAGTGATGGGCCCACTTCTTTGATGGCTTTTGTTGCTTCAGGGATCTGAAACCCCATGCTTATGAGTTCTGCAATTACTAGATCAGATGCTAAATTGCTCCCATCCATTGTTATATAGTGGCTGCATACCAACAGAAACTGAATAAAAAATCTAAAATCTAATATTCAATCAAACCCTATTAAGATATTTGATCTTAAATTACAAAATTTGAGACAACGAAGTAACTTCCAATTCCTTGACCTAATTGGTTTGGTGGTTGTGGACATTATGAGTTAGGCTATCCGTGTGAAGGGTAAGATTGGAAACAACAGAAATAAGCTGTTGCCATGAATTTGAGTAATGCTAAATGAAGTCTCACATAAAAAATTAGGGCAGCCAACATACCTTGAAAGCTATGGAGCGTTAATTGGAATATAGGTAAACACCGTCAAGGTAGTCGGGTACCTAATTGATCCATTATATGTTCAATGTACCAATTTTGCAGATGAACATCATCCGATTATATTATCTAACCATAAAATGTTTCAGACGAATTGAATTACTGAAATCCGATAACAAGTGTAATTTATAAGTGATGTATGAAACCTTACCAGATCGATCGATTGTCTTCGTGGAGCTTTTTAAGTTTAAATTTTGAAAAAATTAAGTGAGCCCTAATTTCGCGGGATGGGGCTTGTCAAGAGTAAATCTATACTCCTTTAATAAAACAAAACTAAACACCCAAAGCTACATGAAATAATTGTCAAGCACATGATGTTTGAAGGAAGCCCAAGAAAATGTCGTTTTAAAAAACTATCCAGAACAATTCAACGAAATCACATCACAAGCAGAAGATTCATATCCATTATACCGAAGAAGAAAAAATGGATCACATGTACATATTCGACACACAACATTATATAACAGATGGGCCGTACCTTATAATCCAACACTACTTATGATGTTTAAGTGTCATATAAATGTTGAAGTTTGCTCAAGCATAGTTTCGGTAAAATATGTCTTCAAATATGTATATAAAGATCATGACAAACAAGTAATCCACATAGATCCAGACACTAACGAGTGTACGATAAACGAAATAAAAACTTTCCAAGATGCACGATATGTTTCTCCACCATAAACTATATGGAGGATTTTTAGCTTCAACCTTTCACATATTCTCCTTTTGTATTGGCATTACAACTCCATTTCCCAAAGACAATACGATTTACAACTAATGATCATCCATCACAAATCATAGATAGGGAAACAAACAAAAACACAACACTGACTGCATTCTTTGAACGCAATTCAATAGACTCATCTACAGAAACTATTTTGCATAAAGATTAAGGGATTTCAAAGAAGAAGAAAGAAGAGAAAGTTAGTACACAGGGTCTTCCCCTGCCTAATTGATCTAATGATAAAGAAGTAGGCTAAGTAAAATAGAAAGTGTGTGTAAACAATAAGTAATGACTTGCTTTGTGAGAGCTCAGTTTCTAAGACAAAGGCTAAGAATTCTCTACTAGAGGGATTGAAAAGATCGAGGGTAATTTTCCACAACACTTCACCTGGAATGTAAATATGGCCAATGGAATCCCCGAAAACAAGGTTCTATGAGAGGTAGATTGGTATATGCTAACCTTGCAGAAAAAGAAAGATACTATCTTCGTTTACTTTTATTACATGTACCTGGACCTACATCTTTTAATGATCTTTACTCAGCCAATGGAATCTTACACTCCACATTCAGAAAGGCAGCTCTAGAAAGAAGAATAATACCAAACGATGATGTTTTATCAGAGTGTCTGCATGAGACAACCCAACTTCAGTTTCCAAATGCTATTAGAAGACTATTTGCTACAATCCTTATATATTGTGAACCCGGAGACGTTCGTAATTTACGGGATACACATCTTAATTCATTTTCTGAAGACTACAGAAAAAATGGAGAAAGTGTTGACAGAATCACAAATTTAGTATTAACAGATTTCTCACAATTCCTACAATCAATGGGAAAAAATATACATGATTTTGACCTGCCACAAATAAATACAAACATAAGCACACAACCATTTGAATTCCGAGAAACAGTTGAAGAATATGCTATACCGCTAGACTACGAAAGTTTACACAACCGCCAATCTCTAAATTTAGATCAAAAAAATGCATATGACGCTATAATAAGCCATGTGAATAACAACTCTCAAGGAATTTTCTTTATCGACGGTCCAGGTGGAACAGGGAAAAATTCTTATATAAAACAATTTTAGCTGAAGTTCGATCTCGTGGATTTATCGCACTTGCAACTCCTTCTTCAGGAGTAGCAGCAAATAATTTGCCTGGTGGACGTACTGCACACTCTAGGTTTAAAATCCCAATCAATTTACATAACAAATCATTCTGCAATATTAACCATCAGAGTGGAACTGCTGCGTTACTTTGATCTACAAAGTTAATTATTTGGGATGAAGCTTCAATGGCAAAGAGACAAGAAATTGAAGCACTTGATAGAACTTTACAAGATATAACTAATATAAATCTTCCATTTGGTGGAAAATTAATTGTTTTAGGAGGTGACTTCCGACAAGTGCTTCTAGTTGTAAGTCGAGGTACACGTGCTCAAATTGTAGACTCTTGTCTACGGATGTCACCACTATGGTCAATAATACAAAAGATCCGACTAACGATAAACATGCGTGCACAAGATGACCCTTGGTTTTCAGATTTCTTACTAAGAATTGGAGACGGTACAGAACAACCAATACAAGAAAACTACATTCGTATACCTCCTGAGATGACTATACCATATACAACAACAACTAACCAGATAAACAACTTGATTGAAGAAACATATCCCAATATAAACACAACCGGACATCTATAACATTACATAACATCAAGGGCTATATTAACCACCAGAAATAAAAGTGTTGATGAACTAAATGAATGTATTCTATACAAGTTTAATGGAGAGGATATTACATACTACAACTTTGATAAAGTTGAAGATGATAATCACAACTTATACCCGACCGAATTCTTAAACTCACTAATTGTTAGTGGTTTGCCTCCTCATATACTATGTTTAAAGCTTGGATGTCCCATAATACTCCTGCGGAATATAGACCCATCCAATGGCTTATGTAACGGTACAAGGCTAATTTGTAGAGGATTTCAACGAAATGTAATAGATGCAGAGATTGCTATAGGTCAACACACAAGAAAGAGAGTATTCTTACCACGGATACCTCTTTGTCCTTCAGAAGATGATACACTCCCATTTAAATTAAAACGTACACAATTTCCTATACGACTAAGTTTTGCGATGACAATCAATAAAGCACAAGGACAAACTATACAAAATGTTGGTATATATATACCTGAATCAGTATTCTCACATGGTCAATTATATGTTGCACTATCAAGAAGTATTAATCAAACCAACAAAGACTTTCAACCAAGAAGGGGCATATACACAAAACGTTGTTTATCAAGAAGTAATCTCTGAACACTAGACTCTACAACAATTTTCATATTGAAAGGTACTATACAACCCAGTCACAAAAGTCATAAAATTTACATTACATGTTTTATTCATTATCTCATTACTTAACCACCATACGTAATTATATTATAAATTGATTTTGTTTTAATCATTAGGTGAGAGAAGACAACTCTAACTTTCAACAAATCTTAGCTGACTCTCTGAAGAACACATCATATAATTGTTAAACTAGACAATACTTAATTTATTTAATTGATATTCTACTTTTGGTTCTTTATGTAACTATGTTAAACAATATGTATGACTTAGTCATATGTTTACCATGTGGGGTTTTTTGGCTTTAAGTTCTATAATATTACACCTTATATATGTAATTCTCACAAATTTTCTACATCAATAATGTAGACCTTTTCCTAATGAAAATTTTGTCGTTTACTACATATATATTTCCAAACACCACTATGTTAATCAACTATTTATACGTTTTATCTTACTTTATTATTATATAGTCATGTTTTTATTATTCATAATAATCATCAAAATAACTCAATTTGTTTAAACACTAAAGTAGAACCCATTTGACCCATTTAAGTTGTTGTCTTTTTTCTCTGCGCATTCTTTGGGCATAAGACTAGTTTTAATAAAATCCCCAATATGGGAAAAATTGTTAGCACCGAATACATGTGTCCAAGATACTGTAAATTTTTTTGTAGTCTTACTCATATTTTAATAATTAGTTAATAATAATTAATACTTCTTTTCATTTTTTGAAGTAGTTAAAATTAATCACATAATCAATAATCATATTTTTGCATTATTACAACAAAAAATTAATTTTTTTACTATATTTTTAATTTTTTTTATTTTTCTACTTTTTTAAATTTTAATTTCTTTTCATTAAAAACGTATAATATTATAATCACATGTAATTGTGTACTTAATCACATGTGATTTTATACTAATCACATATGATTATACTAAAACATCACATATGATTGTACGATAATATCACATGTCCTTGAGTATATAATCATATATAATTATCACACGTAATTATCAAAAATAATATTTTTTTAACTAAATAATAATAATAAAAAATTAAATAATAAAAAATTTTAAAAATAATAATAAATAAATAAAATATGATTTTTTTTTTGTAAGTGTCAAATTACCAAAATTCTTTTTCATGTATAAAATATGTAATTATTCTTGACCATAAGATATTATTGATTAATAGTTGACATTTGTCTCTTAGGAATACACAAAAATTAAGGACTACCTTGAACATTTACTTAGCACCCAATACAGAAGATTTCATATTCTCTTACATCTCAATGTTATCAAAATTGGGTTAAACTCCGTGTTCTAGGTCCGATATGCAGCTGTTCAATAGACGATTTTGAATAGGTCAAAAATTAGCCAGACGATTCTGAATAGGTCAAAACTAGCCGGTTTTAGGTTAAACTCAGGTTAAACCGGTGACCCGGTTTTCATATACATGATCATTTATAAAAAAAAGTAAGCTTACCATGAAAGAATTCTCGCAGTAACGTGGGATGAATCTCAACTCAAGGAAAAATGTGTGAAACCATGTTAATACACACCCAACCATAGGTAGCAATTCAAGTCAGGTTCGGGGTCACGTTAGGCCAGGGCAAATTAGGTCAAGAACCGACTTGGACCGTAGAACCGGACTGGACCGGACCGAACCAGACCAAACCGAGCTACATCAGTTCGGTTCCCATTCTAATTTTTATGAAGAAGCGGTTCTCGTTTTCAATCGGTTCGGTTCCGACCGGTCCAGTTCGGTCCAAAACCGAGAAAAACCCGAAAAAAGTCGAAGAAATTACCTCGGTTCGGTTCCGGCCGGTTCTCGGTCCGGTTGAATTCGGTTCCGAGCATTATCGGTTGGGTCCTCGGTCCAGCAAAAATCATTTTTTCGGTTCTCGGTCCTAGTCGATTCGGTCCGGTTCTTAGACCGTGCACAGGCCTAGTCCACGTCTTGTTTATATTAGTAGGTTATTCGCGCAATGCGGCGGCAGTTACTCTATTAACTATATTTCGTAGCGATTTAAATGTTGTTCGATTACATGTTTTTTTTACTAACAATTATTGTACAAATAAATGATAATTTAAATAATGATAAACGAAAATATGTCTATAATCAACAAATGTATTATCCGAATTTTTCTCTAATCCATTATCATTTCACCGGTACAAATAAAATATAAAATAATATATGAAAAAAACGCATAACACATATTTAAATTCAGTACAAAATATAAATTTTAAAATGAAACCAACAAATTTTATTAACCAACCAATTTTATTAATGTTTTTAAAATGCATAACAGTTAAAAAACATAAAGCAATACATTATGATCTTGGAATTTAAAAGCCTAAAAGTTTAATGTGGTATAGTTTGAAGGGCTTTTTTAGAGGAAAGTTTGCGCATCATCTTCATTGTTGGTGAAGAATCGGGTGGAGTTTGATACGAACTTGTTGGAACAAAATCACAGATCAACTTATTACTGATGCTGCAGTTAGTACTGATCATACTTAGTACTGATGGGGCAGAAATACTTAATACTGATAAGTTGATACTGGTGAAGACTATAACTAAGTTACTACTGATCATGCACATATTGAAGATACTACTGATCAATAGTAGTTACTACTGACGATGTATCTGGACTTACTACTGGTCACCAGACTTACTACTGATGTTACTTATTCACTACTGGTGATTGCAGAATACTACTGATGAGCGTTTATGGAATATATCAAGTCCGATATCTTCGTAGAGATAGTTATAGAATGTAATTCAATGTATATCTTTATAGTTTGAATGTAAATCAAGTCCTATAATAACTAGGGTAAGTAGTTTAGCTTCAAGGACTATTATAAATAGTTCCTTACGAATTGTAAACGTACGTGTGTATTGTTAACTCAATAATATACATTGAAGCTTTTTGTGAAACTGTGTTCTTAATATTTTCGTTTATTATTTACAGTTCATTGTTCTTAATATATTGATATAGTGTTGATCCGCTGCAACTTCTATAATCAATTAGATCTAAAGGTGTTTATTGACTAATCTATAGTTAATCGATCCTGACAAGTGGTATCAGAGCATATTGGTTCTAGATCTACGATTTTAAGAACAACAAAAAGTTTTAATCTTTAAAACACACAGATTGTTAATCATGACTGATAACAATGAGAGCACCCAAGCAAATAAAATTCCTATACTCACTCCCAATAACTTTGAGATGTGGAAGAATCGTATTAAGCAATACATGCTTATTACAGATTACTCCATGTGGGAAGTTGTCATGGAAGGCAACAAAACTGGTCCTGGTCAAGCAAGCAGCTCTGCAACTGAAGCAGAGAAACTTAAATGTGAGAAGGAGAAGAAAGACAAAGGAATCGAACTTAAAACTCTAAGCACTCTCCTACTGGCCATTCCTAACGACTATCAACATCTCTTCGTTGAATATGATGATGCAAAGGTGCTATGGGAAGCACTGGAGAAGAGATTCGTTGGGACCAAGAGCACCAAGAGGAACATGAAGTCTGTTCTCAAACAAGACTTTGAAAACTTCAAAGGAAAGCCCAATGAAACACTCACTCAAGTGTTTGACAGATTCAACAAGCTAATTGGTGAACTTAACCAAGTTGGAGTTAAGATGGATCAAGAAGATGTCAACATGAAGTTCCTAAGGTCTCTTAGTGAAGAATGGGCCATGTATACAGTGGTATATAGACAGAGAGATGCACTAGAAGAAAAGGAGTTGGATGAACTCTACAATGATCTCAGAGTATTTGAAACTGAGGTAAATCAAAAGAACCCTTCTATTTCTTCTAATAATGCTGCATTTGTATCTAGTACAGGTCTAGGTCAAGAAACCTCCATAGGAAAGGCTGCAGATTTTGAGGATGCTGCAAGAGAATCCTTTTTCACTAGTCATGTGCATACTGCACTGATTAGTGATGATTTGGAACAATTAAATCCAGATGATCTTGAAGAGGTGGATCTTAAATGGCAGATGGCTATGCTAAGCCTAAGAACCAAAAGATTCTTAAAAAGGACTGGTAGGACAAGCCTCAACTTCAACAAAGGTGACAAAGCTGGATTTGACAAAACTAAAGTCAAATGTTACAACTGTAACAACCTTGGTCACTTTGCAAAAGAATGTCCTCAGCCAGACAAAAGATCAAAGTCAACTGCTCTTGTTTCACAACAAGGACAAGGCTATGACTGGAGCTTCCAAGCAGAAGAGCACACTCAAAATCAAGCTCTCATGGCCTTTACTGACAGCAAATCTGAGGTAAAACCTAAACCTTGTACTTCTGAATGTATTAAAATTGTTAAAAATCTAGAAAAAGAAAACACTAAATTAAATGAAGATTTAGCAAAAGCAGTAAGAAGAAATCATGAATTTGATGGTGTGATTGCTGATCAAGAACATCAGATAAAGGTGTATCAAATGATAGATCAACGGATAAAGGAAGAATTACTTCAAGCTGTAGATGAGAAAGAGTTCTATGAATTAAAAAATAAAGAATTAACAAGTAAATTAGAAGAATATCAACTTGAAATTGAACAAAATAAATTGACAATTAAAAAATTTGAAAGAAGTACTAAAATTCTTGATGAACTAACTAACAATCAAACTACAGAAAAAGTTATTCATGGGGTGGGATATCATGTTGTACCACCTCCATATAAATTCATTCCTCCACTTAAAAACAGTTCAGAAAGAATCATTAATGAATTAAAAACTGAAAATCAAACTGAATCATATAATGAAACATCTGAATCAAATGATTCTTCTGATGATGATCAATCAATTGAATTTACAATTTCACCCTATCCAATTGAATCTCCAAGATCAATTGATACAAGTTTTCACACAGCAAAAAGTCCAAATGAATCTCCTAAATATGACGCAGTAAATATACCAAAAATTTTAAAAAGGAGAAATGAAAGAAATAAAAATCAACTCTTAGATCTAAAGGTGTTTATTGACTAATCTATAGTTAAAAATCAAAGACTACCTGAAGGTGCTAAAAGTAAGAAATTAAGATGTGTTATATGCAACAAAATGAATCATTTAGCAAAGGATTGTCACTTCAATCCAATAAATTGTAAAGAATTCAAAGAATTTAAAACTTTCAAAGAAAAGGCAAAAACACAGAAATTAAAAGATACTACTGGTCCTTCAGTAGTAAATAAAAATAAAATTCCAATTGCTGAAACACCAAGATTTGGAAGAATTGCATCAAGATTTGTGCAAAACAGAAGAGTTGGAAGCCCAAAGAACAGCAATTACTTCAAGAACAATGGAAAATCAAATCAAAATAAACAATATTTTAAATTTTCCAACACCAGTAAAAACTGTAACAATTTTACTACTGGTGTTAACCCTAATTATAATGCTGTATGGTACCAGTACAAAAACACTACTGGTAAAAACCCTAACTACAAAAATACTACTGCTCCTAAACCAACTTTCAAATATACTACTGGTGTCAATCCTAAAAACACTACTGGTCACTCTAAATATGGTAAGTATCCAAACACTACTGGTCCATCAGTAGTAAAGTATTCAAAAGCTAAACATCATGGGTATAAACCAAGATCAGTAGAAAATTCAAACACCAGTAACATCTTTAAAAGGGTAGTAGTAAAACTAAACAACAGTAGTAAACAGGTATGGGCACCAAAAATATTTAAAGTTAAATCCCCAAACTCTTAGTTCTCAAAGGATGAACCCAAGACATATAAAGCTTGGGTTCCCAAACTTAACTGATCCTTTACTCACTTGTGCAGAGCATTCAGATCCCAGAAGAAGGAAGAACATGGCATATTGATAGTGGATGCTCAAGGCACATGACTGGAAATCTGCAAATTCTTAAAGATTTCAAGTTATTTGATGGAGGATATGTGGCCTTTGGTGAGAACCCAAAGGGAGGTAAGATTACAGGTAAAGGTACTGTTTCTAATGGCAAAATTACCTTTGATGATGTATTTTATGTAGCTGAACTAAAATACAATCTAGTCAGTGTGTCTCAAGTTTGTGATAAAAAGAACAAAATTCTTTTCACAGACATTGAGTGCATCATTCTTTCTCCTGACTTTATTTTAGATGAAAAATATGTTGTTTTAAGAACTCCAAGGAGAAACAATGTGTATTTCCTGGATATAGGGGGAGAACTCATTTCTTCAAATGAGGTCAACTGTTTTATATCCAAGGCAAACACCACTGAATCAGAACTATGGCATAGAAGGATGTGTCACACTAATTTCAAAAACATGAACAATTTAGTGAAAAGAAATTTGGTTATTGGACTACCTCAAAAACAATTCATGTGTGATCATCATTGTGTTGCATGCCTAAAAGGTAAACAACACAAAACTTCTCATAAGTCCAAATCTGTGAATTCTATTTCTGTTCCTTTACAACTCTTACATATGGACCTATTTGGACCTACAAATGTAATGAGTATTGGAAAGAAACAATATTGTCTTGTTATTACTGATGACTTTTCCAGATATACATGGGTTTTCTTTCTCAGGACAAAGGATGAAACAAGTGAACTTATAAAGAACTTAATTGTTAAACTGGAAAATACATCTGATCAAAAAGTTAAAGCCATAAGATGTGATAATGGCACAGAATTTAAAAATGCTAACTTAATTAACTTTTGTGATCTTAAAGCTATTGACAGGCAATACAGCTCACCCAGAACTCCACAACAAAATGGTGTAGCTGAAAGGAGAAATAGAACCATCATAGAAGCAGCAAGATCAATGCTAGCAGATTCAAAGTTACCAATCACTTTTTGGGCTGAAGCTGTTAATACTGCCTGTTATGTTCAGAACAGAGTATTAATAGTAAAGCCACATTTTAAAACACCATATGAACTGTTTAATAAAAGAAAACCTTCTATAAGTTTTTTTAAATCATTTGGTTGACCTTGTACTATTCTGATTACAAGAGAACAAATTGGTAAATTTGACTGCAAAGCTGATGATGGAATCTTTGTAGGATACTCTACTCAAAGCAAATCATACAGAGTATTCAACAAGAGATTAAGGATAATTGAAGAAAGCATCAATGTATCCTTTAATGAAAATGTTCCTAATGAACAAGGAAATGGTCCAGATTGGCTATTTAACATAGACAATCTAACCAAATCCTTTAATTCTAACATAGATTTAAATGCAGGTGATTCAACTTGTCACAATCAAAAGGAAGGAACATCATCTGTTAATACTGGTCAAGAAATGATGAGATACATAGTAGTTGATACTGCTCCCACAGTTAATACTGAGGACAGTAATAACTCAATTTCTGGAACCAGTAGTAACTCTGAGAATGAGGGCAGTAGTAATTCAAATACTACTGGTACCAGTAATAGTACTCAAAATACTACTGGTCCCAGCAATAACCTAGATTCTCAAGATACTACTGATTTCAGTAATAACAACAATACTACTGATCTCAATGAAGATAATAGCAGTAGTAATTCAGACCAAGATGGTGATGAACCAAACATCAATGACAATGAAGGATCACCAGATGAACAACTGCCTGAGACAAATGAGTCCAATCTTGAAAATCAACTAGTAGTTGATAAAGCTACAACTACAAGGACTCAGAAGAACCATCCATTAGATCTTGTTCTAAGTGATGTTAACTCACCACTACAAACAAGAAGCAAATTAAATAAAAGTTTAACTGCAAACATTTGTAACATAAGTTTAATTGCTAATGAATGTATGTTTGAATGTTTTTTGTCTCAGGATGAACCAAAGAAGATCCAACAAGCAATGAAGGACTCAAACTGGATTGAGGCAATGCAAGAAGAACTCCTTCAATTCAAGTTACAAGCTGTCTGGACACTTGTACCTCTACCCAAAGGGAAAAGAGCCATTGGAACAAGATGGATCTTTAGAAACAAGAAAGATGAAAGAGGTATAGTGATCAAGAACAAAGCCAGACTTGTAGCCCAAGGATACACTCAAGAAGAAGGAATAGACTATGATGAAGTATATGCTCTTGTTGCTAGAATTGAAGCAATAAGAATATTCCTAGCATATGCTTCATTCAAAAAGTTCAAAGTCTATCAAATGGATGTAAAGAGTGCATTCCTATATGGGAAGATTGAAGAAGAGGTGTATGTCTGCCAACCTCCAGGTTTTGAAGATCCAAAACATGGTGATTATGTGTTCAAACTGGATAAAGCTCTGTATGGCCTACATCAGGCACCAAGAGCATGGTATGACACATTATCATCATATCTATTGAAGAACAACTTTAAAAGAGGAGCCATTGACAAAACCTTGTTTACAAAGAAAGTCAAAGATGATATTCTACTGGTACAAATCTATGTAGATGATATCATATTTGGTTCAACCAATGATTTATTATGCAAAGAATTTGAAGAACTGATGCAGATTAAATTCAAGATGAGTTCTATGGGTCCAATGAACTTCTTCCTTGGACTCCAAGTCAGTCAAAGAACAGATGGTATTTTGATAAACCAATCAAAATATGTTAAAGACATCTTGGAGAAATTTGATTTGAAAGACTGCAAGAGTGCAAGCACACCAATGGAAACACACAAACACCTACATCCTGATGTTGAGGGGGAGGATGTAGATGAACACTTATATAGATCAATGATAGGATCTTTGATGTACTTAACTGCATCAAGACCTGACATTATGTATAGTGTTTGTGTGTGTGCAAGATATCAAGCAAGACCTAAAGAATTACACTTGCAGGCTGTCAAAAGAATATTCAGATACTTGAAAGGCAAACCATCACTAGGTCTATGGTATCCACATGATTCACCCTTTGAACTCATAGCCTACACAGACAGTGACTATGGAGGTGAATGTCAAGATAGAAAGTCCACTACTGGTGGATGTCAATTCTTTGGATCAAGACTGGTGTCATGGCAATGCAAGAAGCAAACAAATGTATCAACATCAACTGCTGGAGCAGAATATGTAGCTGCATCTGCTTGTTGTGCTCAAGTACTCTGGATTCAAAACCAGCTTCTAGACTTTGGTATCTCTATCCTTAAAACTCCTATTTTTATTGATAATCAAAGTGCTATTAGTATTGTGAATAATCCAGTAAAACACTCTAAAACCAAACACATTGAAATAAGATTTCACTTTATAAGAGATTGCAATGAAAAGAAATTAATCAAAGTGGTTAAAATTCATACTGATGATCAATTAGCAGATCTTTTTACAAAAGCATTTGATGTAGGAAGATTCAACTTCTTGGTCAGCAGTATTGGAATGATTTTGATAAATTAAAATCTCACTTAAAATCATGTGTAAAGTTTTGTTGTAAAATGCTATTTATTTATTTAAGTGATTTACTACTGGTAGATCTATATTACTGGTGTGTAGGCATGTGCACAAAATACTACTGGTAGTTAATTACTACTGGAGTGTATTAGGTTTACATAAATACTACTGGTAAGTCAGTACTACTGGTATTCACATATACTACTGGTCTTGAGTGTTGGTAGTTACTACTGATGTCTATAGTTTCTACTGATGTCAAAATCCTTAGTTTCTACTGATGTTCGTAAATACTACTGACGTTTTATTACTGGTATCATGTTTACTACTGGTCATTCAGAATCACAATTACCAAACTAACCCCCGTGAAAATAACCGTTATGTTATGATTCGAAGGGCAATTTAGTCTTTTTGCAGGACAAATCGAAAGATATAAAAGGCGGCAGTCGATTAGTTTAGCATTATCTTTACTTCGATTTGCTAAATCCTCTCGATAAACCCTAGCTTTCGATCAAAAATCTTGCACCAGTAACAAAATTCTTACGTTTTTCTCTCAAATCAACAACAATGGCAACTCTACAATCTCTCAATGTTCAAACCGATCTCAAATATTTAGAGTTCCATAATATGTGTGCCTTTCTACGCAATCCAGACGGAACAAAGGATTTCCGTCCAATAGTAAATTTTCTAAAAAATTCGTATATAAAGTTTGCTCTAACTGTTAAACCGAAAGCATACCAACAGCACTTGGTGGATTTTTGGACCAATGCTGAAAGAACAGAAGGTGCAACTGCACCTATGATAAAATCATCGGTGGATGGGAAGATGATCACAATCACTGAGCAATCCATTCGACACCATCTACAACTACACGATGATACAGGTATGTTTACACTCCCTAAAGAATTCATTGCTGAAACTTTAAATAAAATGGGATATGAGGGAAGACTTAACATAGTAACTTTTCAAAAAGGTCTTCTCTCCCCACAATGGAAATTTCTTGTTCATACTATTCAGCATTGTATTTCTCCAAAAAGAAGTACTTGGAATGAGTTTAATAAGGCAATAGCGTCTGCTGTTGTCTGTTTATGCACAGACCAAGTATTTAATTTTTCTTACATGATTTTTGAAGGTATGTTGGGAGATCTTAGCTCCACAAAGTTTTTAATGTATCCCAGATTTCTCCAACATATCATAAACTGTGAATTACAAAACTTGTCAACTCCCAAAAATATTTTTATAATTCCTGAGTTGAACAAGAAAGTTTTCTCTAATATGAGAAAACAATTTAAATTTTCGGGTAAGGAAACCCCTTTGTTTCCTAATATGATCAAAGATCAAACACAAATTGGAGAAGGTTCAGTCATAGATACAACCCAAATTGAACCTCAACCCACTCCATCACCCCCAAATACAGCCCAAACAACACCCCAAAAAGTCACTCAATCACCCACTACAGAAGTCCTGAATGTGTCCCAGGAACTTGACATTAATCTGCAGAGTGCTACTCTTCAATCTGTGGAAGACCTGCCAAACAAAACCCAAAATATTTCCACAACTTACAAAAGAAAGAAATCTTCTTTAAAGGACACCAGGGGACAAATCGAGTCACACCCCAGACTCAAAGAGTTGTCCTCCAAGGAGGAGAGAGGACATGAGGCGAGGGCTTTCACTACTGATGCCCCAAAGGTGGGTGCACAGGACAGTGAAAACATCACTAAGACCCAGACCTCGGCAACTTTAAGTGATGACTCTTTTGAGGAATTACTTAAAGGACCCTGGTGCCAAGAAACCACAAGGGGGGGGGGGGGGGGCATCTCTGCTTCTTCTAGGAAGAAGAGAATGTCTAAAAGACCCAATGAATCACCAAGAAGTGATGAGGGCAGATCTGTGGAATTGATGGAAAGGATGGAAAACCTTCAAACCAATGTACCTGTTAGTGAGCCCGATGATCTTGCTAGATGGAGTGAGGGCAGTATTAAAACCCAACAATTGACGGCTAAAGTGGATTCTCTTGAATCCACTGTACAAGATTGTCTCAAGTATCTTACAAACCAAGGGAAAACAATTGCAGTCATGAAAAGACATGTAAATACCATCAACAAACGAATGAGGTTTTATGAACACAGGCTTCATCAACAAACAAAGATTATAAGAAGATTGAAAAAGAAGCTTGATGATAGTGAGGCTCCTCCAGTTGAGCTCACTAAGGGGGAGAAGGACAATATTCAGAATATGATTGATGAATCAATTGCAGCAGCAGCATCATCTCTCCTAAATCTAAAAGAAACAACTGTTGATGAAGACCCAGAAAAGATGGTTGTTGAAGATGAGCAAATTACTACTGCTCCCATGGAAGAACAAGCTGAAAAAGAAGTATCAGTAGTAACTCCTATGTAACACCTCAAGTTTCAAAACACCTTTTAAACACATTTTTAAATAAAAATAATACAATGTCCGATGTTCCCAAAATACGGTTTAACAAAAACCATTAAAACATTTATCAGAGTTATAAAATCCGGTGTTACAAAGATAATATCATAACCATAGGATAAACGAGAACTACCTACGAGCTCCCGAACTGATCAACACTAGGCCACTTCTAACGCGACCCTCTAATCCATCGATCCTGAACCTGAGTACATAGCCCAAAAACAAGTAGTACGTGAGACAAAATAGTCTCGTGAGATACATGGGTTTTCGACACGTTCTCAAAAGATTTATAAAATATTATTTATAACATTAAAAATACTTATCCTTATCATTTCTTATTAATTCAATATTCATCTTCCATTCATTTAACCGTATAAACTAATAAGCTTACCGTAAGCTTACTCGTCATCTAATCACATACTTGTAAGTTATCTCCAAACTTACACTTTCATCATCACATATGCGACGGACCTCTCCGAAGCCAACTCTCCCGATATGGGATGTCATAGGTAAACTATCAAGGTAATTGGGAATCCCCCATCTTACCGAGATTCATAAGCTCTCCCCATTCCCGGGTCGTCATACTCACTCATCATTGAGTGTCGTAAACTGTGACATTCTACTCTTTGCGCAGGGAGGTACCACCCCAAGTAGACGTCTCATGCTCCCCCATTTCTGGGCGGTCTTATTCCGGATTTTTCATTCACATATGAGCCTCAGCTCCTTTCATCAAATATGAGCATCAGCTCCTTTCATCACATATTAGAATACATCTATTCTAACTTATCATGCTATTCTCTTTATCATTTCATTTTAAATCTTGACTTTACCAAGTCCTTTGCTAATTTAAAACATATTTATCTTTTATCAAAATCATGTTACTTTGACTCTTCTTTGACTAGAATACATGTTTATTACTAGTCCCTTATTACTTATCCTCTTAGTATTTCAATATCTACTTTTATTAGTATAATATACTAATCGATACTCATTACTTTAAAATCATTGTCTCAAGCTTTATTAATACATATTATTAATAAATCGATTATCAAGCTCTTTCAAATCATTATCTTTATTCATACATCTTATTTATAAAAACTCATTAATTACTTTTCATAATCATAATCTCTTTCAAAATCATCAATCATTTAGACATACTAAAATAGTCTATTACTAGCATTTTTCTCATCATATCAATCATATCTTCATTAAAAATGTTTATTAATAAAGACTCTTAAAACATCATAGTTTTCAAAATCATTTGCTATGTACTCAGTAAAAGTCTCATGTACTCACCTTAGCCAAGCTAACTCCAGATCGTGTCCAACAACACGAATCCTTGCTTTCCAACTTGTGAAATATCACCAATCTTTAGGCCTTCTTGACCTATCATCCATGTCATCATAAAATCTAGTTATTATCCATAACTAGTTACCCATAAACCCATAACAACATTCTTAACTACCAAGTTCATCCAACTTGGTGAAATCTCAAACCCTAGTTCAAGATTTCCATCAAAAATCCCAAATCCAACTTGTACACATCGATTACAAGTTTACAACGAGTGTTCTACACCCATAATTAGTCATCTTCCCCAAAGATGACATGGATGGTTCCCCAAACCACCATTTCTACCCATACAAAGTTCACAAACTAACTAGATAACATCAACAATCAAGAAATCTTACCTTTGATGTTTAGATCCTTCAAGATGGTGAAGATTTGAGCTTGGAATCACCAAAATCGCCCCTTCTCTCTCTAAAATCGGCTGCACAAGTGTTGGGTGGAAAAATGAAGAAACCCTAGCTCAAACCCGTTTTAATACTGCTCGTCAACAGTTCGCGATCGCCAACTTAAGTTCGCGACGCGAACTTCGCGTCTCTGGCACTTCGCGATCGGTAACCAGTCGGGAAGTAGTTCGCGCCCACATGCTCAACTCCCTGTAGCTACTTCACGGTCGTGAACAAAAGTTCACGCCGTGAACTTTCCCAGTGCAGCAGGGCTGCACTTTTCGGTCCTTGGCTCGACCCGGTTTCGTCCATAACTTCCTCATACGATGTCCAAATGACACGAAACCAATTCCTACGGTTCTGAAATGAATTATCCTTATTTATCATATTTTTCCCAAATTTTATTTTATTCAAATTTCGGGTCGTTACAACTATCCACCCCTTAAAAGGATTCCGTCCTCGGAATCAACTCAAGGATTTCCGATCCTCATTCCACTTCCAACTTATGAATCACTAATACTTACGCAATTAATTGCCCACTTGACCCGTTATGCCCAAACGGCCAAAGATCCAAACTCGAATTCCTAACACCCGAACGGGTCAAAATTTCACAATTCGACCTTAACATTTCCCATCATTTAACCAAACTATTTATTCCCATTGGGATGATATGACCCAATCATTACTAATAATCATTTGACCAAAATGATAGTCAACCCCTCGCTTTGACCAAATTGTCAACATTGTTCCATCTTTGACTTAGCACAAAGTCAACCAAATCTTAAAAATTTTCCTTATCCATTAGTGGTTCTATTAATCGTCAATTCCTTAACCATCAATCTTACTCTCACGGTCCAACAACAATCATACTCGATTTCTAAATTTCATTCGAATTTCCCAAAGGTCAAAGTCGCACCCTTTGACTACAATTATTTCCATTGATCAATCAACCACTATTATACAGACATACATGATACATTATGCCCTTATCCTCGACTAACCTCCTTTAAACGAAAATCAAAAATCCAATTTTGACCAAAGTCAACAATCTACTAGTTGACTAACCTTGACTTATGAATAAGTCAACTTACCTTGCTAAATTCCACATATTCTTTATTACTAAGGCATTGCTTCCCGAGCTTTTCATTCCCGAATTCCAATATCCAAATTTCCTTTCTCAATTGTCCCTCTTTTCTTCGATTTCAATTTCCCCAATCGATTAACCATTTCCACTTGAATCAATACCAAATCTCTATTACTTCTTAACTTTCATCCAATTACTTATACCTTTTTATAATCTCCTTTAAACATCCTTATACCATACTTGAATTTCCCGATTACCGGCTCTAGAACCTCAATCACATCCAATTGTGGCCTAACCACCCGATATACATCTTTCACCACTCATTGGCTACTAACCACTTTGCTTTCTAAAGCATTCCTTTTTCATGAACCATTAACTTGTAGGTATCCCCTACTCATACTTCTACTTAAACACTACTCGTGTTTTCAACCCAAGTTCTCACTTGCCATAAGAATCATAATAACAACTAACCATACGGTTCTACATACGTCAGATACAAACATCATATCCCTTATATAACAAATTATACTTTAACTATCTTATCGAGATGATCGGAAAGCCTCCAATCCATCACGATCCCAAACTGTCACAATGATCGGAAAGCCTCCAATCCAAAGTGACTCATACAATACCATTTCACCTTGCATACCATTCATGTATGCCTCATTCGTTTAGCATCATGCTATCATTTTCTTTCATAATCAACCACGTTTTCTATCCACATTTTCACTTTTCCACTTACACACAATACCATACGGTATGCACAAATTCACTAACCAATTTATTTATCAATCGACCTTTACTAAACATGCTTTCTCAACATTAATATTTTCCGATCTTTCATTTACCACCGAGGTAACCACTAACACCCTTTTAATTATCCATATTTTACCGATTCACACGGTCCTTATGAGTCAACCCATTGACTCCGATCGATACCCAATCTTGAACTATCTCATTTTTCTCTCTTTTTTTTTTTTCATATAAACTTTATCAATAACAAACTATTCACCCTTTCCATTGCATTCGTCAGCCCTGACTTGGATATCTGCACTACTTATCAGGATTCCCACCGAACACTAAAGTTCTATTTTCAAAATCATTATTTCTATAGTTTTCCATTCATACTTCACCAGTCTTACCGAAACTTAGTACTTCACTGTACTACTACCCTTTCTTTGAGCACGACTACTATTCTTATGATTCACCTTCCGATAATTTATGATGATATAATCCTTTCTAGTCTTATTTCCCGCGACATACCGGTCGCCAACCCATAACTATACGCATAATAACTCGGGGAGATTATCTCCCAAACTTATTTTTCACATCATATATTCTATCTAATATTATTTCCATACTTATATCACATAAGCACCAATTTGTGCGACATAAAAGCAATTGAATTCTAATTATCTATCAAAATTTCATAAATGCATTACCTGAAGCGGCCCCACGGGTTTCCTTCACCCGATTCCTGTTGGCGGTTGATGCTGACGTGTCGGTTCTCTTCCTTGGGCACGCACTACTAAAGTGTCCCACCTCGTGACAAGTGTAGCATTCCACTTCCTCGAGGTTCCTTACTTTGCAATCCTTTGCTCGGTGTCCTACTCGACCACACTTGAAGCATATAGCCGAATTTGCCTTACATTCCCCATGATGATTCTTCCCACAACTTTGACAACTTCCAATACCACTATGCTTTGACGAACTCGACCCCAATCCTTCTCTCTTTGTTAATCCCAAGCTACTATCAAACTTCTTCTTTTCTTTTACTGATGCCGACTCTTGTGCCCTTCGCCGAAACACCCTTTCAACACTCCGAGCGGTACTAATGGCCTCATCCAACGTGGTCGCTCGCTTGACTTCCAATTCAAACTCCGGTGGTAGTCCATTTGCATACCGAACCACCTTCATACGCTCCGTGGGATAGGACTTGATTACAAACGGAAGTAATCCCGTAAACTTTTTGGTGTATTCTTCCACCGACATATTTCCCTTCTTGATGAACATGAACTCTTCTCGCAACTCTTCTAGATCTCTCTCGGGACAAAACTTTTCCTTCAACCTTCTCGTGAACTCCTTCCACGACATCTTGTACACTTTCTTTCCCAAAGTCTCATACATGGTATCCCACCATGTCAACTCTTCATCCTTCAACTGTCGGGATGCATAAATGACCATGTCTTTCTTTAAACACTTGCTACTTTCTAGCACTTGCTCGGTTTCCCGAATCCAACGCATCGTGACCTTCGGTTCCGAACTTCCATAATACACACCGGGGTTGCACGTCATGAATGCCTTGTATGTACATCCTTCTCTTCCCTCCGACTCCGAATCGTCGGTCTCTTCAGTCAATGACTTCTCTGTACGGGTCTTGCTACCCGAAGACTTACTTCCACCGTGAGATTTAGAATAATCTCGCCTATCCACATTCAAACGGTTATCGATAATCCGGTTCATATCCACATTCACCTCATCCCTCATCTGATGAAACAAATTTCTGATCGCTTCCATAGTTACCGGGGTTTGGTTTGCATCCAAACCGGAATCTTCTCCAATATTACCGGGATGAGTCGGGATTCGATTTGAATCCGTCTCATGATCTCGTGGGATCTCTCCACTTCTTGGGTTCACCATTTTCTATATCAACATATTAAACCATCAAAATTCAAAGATCGACTTATTAGTCAAACATAACCCATATAGCCCAAAACATTATCCTTTCTCTTAGGGATCGACCCTAATATACCCATACTTTACTGTCTCAACAGACTGATCAAGGACATCCTATGGAAAACATATGGTCCTACTAAGCATAGCTTAAGACTAGGGAGGTCAAACCTACCTAATTCACTTAAACTATAGCTCTGATACCAAGTTGTAACACCTCAAGTTTCAAAACACCTTTTAAACACATTTTTAAATAAAAATAATACAATGTCCGATGTTCCCAAAATACGGTTTAACAAAAACCATTAAAACATTTATCAGAGTTATAAAATCCGGTGTTACAAAGATAATATCATAACCATAGGATAAACGAGAACTACCTACGAGCTCCCGAACTGATCAACACTAGGCCACTTCTAACGCGACCCTCTAATCCATCGATCCTGAACCTGAGTACATAGCCCAAAAACAAGTAGTACGTGAGACAAAATAGTCTCGTGAGATACATGGGTTTTCGACCCGTTCTCAAAAGATTTATAAAATATTATTTATAACATTAAAAATACTTATCCTTATCATTTCTTATTAATTCAATATTCATCTTCCATTCATTTAACCGTATAAACTAATAAGCTTACCGTAAGCTTACTCGTCATCTAATCACATACTTGTAAGTTATCTCCAAACTTACACTTTCATCATCACATATGCGACGGACCTCTCCGAAGCCAACTCTCCCGATATGGGATGTCATAGGTAAACTATCAAGGTAATTGGGAATCCCCCATCTTACCGAGATTCATAAGCTCTCCCCGTTCCCGGGTCGTCATACTCACTCATCATTGAGTGTCGTAAACTGTGACATTCTACTCTTTGCGCAGGGAGGTACCACCCAAGTAGACGTCTCATGCTCCCCCATTTCTGGGCGGTCTTATTCCGGATTTTTCATTCACATATGAGCCTCAGCTCCTTTCATCAAATATGAGCATCAGCTCCTTTCATCACATATTAGAATACATCTATTCTAACTTATCATGCTATTCTCTTTATCATTTCATTTTAAATCTTGACTTTACCAAGTCCTTTGCTAATTTAAAACATATTTATCTTTTATCAAAATCATGTTACTTTGACTCTTCTTTGACTAGAATACATGTTTATTACTAGTCCCTTATTACTTATCCTCTTAGTATTTCAATATCTACTTTTATTAGTATAATATACTAATCGATACTCATTACTTTAAAATCATTGTCTCAAGCTTTATTAATACATATTATTAATAAATCGATTATCAAGCTCTTTCAAATCATTATCTTTATTCATACATCTTATTTATAAAAACTCATTAATTACTTTTCATAATCATAATCTCTTTCAAAATCATCAATCATTTAGACATACTAAAATAGTCTATTACTAGCATTTTTCTCATCATATCAATCATATCTTCATTAAAAATGTTTATTAATAAAGACTCTTAAAACATCATAGTTTTCAAAATCATTTGCTATGTACTCAGTAAAAGTCTCATGTACTCACCTTAGCCAAGCTAACTCCAGATCGTGTCCAACAACACGAATCCTTGCTTTCCAACTTGTGAAATATCACCAATCTTTAGGCCTTCTTGACCTATCATCCATGTCATCATAAAATCTAGTTATTATCCATAACTAGTTACCCATAAACCCATAACAACATTCTTAACTACCAAGTTCATCCAACTTGGTGAAATCTCAAACCCTAGTTCAAGATTTCCATCAAAAATCCCAAATCCAACTTGTACACATCGATTACAAGTTTACAACGAGTGTTCTACACCCATAATTAGTCATCTTCCCCAAAGATGACATGGATGGTTCCCCAAACCACCATTTCTACCCATACAAAGTTCACAAACTAACTAGATAACATCAACAATCAAGAAATCTTACCTTTGATGTTTAGATCCTTCAAGATGGTGAAGATTTGAGCTTGGAATCACCAAAATCGCCCCTTCTCTCTCTAAAATCGGCTGCACAAGTGTTGGGTGGAAAAATGAAGAAACCCTAGCTCAAACCCGTTTTAATACTGCTCGTCAACAGTTCGCGATCGCCAACTTAAGTTCGCGACGCGAACTTCGCGTCTCTGGCACTTCGCGATCGGTAACCAGTCGGGAAGTAGTTCGCGCCCACATGCTCAACTCCCTGTAGCTACTTCACGGTCGTGAACAAAAGTTCACGCCGTGAACTTTCCCAGTGCAGCAGGGCTGCACTTTTCGGTCCTTGGCTCGACCCGGTTTCGTCCATAACTTCCTCATACGATGTCCAAATGACACGAAACCAATTCCTACGGTTCTGAAATGAATTATCCTTATTTATCATATTTTTCCCAAATTTTATTTTATTCAAATTTCGGGTCGTTACAACTATCCACCCCTTAAAAGGATTCCGTCCTCGGAATCAACTCAAGGATTTCCGATCCTCATTCCACTTCCAACTTATGAATCAATAATACTTACGCAATTAATTGCCCACTTGACCCGTTATGCCCAAACGGCCAAAGATCCAAACTCGAATTCCTAACACCCGAACGGGTCAAAATTTCACAATTCGACCTTAACATTTCCCATCATTTAACCAAACTATTTATTCCCATTGGGATGATATGACCCAATCATTACTAATAATCATTTGACCAAAATGATAGTCAACCCCTCGCTTTGACCAAATTGTCAACATTGTTCCATCTTTGACTTAGCACAAAGTCAACCAAATCTTAAAAATTTTCCTTATCCATTAGTGGTTCTATTAATCGTCAATTCCTTAACCATCAATCTTACTCTCACGGTCCAACAACAATCATACTCGATTTCTAAATTTCATTCGAATTTAAAGACTCAGAAAAGTTGAAGAAGAACATATAAAATGTCTTGAAGATTTGGTTTCTGAATGCAAGAGAACTAAGAGTGAGCTAACTGATGATGTGTTTGAACAGAAGACCAATATGATTGAATTTTTAAAGACAAAAGGGCACAATGCAAAGTCCTTTGGCAGAATGAAGATGATGACAATTATTGAAAAATATTGTGCTGCCAAGAAGAAGGATTTGGCTGAACAAGAAGAAAAAGAAGCAAAGAAATCTAAAGCCCTAATTCCAATCAGTCCAACATTAATCAAAACTGGTAGTGCATCAACTACTGGTGAATCCTCAACTTCCCAATCAAAGAAGAGAAAAGATGTTACTCAAGAACAGAGTACTAAAAAGAAAGCAAAAACAGAACAAATCATTCCTGTTCTTGAAGTACCTGTTGCTCCCTTGCAGAACAATCCAATCATCAATTGGAGGGTTATGCAGAATAATGTTATAGAGATCATAAGGGAAGATAAAATTGTGCAGAGAATCACTGGATGGTTACCTTTGATCATGTCCTGTTCAAGAAGTGATGTGATTAAACTACTGATCATTGGAAAACCAAGAATGTCAAAGAAATCATGGAAAGATTCTGGTGCTGGATACTTGACAAGAATGATAGATGCTGCTTTTTATCCAGATAACTACCCAGAACAATTTACAGATCCAGGAAATGTCTATGCTTGGAATGTGATTCCAACTGCACAAATGTATTTCTTTGAAAAATCTGGCAAAGTCTGTGAGCTATATTTGTATGAAAAAAAATATCCTCATTCTGAAAAGACTATGTATCAGATATTCACAAATACAATGATGAAGCCATATGATGCTGTTATGTTCCAAAACAAATTGAATTATTTCACAAAGAGAAACAGCAAATACATCATTGAGCAAAGACTTCAACAGAATAAAAGGACTTTAGAGAAAAGAAAGAAAGAAGAAGATGACCATAGAAACTTATGTGATTAAAAGAGAATCAATAAGTTTAGGGGGAGATTGTTGGAACAAAATCACAGATCAACTTATTACTGATGCTGCAGTTAGTACTGATCATACTTAGTACTGATGGGGCAGAAACACTTAATACTGATGAGTTGATACTGGTGAAGACTATAACTAAGTTACTACTGATCATGCACATATTGAAGATACTACTGATCAATAGTAGTTACTACTGACGATGTATCTGGACTTACTAATGGTCACCAGACTTACTACTGATGTTACTTATTCACTACTGGTGATTGCAGAATACTACTGATGAGCGTTTATGGAATATATCAAGTCCGAGATCTTCGTAGAGATAGTTATAGAATGTAATTCAATGTATATCTTTATAGTTTGAATGTAAATCAAGTCCTAGAATAACTAGGGTAAATAGTTTAGCTTCAAGGACTATTATAAATAGTTCCTTACGAATTGTAAACGTACGTGTGTATTGTTAACTCAATAATATACATTGAAGCTTTTTGTGAAACTGTGTTCTTAATATTTTCGTTTATTATTTACAGTTCATTGTTCTTAATATATTGATATAGTGTTGATCCGCTGCAACTTCTGTAATCAATTAGATCTAAAGGTGTTTATTGACTAATCTATAGTTAATCAATCCTGACAGAACCCTTTTTAGTGAATGTCACGTGATCTACACGTGCTAAGCTCTTAACCGAATTAACGGAATTTAGTTGGATTGTTGCTTTGTATTCCTAGTATAAATTGTAACAGATTACTTAGATTAGGTAGCTTTTGTATTGTGTAAACAGTTTCTTTCTCGAATTCTCTTTCGTTTGTAATCTGTGGATTATGAATCCATTTCAATGTTAATGGCAAATCATTCGGAATTCCTTCTAATATCTAGAATTCCTTGTGTTTGCTTGTTCGATTCTCATTTCTTTAGTGATTTCTGGATCGAATCGTATCAATTGGTATCAGAGCATCTTTCTTGGCACCCGATTTGATTTCAGTTTTTGGAATTGATCAACAACAATGGTGACGTTTGAGAGAAGCACTGTTATGGATGAAGATATGAAGCAATTCATCTCAGATTCAATGCTTCCATCAATTCAATCATCTATGGCTAAAATGAAGGAAGATGTAGCTGAAATTGCAAACAAGGTCAAGATTTTTTGCCCTAAGCAAGAATTCTTGGTTGGTGAAATTCGTAAATTGAATGGTGACAACAAAGGTATTGATCTAATTCTTTCAAATTCAAAGCATGATGTTACTAGTTCAGTTTGTAGTCAATATTGTGATAGTTTAAAGGTAAACACTATAAATAATGAAGTAAAAGTTGAGAAAGAGAAGGTTGCACATAAGGTGTGCGATGAAATGCCAATAATCAAAAAAATCGAACAACAAGGCATGGTTAAAGAATATTATGATGAATTTAATTCCTTCTTTAGTACAACGGGTTTATATGAATCTTGTATCGTTAGTCTCTTCATTTGGGGGTTGCAACCCGAAATTAAGAAAGGTGTTACAAGGTTTGAACCTAAAACTCTTTATGATGCATATTGTTTGGCTATAGTGCAAGAAACTACCAACAACCTCATGAAGAGGATGAACATTGATGAAATTGGCAGCCTAACTGAACCAGAAAGTAATATTGTAAGGGTATTATTAGATGGGGATCGGGAGAAACAAGTGATTAAAGTAGCTGATGAAATCAATAATGTAGAATATGACATTGATGTAGGTGAAAAGAAGACCAATTTCATTAGTAATTTGAGTGATTATTATGCAGAATGGAACAAACATTTGTCTGATATTTCTGGGAAAGAAAAACTTCCATCAAGATTTGATGCTAGAACGAACCATTTTGTTGAAACTATAGAGAGCATTCCCGAGGAAATAAATTTTTTTGATCAGCTTGATAGAAGTCCAAATGTAGATGTTATTACAAATTCCGAGGGTACAATTTTGAAGGAAAGTGGTGATGGAAACGAGGAATTATCAATTTCCGTTGTTCTTGGAAGTTTGCAGATATCACACAATGAAGTCATAGATGTTAAACAACCATATGCAGGAAATGAGTTAGACAAAGAAGATATTAACAAATGTGATACAGATGCAACCATTCAGATTTCAACAAGTGAGGATGTGGAAGAAAAGTGGCAAAATATGAACATTAGTAAGGTTACCCTTACAGATGAGATCCCACTATACAATCCAATAAAAATTGAAACAACTTTAGAAGAAGATGAACCAGTTTTAAAAGGTAAGATACATAATATGCAAGTATCACAAAATCAACCAATTTTAGATGGAATCTCATATATTAAACTTGAGGATCAAAGGTTAGATGACAAACCTTTACAAGATAGTGATGATAAAACTCAAGTTGGAATTGGGTTTAAGATCATGAAGTCGGTTGAAACTCGAATGGAGTTTGAGTCGAGTTATTTGAAGGAAACTAACTTCTTGAAGTCATATGGATATTACATTTATTTGAATATTTTCTCATGTGTGCAAGCCTTATTAGAGCTCATAAGATCACAAATGATTGGTAAATATGGGTTGAATCCACTAATTGAAGTCAAATTGATGGAAGTGTTACTTTCTAGTTGCATGAAAACATAGTCAAGGTTTTGTATAACCCCGATTCTTGAGGACAAGAATCTCTTAAGGGGAATGGATAGTGTGGTCCAAATAATGTCATGTGAAGAGCATACAAGTTACAAGATGTGCAATTATCCTCAATATTATCGTTTATATGGGAAGAATAAAAAGAAAAGAAAAAAAGAAGGAAATCTGTATTTGAGCCTGCAAATTTTGTTCTGTAAAACAAATGGGTCATGTGGTGAGTTAGTCATACCGAGTAGTGAAGGTGCTGAGTTACTAAGGATGCAATAGTTAGTGTTTCTGCTTTTGCTGAGTTGTGAAAACAAAGGAAGCAAAATGGTTATTGTTTTGCTATGATTACTACTGTGAATTGATGTTGCCAAATTCTTGCCTTAAAAAAACCATCCTTGAGGACAAGGATCATTTCAAGGGGAATGGATTGATACGAACCCTTTTTAGTGAATGTCACGTGATCTACACGTGCTAAGCTCTTAACCGAATTAACGGAATTTAGTTGGATCGTTGCTTTGTATTCCTAGTATAAATTGTAACAGATTACTTAGATTAGGTAGCTTTCGTATTGTGTAAACAGTTTCTTTCTCGAATTCTCTTTCGTTTGTAATATGTGGATTATGAATCCATTTCAATGTTAATGGCAAATCATTCGGAATTCCTTCTAATCTCTAGAATTCCTTGTGTTTGCTTGTTCGATTCTCATTTCTTTAGTGATTTCTGGATCGAATCGTATCAGAGTTTTAAACCGGATTTGTTCTTCTGCATTTCAGACTTGTTGATGAATTGGGTGGAGTTTCGTCTTCATCATCATCTTGATATTGGGGATTGAATGTCATATGCATAACTGCGTAAGTTTTACTTCCATCTACTTCTGGGAAAATTAGGTTGAACTCAATCTTCGTAATATTAAGAGTAAAGTACACAAATGGTCCCTGTGGTTTGACAATAGTTTTGGATTTGGTCCTTAAGTTTCAGAAATTACACCCGTACGGTTTGGACTTCGTATTGGTTTTGGTCCCTAATATTAACTGTCGTTAAAATTTGCTGTTAAAAATTTTCAAATGACTAAAATACTCTTTTCTCCACTTGGTTGAAAGCATAGGCTCTGTGGGTACTTCAACATCACCATATTCCAAAGGCATAAATTTGAAGATTTTGAGCAAACCCTAGATCAAGAGAACACAAATCATCAACAATTACTCCACCAATTGTTCTCTCTCTCACCCTTTCTCACTACACACACACGGACATACCTGCAACACCCAAGTACGCCACCAATTGTTCTGCCATTGAAATGGCTATTGAATCGAAATCACTGTTCTTCACTTTCCCCTTTCTTCCTCCATAATTTCATTCATTTTATTTTTCCAATTCTACTTGCAACATAAATCAAACTTCCAAATTGCAGTGACAAATTTGGTTGAGATCTAGGGTTTTGAACACAATTTTGGTTGAAATATGGGGTTCGCTGGAGTCGGTGTTTGAGGTGGATACACAAACTCATACCTCCACATATAAAACGCCTATCATTCATTTTAATCTATTGTCTCCACATTAGACATCATCGTTGTCGATAATTTTGACTAATTGTTACCAGATATCAAGTCTCCATAAAATCTTTGTATCAAAATGGGTTTTGAAATGTTGAAGAAAAAGACATGGGTGTTAATTGAATTTTGTTCGTGAGATGAGTTTTAAAGTAATTTAATTGGGGTTTTAATTCAACGTCACCTTCACCTTCAAATTTGTCCTTCACCTTCACCTTCTTTAATTGGGGTGAGATGGGCGAGGGGTAGGGTATTTTAGCCATTTAAAGAAAGTTAACAGCAAATTTTAACGACAGTTAGTATTAGGGACCAAAACCAATACGAAGTCTAAACCATGGTGACCACGGGTGTAATTTCTAAGACTTAGGGACCAAATCCAAAACTGTTGTCAAACCACAGGGACCATTCGTGTAATTTACTCTAACATTAATAGATTCAAGAATGTTTACTGAAAGATATGTATTGTGTTGGAAATAGTGCCCAATGTCATCAAATAAACCGGTTGACTGGTCAACGTAAATTAGAGTCCTACTGGGGTTGCTCTTGATGCGCAACCGAACACGAGAATAAACGAACCGGACTTTAATTAATTGTATAATTAAAGTGTAACGGGCTAGAATAAGTTAATGGCTATTAACTAGTTATTCTAAGTGGGCTAATTAGTTAATGGGTTTGATTAATTAGAAGCCGGCTTGGGCTAATTTGAGTTAAACACGAATAAGGATTAGTCCAATTAATCCTATATAAATAGGGAGCTAGGGGTATTAACCTTTAACACTTAATACTTGCAACTCAAGAACCCTAGCCCCTACTTCGGTCGCCCCCTGCTCCGTCCGAAGTCCACCGCCGGACCACCTCTGCCGTCGTATCGCCACCGCAGTGCCGCCGTCCGACCGCATGCCGAAATAGTTTTCGGTGGTGTTTTCGTTTGGGTTTTTCTCAAGGGTACTTTACACTACCTCGTGGTGTATTGTCTCATTCGTTGTCAACCTCAAGTGTGATCAAGTAGAGGAGTTCTAGATTGAATCCTAGTTCGTTGACAAGTTCTGACTCGTACTAGATCTCAAGGGATTGCATCACCAAGTGCTGCTAATGTAAGTATTTATTTATTTTATTCTAGTTGCCTTAGACTCGTATATCTACACGGTCCTTATTGTTTCGTCCTTTATCGTATTGATTTGTTTGTAATTCCGCGACGAATAAAGTGTCGGTAAATTGATACGAAACCCAACATAGTGTATGTTAACCAAAAATTTTAGAATCATATAAAGATTTAGAATAAATAGATTAATATCAATATAGAAATATGAGTTCGTTTCAAAACGATATGTAATCAAAAATATCTACCAATAAATATTGGAAAAAAAATAAGTGTTTTGATAATGACAGCTTTTAGGGCTGTCTGTAATGCAGTTGTACACTAATCTATGAAAATGAGTAATTTATAAAATTAAAGAGTTTTTTAGAGTTAGATATATAAGCTTTTAATATGTGTCATTATCAAAACTCAAGAAATAAATATATATTTATTGATGTCAATTTATCAATAAAAAATCAATAAATTTCGACATCAATAAATAATATATGCCATATGTATAGTTCGAAGAAACGCTTATCAATAAATAAGTTGGAAGTTACATGTTTGTGTACGAAAAAGCCAAACTCGCTGCATATATGGTTACGTTCTCATAAGCTGCGTCATCATTTAATGATCAAAATGATGTTAAGTGAATAACAAACTCAATAATACTAATACGGTACCTGTTAATTACAGAAGTCTTATTTCTTTTGTTCACATATAAATCCTTCAAGCCGTTGGAACATCGAGAGATGGTGTCAACTACGGGCCTTACTTCTTTTTATTTGCTCATATGTCCATCCTTCAAGCCGTTGGGACATTTTTTCTTTGTTCATATGTCCATCCTTCAAGCCGTTGGGACCTCAAGAGATGGTGTCAATTAGGGGTGTGTATAAAAATCGGAAAATCGGAACCGAACCGGCACCGAACCGGCTTAACCGGTCCGGTTCTTAGATTTGATCAAAAATAACAAACCGGGTTTACCAGTGTAACGACCGTAATTTTTTGTATTCGTGTTTGTATTATTTAATCGGGATTTTTACAAATTAAGTTATTTATATTAGAATTCGTCTACCGTTATGTTATGTTGAGTGTTTGGATGTTTAAAACTTGTGTTAATGGAAAACAGGTCAAGAGTTGGAGTTGCCTCAAATTGGAAAAAACGACATATAGCTGGAGCAGGGAGATCGCGACTAGAGATGCAAACGGGTACGGGTAATAGCGGGTACTGCAAAACCCGTACCCGTACCCGACCCGCTATTCTCATACCCGTACCCGCCCCGTACCCGGTCAAATCCCCGTCGGGTTCGGGTAGAAAAATCACCGCCGGGTACGGGGAACCCGACGGGTGCCCGTTCAATAAAAAAATTAAACAAAATAGCTAAAACATTTAATACTCTTAGTTCGTTCAGGCTTATTTCGTTCAATACGTAATGGACTAACGGGAGACGGATCAGATTTTAACCATTATTAGATTGGGATAATGAGAGATTAAGAGTTGTGCTAAGTTTGTGAAGTGACTAGTGGGCTAAATCTGTATTAAAAAAATTACACATTAATATATATATTCGGGTCGGGTATAAACGGTGCGGGTATTATAAAACCCGTACCCGACCCGTACCCGCTCTCGGGTATGAAATTTAAACCCATACCCGACCCGTTACCCGCTTAGACGGGTAATACCCGCCCCGTAAGACTCGGGTACCCGCGGGTATCCAAACCCGCGGGTCAAATTTGCATCCCTAATCGCGACGCGATCTCCGAATTCGCGACGCGAATTGTGTGGGGGTCAAACAGCGACCTGAAATAGCGAAGTCTCAGAGAACGCGATTTTGAGATAGCGACGGGATAGCGTCGCTAAAGGTAACGCGATTTATCGCGGGAGGGTAATTCGCGACGCGAATTACAAGATCGCGACGCGATCTTGTCCTGGGCTGTATAAAAACGTGGAAATCAGGATTTTAGCTCATTTATCACTCCTAAAACCCTAGTGGCCGTTTTTAGAGAGAGAGAGGTGACGAATTTGGTGATCTTTGGCTCAAATCTTCATCAATCTTGGAGATTTTAACATCAAAGGTAAGGATTCTTGATCCTTCATACTTCGTATTTAGTTTTCAAGCTTTTCTTGGGCATCAATGGTGGTTTGGGGAACCAACCATGTCATCTTTGGGGAAGATGACCAAATATGAGTGTAAACCACTCCTTGTAAACTTGTAATCAATGTGTACAAGTTGGGTTTGGGTTTTATGGATAGAAATCTTGAACTAGGGTTTGAGATTCCACCAAGTTGTATGAACTTGGTGGTTGGGAATGTTAATATGGATTAATTAGTAATTAGTTATGGATAATAACTAGTTGTTGTAATGATATTGATGTTAGATCAAGAAGACCTTTTGATTGGGAGTACTTCTTTGACTAGGAAGTAAGGATTTTTGTTTGCTAACACAATTTTGGGATAGCATTGCTAAGGTGAGTACATGTGATCTTTTCTGAGTACATAGTAAACGATTTTTAAATGATAAAAATGATTAGAAGAGTTTTTATTTAATGTATGAATTGATAAAGAATGTGATTGAAATGCTTAGATGTTATGAAATGAAATGTGATCTTGATATGATGAAATGATGATTGAAATGGAGCAAGGGCTCATGTTTGTTGACCAATTATATGTTAGTCAAATTTCCGGAAACGATAACCCATTCGTGGGGGAGTTGAGATTACTACTTGGGGCGGTACCTCCTTGCGCAAGGGTAGTATATCTATGTGAACGATAACCCAACATTAGGGGGACTATGATAACCCGATAAAAAGGGGGATTACGATAACCCACGAGAGGGGGGAGTGATGATCTCGGTACGTTTGGGAGAACCCTAATTACCATGAGATCTTTTGATGAAAACCCACATCGGGGGAGTTTGCTTCGGGATGACCCGTTGCGTTTGTGTCAGCTTAGGATAAGCTCGAGACTATGTTTGACTTATGTGCAATGTGATATTTACTTAAATATTATTTAATTGCAAATGTTTATAAACGGGTCTAAAACTCATGTTTCTCACGAGACAATCTTGTCTCACGTACTACGTTTTCTTTTATGTCTATGTACTCAGGTTCGGGAGCTAAGCATTAGGCGGCCCGTAGTTATGACGTCGGATGATTAAGCTCGGTGTACAATTTTAATTTCCTTAGACTTTAGTCTCGATATATATGTAACACCGGTATTTGGCACATTGTTATTCATTCCGAATGTTTTGTTTAAATCATATATTGATACTATGGATTTTTGTATTAAACATGAAATATTTAAAAGTTTAAATTGTTTTGAAAAATTGAGGTGTTACAACCAGTCCCGGTTTGGTTATGGTCTTTTCGGGTTTGGAACCGGCATTTAAATAGGTATATAGGCTTACGAGTTATCATGTATATATATATTGAAATAATAGGTCCTTTTAGTAGAAACATATTTTACTTGAAGTAACCCGTGAACACTCGCAAACATCATACTTTTATTAAAAAAAAGGCTAAAATATATAAGTTACTAGTTTCATAACCCGCATGGGCTAGCTTGAAGAAATAGAATGAGTTTGAATATGTACTTGAAATAACTTCAATTTCATTGCTATCTTCATCATCACTTGAAAACTGCCCAATTCTTATTGAGGTTGTGATACGAACATCTCCTTTTGCTACGGAAAATAACCCAATTGGATCGAGATTTCTTATTAGCACCAAAATATATATCACCTTTTTGAAAAGATTTTGCTTAATTTTCATGTCTCCACACAAATCCGGTTTTCTTATTAGCACCAATATATTAAAAGTATGAGGCTTCCCCATGTAGACACGTGTATGTCGAATAAACTGAATGTGTAAAATGAAGGCCAACACAATGCTTAAGGAAATCGCAGTACATGTACTCTATTATGATTAAAAAGAATACATTAATATAAATTTCCTCCGTATTAAAATAAGTGAATTACTTTCTTTTTCGGGGTGTATCAAAATAAGTGAATCACTTTAATAATTTGTCTTATTTGATAAGTTTTTATATTTAAAATTACTCATTTACCCTTACTTATCTCTCTTTAAACATCATTAAAAGTGTGGGGGCCCATCCATTTTTGTCATCTTCTTATATTTGACTTTTTCACCATTTAGAAAAAGCAACAAAATAGTAAAAAATGTGGGGCCCATCCATTCTAATTACCCTCATTTAATTTCACTAATCTCTTATTACCTTATTTTACCTCAAAATCTGTAAACTTCAAAGTGATTTACTTATTTTGATACGGAGGAAGTATCATATATCCATTTTATCATATCCTGCAAAATGACAAAATTAACAATAGCTGAAATCTCAAAATCAGACTCAAACGTCCATAATGCGTGAACATGGATGATAGAAGCTTTCATGATCGACACAATTAGTTAAAATTTCAACCAACCGCCCATTGAAGATACCCACTGTGGTCCATTACCCAAACCAACCAGCCCATTTTGCCATCTATAATCATTGCCATATAATAGAATTACAATTGACTTAAATGCAATGAAAAGAATGTTTAATCATATCTAATGGTTTAATAAGGAGCACTGACACATTAATACAGTAACCAATCTATAAGCTAATGTGTAATTATACATGAGGATGTTTCATAACACGGCTAAAAATGCTAAAAGAGTCTAACATATAAAAGCAACATATATATGGGTTATAAATTACTAACATAAATAAAAAATTAGTAAGAAAAAACACATTGGTAAAAAGATCAAAATAATTGAGTAACATACCTTTGTTGATTTGAACATGAGTTGTAGGATAATTAAGCAAAGCTAAAGACCCTTTGGTTAATCCTTGACAACCCATAAGAACACCAGAGAGTGAAAAACTCCTCATTGCTTTAGAAGATCCGCACTGCTTATAAACTCCTTAATAACACTAATATATTTATAATCACTAACCATGTAACATTGACTTCACCTGAGAAAACAGTAACATTACATGTACAGTAAGTTATTAAACTAACTTAAAAATTTATAACTTGGAGAGAACGGCTGCAACTGTAATTGTTAGTAACACTAGTGTGTAGGTCAATTCACTATCCATGTAAAATTACATGGTTCATAATGTAACTTTGCTTTATGAGATATGAGAAAATAGTAACATTACATGTTTATAATAATTAAACCAACCTGATTATTTCGAAAGGAGATGACAGCTGCAAGAAATATTAAGGTGATTTGCAACAACCTTAGGGTGTGTTTGGTACAAAGATTTGAAAGGAGAGAAAGGGAAATAAAGGTAAAGTCTCTTGTTTGGTTACATTGAGAAAAGAAGGTGGAGAAAAAAAAACTTTTCATTTTCTCTAATTTTAATTCCCTACTAAATAAGGGGAAAATGAGAGAATGATATATCGAGACTTAAAAAAAACACGTAGAGAATCACAAAGCCCACAAAGCCCTCTTCTTTTCTTTATACGTTTGCGCAGAAACCCTTCGTCCTCAATTTCGTCCGCTGCAATCTTCGTCCACTGCAATTACGTCGTCAATTGTCTGCCACAATTCCGTCCAGCAACAATTCGTCCGCTACTTCTTCCAGGTTAATCTCGTTATCTGTCTCTCGAAGTCTATCTCTCTGTCTCTCTATTATACATTATTTGATGTATCACAGGTTAATCTCGCAATTCCGTCCAGCAACAATTATGTATATACGTTTTAATATTTAATGTATCACATGGTTCCTTTTGATTATATATATGTTTTATGTATCACAATCGTCCGCCACATGTTTTATGTATCAATTTTGAATTTTTTTTTTTCTCTTATTGAACGGCATCAACATCATATTTACATATCTATTATACATAGGGCCAAGTATCTATATGTTTTATGTATCACATTCGTCCAGCAACAAATATGTATCTTTTATAAATTCCGTATTTATCAATACGGCCAAGTATTATGTTGCAGGTTATAATAATTTTGAAAAATACTTTCAATTGAGTGTTTTATCAATATTGTGTAGTTGAGATGGCAAGATTACCATTCAGAAAAAGAATGGTTGTCATTAGGGGTCTCAAATTTGTACCGAACAAAACCAACCAACATGCTACCAACCATACCAAGAATAGTTGGTAGCCAATATGTTGGTAGCCAACATGTTTGGTTGGTAGTACCATACCAATTAAGTAATCATGGTACGGTAATGGTACAAAAATTTAAATATCACGGTAGTACCGTACCAACCAATAATTTGTTTTATATATATTATTTACAAGAATTCGAGAAAGGTAAACTACGTATGTATTATTTTTTAACACAAGATATGATATCGTAACATGAAAACATTCAATTTACAACTTCTTAGCTTAACCGGTCAATATATTACATTTTTGTTATTATGTTTATATATAATGTTAATAATTAAGCGTGTGAAGCAAACGAGAATGCTACAAGCTAGTGTATTATGACAAGAATACTACATAATTTGTACTTTATCGTAGATAGTGTTTATATAACGTTTAACGTATACCATTACCAAATATAATAGTATAGAAAAATGTCTTGTTTTTAATAATAATTCCAAATAAGTTTGTGATCTTGGTATATACCATTACCAATTCGTACCAACCATGATTGTTGGTAGCCAAACAAATTGGTACCAAGTATAGTTGGTACGGTACTGTTAGCCAGATTAGTGTACCAAGTATAGTTGGTACGGTACACGGTATGAGGAAAATATGTGTGGTACCGTACCATGTTCACCCCTAGTTGTCATAGGTGCATGTTATACCAAACAAGAGAAATGATTCTCTGCTGCAATTCTCTGTTCAAGTCTCTGTGCTACCAAACAGAGTAGTCAATTCTCTTTCTCCAGACTAATTCCCTTTTTCTGTAATTTCATTCTCTGCAACCATTTTCCTGCAATTCCATTCTCTGTACCAAACGTACCCTTAATCTATGTGTATGTATGTAACCCGGGAATATGTTTTTGGAAAACAAAATTTTTATATTAATTAAATCCGGATTTCTCTCTAGTTCTAAAATTACCCAAAATTCAAAATTATCAAGAAATTTAGAAATATTCCAGGAATATTAAAAAATAGCGATTATTTAGGGATTACACGAATTACAGAAATGTAAATCAACCGACCAACAAATAAATTTTTGTCTAAAAAATGAAACAAAGTCCTATTTAAATCCATCTCCATAAAATTATAAAAAATTAAAACAAAAGAGCTTTAAAATATTCATCCAACACTTTAAAAATGATCAAGCAAGATAAAAATATTCCAAATAAATTCAACCAAAATAAGCAACAAAATGTATCATAAACCATAGTTTCAAAAGGAGAATCCTAATCCTTTGGTTCCAACTTCACACTTACCTAGCCCACCGACTTGGGATTGTTGTTCTCATCATCCGAGTCACTATCAATTTCAACCAGATCTATGAAGACACGCCTCTTTTTAGAACTTGAAGTATCTCCACTTCCCGATGCAATATTTGATGTCACACGGTTTACACTTGAATCGATCATGTTAACCTTCCTAATCAAAGTTGCAAGAGTGGTGAACTCCTCCTCTTCCGGCTGTTAGAACATATAAATTGTTAATGTTTTGTGGATTATAATGAATTTAATTTTTGGAATGCCATAATAATACTTAGTAATAATTTACCTCATCCGCGGCTTCGTTAACAACAGTGTCTTCCAAAAAATCTTTTTTGAAATGAGCAATCAAATGATCATCTTCGGAAAAAGCATCGCAACGGTATGTGTGGTTGTTATTTGTAGCATTGTCAGTAGAGTACCAGATCTAAAACAAACATTTCTTGCCGACTATTTCATTCAACTCCTCCGGCCAATATTCATCATGATTCTTACCATATTTTTCCTTCAAATCCAATGTTGTGAGCCCAGTCATCTTAACAAAGATGCTATTGAAAAGCAAAACAGCTACAGAGCCGGATTCATCCATAAGTCGCACAATCACTTTGAACCTGGGTCACAAATAATTGAATACTGTAGCACTGAGCTTCATGTTGCGTAAAAATGATAAAGTAAAACGATTGTCTATGTTGATCATACCTAGGTGCCGCTTGACATTTCCCACATCTTTCGCAAACATAAGATGGGTTACCCCTATTTGTGGGAATTACCTGCACCTTTTTAGTACACTTTTTGCAGGCTTCATATGCCCAACCATAGTCTTCGAAAACATGATGAATTATTGCATACACGATACAATATGAATCCTACATTGTGAATTTGCATAACATAAATATATTAGATTTAAATTAAGATTTTATTTAACATAAATAGGAATGATTTTACATACCAGAGGACAAGCACGAATCGAGAGATGGCGTCAATTACAGAACTCTTATTTCTTTATCTTTCCTCATATGTCCATCCTTCAAGTCGTTGGACATCGAGAGATGGCGTCAATTACAGAACTCTTATTTCTTTTTCTTTCCTCATATGTGCATCCTTCAAGTCGTTGGGACATCGAGAGATGGTGTCAATTACAGAACTTTTGTTTCTTTTTCTCTGCTTACATGTCCATCCTTCAAGCCGTTGGGACATCGAAAGATAGTGGCTTGTCATATGGGCATCGTTTCCTTGTTCAAGTTCCATACGCTACTGCACTTGCAAACATTATAAATATTATAAATAGAGGTTTTACAAATAAATAAACTGATGGAAATACCTTGAATTTTTTTTTAACAAAATAAGTGATAAATAATTTTTATTATTATTCAAATATTTTTGGAAACAGCAAATGATATCAATGGAAGCCTACTCGTAATTTTCTAGCGAGTACCCCGGGTTCGAGGTCCTTTACAGGACAAACTCAGCCCCATAGGGATTTACAGGGAAAAATCTCCCGTATTTGGCACCACATGAGTTGTTTACAAGATTCGAACTCCAGACCTCACGCCTCACATGGGAGTAAAACTCATGCATCAAGACAGCTACCGGAATGTGACGCAAGATAAGTTTTATGCCTTGGCTCTTGCTTTATGACTTAACACCATATAAGTCTTTTTTTTTTTTTGGCAACTAGATGTTCATGTGTCCATGTCCATTGTTAGGTGAACAGTATTTGTAGGTTTTCATAAAAAAAGTGAGCATTTTCTTCCTTATAGGAAAAAATTTAGGACAATCCATAGAAACAACGCAACAGGATGACAAAGTAGATTTTGCATTTAAAGCATCCGTATACTCAATTAAAATTTCATTTTGTACGAATAAAAAAGTTCTCCCACAAAAAACATATAAGTGTTATAATATGAATATATCTACATATGCAATAATGTAGATAAACTATGCTACTAGTTGGATGATCAATTAGTCAAGATTTCTTGTCTAATCCAATTAATGTTTTACCCAAATACATATGTTGTATTACTCACCAAGTATGGGTTCATGGGTAATAAATTTAGTATAAATACCAATGTATGTGAAGATGTAAAAATGCACCTCATAATACACTTGCATAAGTGATTTAAATCATCTCCATCTTATTTTGTTCCTTACTTTTATAATCTTCAAGTTCTTTGATCAATTGCTAATAGGGCCTTAAGTAAAGTTAATTTATAACACGTTATCAGCACGAAAGTTCTTAATCAAGGAAGATCAACTCAATCACAAGGTACATTTACTTAATCAAGTTAATTACTTAAGGTAAACATTTCTTATAACAATAAGTTATAATATAATAATAAATTAAATGAAACCAAACACATTTAATCAAGGACATTATTATGACATTTGGACTACTAATCTTGGGACTACTAACATACTTACATTTATTATTGTACTAATTTTATTCTTATGTTTACTAACCCTTTTAATTTATGCAAACTAACATTCACATTTATGTATTCTAACTTTTACTTATGCTTATGCTAACATTTACATTCTAACTTTTACTTATGCTTACTAACTTTAATTATGCAAACTAATATTTAATTTTATCGCATCTAACATTTATTTATGTTACTAACATTTATTTATACATACTAACTTTCATTTATGTATACTAACATTTATTTATGCATATTATTTTTCTTTCTTTTATTTACTAATTTTATTAAAATTCACTAATATTTTTACAAGTATGTCTATGTAATTTATTTCTTTAATTATTCTTTTTATTAAAAAAAAAATTATATATATATAACGGCTATATATGTAACGGTTATAAACGGTAAAAAAAAATTATATAAAATATACAACGGCTATATTTTTACACTATAAATAAACACATCATCCACACTTCTTTATACTACAAAAAATAATTTCTCTCATCTTCAAAATCAAGATCAAGAATGATTCACCCGTTTTTAATATTCATGATTGTAATTGTTATTGTACTTGGCATCTTAATTAGTCTCACGCCTGATGTATTTTATCCTTTCTTGTTCACGTATGGGATGATTGTTCTCCCATTTCTGTTTTGTGCAATACATATTGACATATATGGATTCTAATTTTTAAATTTGTTTTGTTCAAAATATATAGTTTCAAAATGTCTAGTATTGTAAAGTTTGAGCTAGTTGCACTTGAAGTTACTGGGAAAAACTATATGCAATGGACCATCGATGTTTTACTAATTCTTAAATCGATGGGCATTCATGAAACTTTAAATGAAAACAATGAATGATCATCCCAAGACAAGGCAAAGGCACAAGTGTTTCTTCGTAAACACATTGATTACATGTTAAAATTTGAATATCTTGATGTCATTGATCCATGTGTTCTTTGGATGTCATTAAAGGAAAGATTTGATCATCAAAAGGAATTTATACTTCCATGTGCTATTGATGAATGGAGAACACTGAGGTTCCAGGACTTTAAAAAAGTAACAGAGTACAACTCTGCTTTGTTCAGAATTTGTTGCCAACTTAAATTTTGTGGGCAAACGATTACTGACGAAGATATGTTGGAGAAAACATACTCCACATTCCATGCATCAAACATTAACTTAACACAACTATATCGATTGCAAAAGTTCAAGAAGTATTCTGAACTGAATACTTGTCTCCTTGTCGCGGAACAAAATAATGAGCTTTTAATGAAAAACCATGAATCTCGTCTAACGGGATCAGTAGCAATTCCTAAAGTAAATGCTACTAATACTGATGATCATAGAAACAATAGACGTGGACGAGGACGTGATCGTGGGCATTTTAATCGAAACCCAAACCATAACAATGGTCGTGAAAAAGGCAACTATTATAATCATGGTCGTGGCCATGTTTATAAGAGTATTCATTATAATGCCACTAAAAAGAACAATATCCAACCACAAGATAAGACCAAAGGGGAAAGGTATGATGCTGGTAAATCAAAGAATGTTGAGAGTTGTTGTTATAGATGTGGTTGCGCAGACCATTGGTCTAGGAAATGTCGCACACCTGCACATCTTTGTGAACTTTACCAAGCTTCCCTCAAAAGGAGAAAGAAGTAAACTTTGTGGATCAATCTGAAAACATTGATCTAAATGCTTCTGATTTCTTGAATGACATGGAGTAATATGAAGCTTAAATTACTCATGTCTAAACCATAATTATGTTTATGTTTTCATCTTCGTAATTCGTCTATGCATTTCGTTCGTTAAACTAGGATTTCCCTTTATTTCATGTAATGGATTTCTAATCATATTTATAATAACTTATGTTTTTCCATTTTTCAAATTTGATATGAACTCTACTGGAGCAAAACAACAATCGATGGTTGGAGATCTGTGTATTCTAGATAGTGGTTCCACGCACACTATCCTTAAGTCTAAGAAATATTTTTCTGAACTAAAACCAACAAAGGCAAGCATAAACACCATATCAGGTCCAGCGGACTTGATAGAAGGTGTAGGAAAAGCTAATTTTATACTACCTAATGGTACACACGTTTTGGTAGATAATGCTTTATTTTCTCCTAAATCAAAGAGACATTTATTAAGTTTTAAGGACATATATCATAATGGATATGACACTCAGAGTGTGACTACACATAATGAAAAAATATTACACATTACTAATAAAAGTCATGTATTGGAAGAACTACCATTGCTTCAATGTGGTCTACACTACACACATATAAACATGGCAGAGTCACACATGGTAGTCAAAGTAAATAGTCACGATTCTAGTATATTTAGCTTATGGCATGACAGGTTAGGGCATCCAGGCTCAACAATGATGAGGAGAATAATTGAAAACACTCATGGGCATCCATTGAAAGATCATAAGATCCCTCATACAGGAATTGTTGTTGAACACCCAGTTGCTCATGTACACACACAAAATGGTTTAGCTGAATCTTTGATTAAACGTCTTCAGTTAATTGCTAGACCATTAATAATGAGAACAAAACTTCCTGTGTCTATATGGGGTCATGCTATTTTACATGCTGCATCATTAATTCGTATAAGACCAAGTGCATATCATAAATACTCTCCTTTACAACTTGCTTATGGCCAAGAGCCAAACATCTCCCACCTTAGAGTTTTTGGTTGTGCTGTATATGTTCCTATTGCTCCACCACAACGTACAAAAATGGGACCTCAAAGAAGGTTGGGAATATATGTTGGGTATGAAACAAGTTCAATCATAAGATATCTTGAACCTTTAACAGGTGATGTTTTTACAGCACGTTTTGCAGATTGCCACTTCGATGAGGCAAACTTTCCAACATTGGGAGAAGAAAAGAAAAACAAAGAAAAAGATGTATCATGGTGTGAGCCATCACTATTATATCTTGATCCTCGAACTAACCAATGTGGAAAAAAAAAGTTCAAAAAATAATGCACTTGCAGGAAATTGCAAATAAATTGCCTGATGCATTTACTGATACCAAAAGAGTGACAAAATCACATATAGCGGCTGTTAATGCTCCAGCCCGGATTGAAATACCAAATGAAAAATCTGGTGATAAAGTCACTCAAGAGTCTAAAGCACGCTTAAAGCGTGGAAGACCAATTGGTTCGAAGGATAAGAATCCTAGAAAAAGAAAGAATGTAGAAAATGCAAATGATCATAAGGAAAGTGTTTCTAAAGAAACACAAAATATTGAAACTCCTCCACAAGAGGAAATGAATGATGTTAACAATGAGGTTTCCATAAATTATGGCCAAACAAATATATTATGGAATCGGGATGAAATGGGAAATATTGATGAAATATTTTCCTATGTCGTTGCATGTGAAATTATGAATGATGATCCTGAACCAAAGTCTGTCATTGAATGTCAAAATAGACATGACTGGGATAAATGGAAAGAAGTCATGCAAGCTGAATTAAATTCATTGAATAAACGTAATGTTTTTGGACGCATTGCCCTCACACCAGAAAGTGTGAAACCTATGGGTTATAAATGGGTTTTCATACGAAAACGAAATGAGGAAGATGAAATTATAAGATATAAAGCTAGACTTGTAGCTCAAGGTTTTTCTCAAAGACCAGGAATTGATTATGAGGAAACATATTCCCCAGTTATGGATGCAATGACGTTTAGATATCTAATCAGCCTGGTAGTTTCCAAAAATTTAGAAATGCGTCTAATGGATGTTGTCACAGCTTATTTGTAAGGATCACTTGATAGTGATATTTACATGAAAGTTCCTGAAGGATTTAAAATGCCAAAAGCACTAAGTGAAAAACCCAAGGAAATGTATTCAATTAAGTTACAACGATCCTTGTATGGGTTGAAGCAATCTGGACGCATGTGGTATAAACGTTTAAGTGATTACTTAGTAAGTAAAGGTTATACCAACAATATTATCTGTCCATGTGTTTTTATTAAGAAAACAACATCCGGATTTGTAATCATAGCCGTCTATGTTGATGACTTGAACCTTATCGGGACACATAAGGAAATTCATGAAACGACTATACTTTTAAAGAAAGAATTTGAAATGAAAGACCTTGGTAAAACCAAATATTGTCTTGGTTTACAAATTGAGCATATGAATAATGGAATACTTGTCCATCAATCAAATTATACAGAAAAGATTTTGAAACGTTTCAATATGGACAAAGCGAATCCATTAAGCACTCCAATGGTCGTTCGATCACTTAACGTTGAAAACGATCCCTTTAGACCTCGTGAAGAAAATGAAGAGATTCTTGGTCAAGAAGTACCATATCTCAGTGCAATTGGAGCTTTAATGTATCTTACTAACTGTACTAGACCTGACATTTCTTTTGCTGTTAATTTGTTAGCAAGATTTAGTTCAGCTCCTACAAAAAGGCATTGGAATGGTATCAAACATATTCTTCGATACCTTCGAGGAACTGTTGATTTAGGTCTATTTTATTCTAATGATTCAAAACAAGAGTTAGTCGGTTATACAGATGCAGGTTATCTATCTGATCCTCATAAAGCTAGGTCTCAAACGGGATACGTTTTCATGAATGGAGGCACTGCTATTTCATGGCGCTGCCAAAAGCAAACACTTGTCGCGACATCGTCAAATCATGTTGAAGTCATCGCGCTACATGAAGCTAGCAGAGAGTGTGTGTGGCTAAGATCGATGACAAAACTCATTTTGACTTCGTGTGGACTAGAGGGGGAGAAAAATTCAACTGTGATTCATGAAGACAATGCAGCTTGTGTTACACAGATGAAAGAAGGATATATAAAGACTGATAGAACCAAGCATATACCCCCAAGATTTTTCTCATACACTCAAGACTTGATAAAGGAAAATCAGATCGAAATGAAATACGTCCAATCTAGTAATAATTCAGCAGATCTTTTCACAAAGTCACTCCTTACTGCAATGTTCAGAAAACATGTTCACAGTATTGGAATGCGACATGTTCATCAGATGTGATAGATGTCTACATGAGGGGGAGTCAACTATACACTGCACTCTTTTTCCCTTCGTTAAAGTTTTTTCCACTGGGTTTTCTTTAGCAAATGTTTTTAACGAGGCAGTACTTTAAAGTTGAACTCTGGGTTGAATAATTGTCATCCAAGGGGGAGTGTTATAATATGAATATATCTACATATGCAATAATGTAGATAAACTATGCTACTAGTTGGATGATCAATTAGTCAAGATTTCTTGTCTAATCCAATTAATGTTTTACCCAAATACATATGTTGTATTACTCACCAAGTATGGGTTCATGGGTAACAAATTTAGTATAAATACCAATGTATGTGAAGATGTAAAAATGCACCTCATAATACACTTGCATAAGTGATTTAAATCCTCTCCATCTTATTTTGTTCCTTACTTTTATAATCTTCAAGTTCTTTGATCAATTGCTAATAGGGCCTTAAATAAAGTTAATTTATAACAATAAGTAGAATTTTTTGTTAGCATCATCATATTTCCAATTATTTAAAGTATACCCACTAGTACCATCATCACATTAGCTATTTTTCTTTAAAAAAAAAAAATTGTTTTTGTTTGGGATTATCGAGGTTATTTGGACATACTCTCATATATTTCTTCATTGACAAGGTACCATTAACATTAACGTGTGGATCCGCCAGGTAGGTTTTATTTAGACAATAATTACATTTATCTCTTCTCTTCCATCTACATAATCATCAACAAACAATATTTAACATAAATCAGATTTACGTATTAAACATACAATACATATCTATATTTAAACATAATTCCATGTAGAACTACAGTATACATAATTACATACAATACAACGAATACATATTAAACGTACAATTACATGTACAAACCGAGGCATACAATATAAACGTTTTTAAATAATACATATGTTTTTTTTTTTTATAATGCAATACATATGGAATTGTGTAATTTGTTCTTTTTTGTTTTTTAAACATACAATATAAACATAGAAGCCTGGAACGAACGAATGCAATACAATAGCTGGAACTGAACAGTTGAAGGCTGGAACGAAGAAGACGAATAAAGAACCAGTCACATACACCCGTAAAAAGATAAAAATAACTTCAGGAATATCTTTAAAACACAAGCTGCACCAGCTTTTTGAAAAATGCTTATTAAGGTCTTAATTAGCAATTTCTTTAAAAGATGTGAAAATATTTTTTAAGTCAAACACCCCTTAGCTATATCAATCGTAAATCAGTCAAAATATCGATTTAACAACTTAAAGTAATGCAGAAATAAGAGAACATACCTGTTAGAGAGTGTTTTCGAATATAAAGCTTAGAAACACGTCATAATTATTGCTACCAAACCTTTAGCCCCGAGGATCTTAGATCTAAACGGTGGAAGAGGATTAAATTCAAAGATTTTATTTTTGTCATTCTTCAACAACAAGAAGACAAGTTTCTATCAATGTCGTTCATTTGAGCAATCATATATATAAGAGGCACGGGTGTTGACGAAGAAACGTTTCTAGGGTTCCAATTTTTGCATCCAACAATTAGATGGGCTTAGATATCGACATTGGGCTGGAAATGTTCACAAAACCCATGTTTGTAGGCCCAGTCTTAAAAATTAATGATTGGCGTAATTTCTAATTTTGATGGAAAGGTTAGATTGATAATTTCTAATTTTGAAAAAAAAAAAAAAACTAAATACATTAAATTTAATTATGGACTAAATAGGTATCCACGTAATTTGGCGGCAGACACCTTGAAACTATATTTTACGACGATCAATTGGTGGTAAGTGGTGGCAATAGTAATGGGGGTGGTGTGTGGTTGTGGTAATGTTTCAACTTTTTAAAGTTTAAGTGATTATTAAAATGTAATTATTTCAAGTAATGAACACATGATTTAGTAGCTCAGTTTGTTAGAACATTGTCTGAGGTGGCAAGTTCAAGTCCTTCATGATACATATTTTTTATAAACATGCATGTGACCCGAATAGCAAGTGTGTTGAATACAAATTAAGCATTGCTAATTTTGGAAGGTCTCAGATACATTATATATAGTAACTAGCTTTATAGCCCGCCTAACTTCGAAAAATAAAAAGGAAAATACCAAAAAAGATACTTAAGAAATCAAATATTAATCTATTATTGAAAAAGAAATAATATTTGTGTCTATCAATATGTCTACTCACTTTTAAACTTGACATGTGTCATTCACTGATTCTCTCTCTTCATATCATATTTTAATTTTGACACTTGTTATGATCAAATTGGTAGGCACATGAGTAGGCACAAATAATAGGCACCGATACCATTACTCTTATTGAAATAATGATAAACGTGTTTTGATATACATGGAGAGAAGTTATACAATTCCTTAATTTGTGTTAATTAGTTAAGTAAAATTTGCAATTTAGAAACTTTAATATTAATATATTTTACAAAGGGTTTATCTAACGTATGTCTTAGGGGTATACATTAAGTGCAATCAATAAATATCAAGTTTTCCTCATATATTTTGAACAACATTAATGATTTTTAAATTTTTTACCATTTTAGAAGATGCAATAAATATGATTCTCAATTAAAATGAAAACTTGATATTCATTAATTGCACCTAATGTATGCCCCTGGGGTATACGTTAGAAAAACCCTATATGAATTGTAATGTTCGAAAGTCATTTAAGTGTGTCAAATGAATTCCAGTAAATTTGTCTAAAGATTCGGAAATTATCTAAAGAGAATTGGAGTCATTTAATATACATTAATTTTCGTAATTGTATGTTGACATTTTTTGGAAATACTTAATGAATTCGTTTGACCAAATTTAAATTTTAAAATTTCGCCCAAATGACTAAAAGAGAATTTGTTTATGTATTACACATCATCAAATAGGACCAATCAAAAGATGTGAAATGAAAATGTTATCATGGTATTCATATCTTAGCTCCATATATAAGGAGAGATTCGTAATGGTACAAAACATTTTCCGGAAATAACCATAAGAATTCATTAGATCAAATTTGAATTTTAAAATTTAATGGGAAGTAGATATGCAAAGTCATTTAATAGTGTCAAACGAACTGAAGTAATTTTGTCTAAAGATCTGGAAATTACTTAAAGAGAATTACAGTTATTTAATATTCATTAATTTTTGTAAGTGATAATTGCTTTTATATCCTTGTAAAATTCATAAATTATTTTTATATCCTTCTCAAATTCATAAATTATCTCTATGTCCTTCTAAATTTTGTAATTATCTCAATATCCTTCTAAATCTTTAAAACTCTCTTTTATGTCCAAAAACTTATTTTAATATTTATTAAATCATTATAATATCAATAATTATCAAATAAGTATGCAATGTATCTGTTGATTATGTATTAAAAATCATATTTATTTGCATGTATTATTGATATTATCATGATTTAATAACTAACAAAATAGGTTTCTGGACATAAAAAAGGAGTTTTAAAAGTTTGGAAGGATATAGAGGTAATTATAAAATTTAGAAGGATACAGAGATAATTTATGAATTTAAGAAGGTTATATACATAATTTATTAGTTTTACAAGGATATAAAAGAAATTATCCCTTTTTATAATGGGTATGTTGATATTTTCCGGAAATACCTAAAGAATTCGTTTGACCAAATTTATATTTTAAAATTTCGCTCAAATGATTAAAGGGTGTTGATTTATACAGAGCATATTTTAGTAATACAGAGCAATTTAAAGTAAAAAGACATTTATGCCCTCCTCCTCTTTACCAGATTTTAGTCTTCCCCCCCACCCACCCCCCCAAAAAAAAAAAAAAAAACTGTTCATCCCAAAACTTATGCTCTCGTCTCATCTGTATTCTTGTTCATTAATCTCGATCAACACAACACTAAAATCCTTTACAGATCAACATAACTTAGGATTAGGTTTACTTCATCAATATCGATCATCTCATACTCAATTTCAATCCTATCAAACATCAAAATCTCAATTCATTTCGAAATCATGACGAAACCCAAGATTTTTCGATGATAATTTGGGCTATTTTCCGCTGTAATTTGAAATTCAGATCGTGAGACATGGATTGTGCAAATGGAAGAAGAAAATGTGTTATCGAATTCCAGAATTGTCAGGGATTTAGCCGAAGAATTAATCGGAATCATTGAAGCTGCTAAATCATTTTGAGAATTTCGAGGAACGCAGAAGAAAGCCAAACCCTAGCTAGATGAAAGGCATTGTCTGCCATGGTTAGAAGAGCTTCGAGATCTTGATGCTCATATTCCAGAAATTTGTATGCTATATTTGGGTGAATTGAAAAAAAGCATCTAGTTTGGGAAAAAATTGTTGAAGACATGTAATGCTGGAAGCAAAGATTATGTTCTTTTTAATATATAATTTTTGTTTCGTGACAACAATCGTAAATTCAAGAGCTATTGAAATAATAATTCTAATGTTTTGATTTATGCATTTGAGGCTGGTAACCAGATTTAATGTTGTTGATAAATTGAGTCAAGCAATAGATGGATTTCCGTTTCCTGCTCCGAGTTCTATTTTTTTGTTTATGATAATAATGTTGTTTGTCATTAACGTTTTAGGAAGAAGCATTGGTAGAAGGGTATAAATGTCTTTTTATCTGAAATTGCTCTGTATTTCTAAAATGTGATCAGTACGAATCAGCCTCATGATTAAAAGGGCCTTTGACTCAGACCAATCAAAAAATGTGAAATGCAATATCCTCATAGTATTTTCATGTCTTAGCTCCGTATATAGGGGAGATTTTCGTAATGATATGTTGACATCTTCTGGAAATACCTAAAGAATTCGTTTGACCAAATTTAGATTTTAAAATTTCGCCCAGTGACTAAAAGGGCATTTGACTCAGTATTACACATCATCAAATAGGATCAATCAAAAGATGTGAAATTACATGTCATCATAGTATTTTTCATGTCTTATCTCCATATATTGGAGGAGAAATGACAAATCAAAAGATGTGAAATGGACATGTCATCATAGTATTTTTCATGTCTTATCTCCATATATAGGGGAAATTTGGGAAGGTCTCTATAACTGTATTTTGTGGCGAGCAAATATTGTTCGATTACTGTAACAATTATTGTACAAATGCATAATAATTTAAAGGGTTTTTCTAACGTATACCCCAGGTGCATATGATAACATGCATTAAATGAGCTAATAATTGCCATCTAAACATAATTTTGAATTTAATGAATCTTCCAAAATGATAGTTTTTAGAGTGAATTAATGTCAATCAATGCATATTTAGAAATTGTCACTTCATTAATATACGTTATTATATGACCATGGGGCATACATTAGAAAACCCTTAATTTAAATTGTGATAAAAAAAACATTCCTTAATTAGCATATGTGTTAGATCCATTATAATGCCGTATACTCCCTCCATCCCATAAAAAAGTTCACATTTCTCTTTAAAATTTTGTCCCACAAAAAAGTTCTCATTTCTCAAATTTGAGGATCCACTTAATAAAATAATATTATTACCAAAGATTCCACCAATAAAACATTTTCTCTCTCCAATCTAACCTTATATTGTAATCAAAAGTATTACAAATAACATCACCACTAACTATCTCCTAAAACTTTTTGCCAAAGAGAAATGAGAATTTTTTTGTGGGACGAAGGGAGTTGAAAATATAACAAATCAAGAATATTCAATATACATGTCCAATCAAGTAGCCTGATTTCACCAAGATCTCCAGTTAAATAAGAGTGAATAATTTGTACTGCTTTGCAGAATTTATACGTGTAAGAGAAATTAATCCTACAACCCATGTAGCTTATCATTCAAAACAATCGAATTCATTTCTTTATATACAGTAAAAACTCTTTAAATTAATAATGTCGGGACCGGAAAAATTTATTAATTTATCGATAAGTTAATAATTATTAATTTAAAGAGCCTTTAAAGAATTATATCGTACATACCAAACAAAAAGGCAAATTAGTCTATGTTTTTTAAAATTACGTTGAGTGCAATAAGAAAAGTTAGAGAGGAGCTCTAAATAGATTTGAACTTTAAAGGAAAAAAATATCTATTAAATCATATTTCAATAGAGTATAATATTTTTTTTTCAGTTTATATAAATTATTAATTTATGATTTTCGTGGGACTGAAAATTATAAAGGGATCTCCGAAAAAATTATTATCTTATTATTTTATCGATTTTTTCAATTTTTTACATTGGCCCAAGTCGGGACCGGACAAATTTATTAGTTTAGAGAATATATTAATTTACCGATTATTAAATTAAAGAGATTTTACCGTAGATAACTTCGTTTTAAAAATAAAAATCAAATAATAAAGTCCATCTTTGCTCTGATATGGCCTACTGAAATGTTGAAGTCGGGAAAAACATGTTACACTAGCATGGGCTTACTTTAGTTTAGTAATTGTTGGGGCTGCAAACGAGTAGTGCTTTTATTGAGCAAGTCAAAGGCTTAGAGCTGTTTGGGAAAGCGTCTTATAAGCTTATTAGTTTATATATAAACTTAATTAAGCTTACATTTGTAAACTTAATTAAGTTTATATAAACCTATAAGCCCATGCATGAGCCTAGAAAAAAGAAGCCTTTGGTTCATTTGCAAACCCTGGTACTAATTGCAACTTGTTCATGATCCTACGAATCTTTTCGATGTGCAACAGATTACTGTGACGTCATACAAACAGAATTTGTTAAGCGATGATTAGCTTAAAAAAAAATCAATATCAATAATTTTATTAATCAATGTCACATAATCACTATGAAAATGCAAATTCATAATTGATGCACATATTCCTAGTCGATTGGCCACAAAATCATCTCATTTCAAAAGTACCAAAACTCTCAACACATTTCATTTTCCATGCAATAAAATAAATAAATTAACAAGTTGTTCAAAACAACAGTCCCAAGAAAATAAGTTTATGAAAATAAAAAAAGTCCCTGGCTCACATTACAACCAATACGCCATTTGAGATGCAGTCCTCTCTGAACCATTCCTGTGTCTAGCCGAACCAGAGCCAGCCTGGTGGAATGGATCTCTTTCCCATATATGCTGGAAAGGATTCAATTCTGCTTCTTGGAAGCTTCTAGAAGATGATGGGTGAGTCTGGTCAGAAGATGAACCTAGTTGCAATTGTTGACCGTTTGACCGCATGGTGGTTGGTTGGTGAAAGTAGGCTTGGGAACGCTCCAGGGCGCGTGCAGCAGGGTAAGGATGGTTCATTGATGAGCTAATAGAGCTTGGACCTCTAGTAGAACTGAAATAAAAAAAAATTAAAATTCATTCGCTCATTTTGTTACAAATTATCATCTGATTTGTTTAGCCTTTGTTATTACTGATTATTTAAAATAAGGTTAATCATATCAAACACTATTAATTATTTAAAATAAAATAATTATATCAAACACCCCTTGAAAATACATACTTAGAGTAAATTATAAAAATCGTCCATGTGGTTTGTATATATCATCCCTCGGCTTTTATAAATTTTTGAAAGTTGTAGCTTCAACGTTCCCTAAAATCTTAACAGCTTTTTTCATATAAGGACCCGTTAGTGTTAGAAGTTTAAAAGTTACTGACTTCTCCTGTATTAAAAGAAGGGACGAATTCCATAATTATATTATAATATATAACATTTACGAGTTTATGAATAGTGGCATACTGCTTAGTTTTTTTTCTTTTTCTTTTTTTTTTCTTCAACCACTATTGTTGACTTTTTTAATTTTTTTATTTGCAATACAATAGCTATTCACATAAATATTTAGAGATGCATTTTCAGACTTATGCTTTACATATATACAATAACTATTTAATTTTTTAATATTTAATATTGACTATTAATAGATTGCTTGACATGCATTTTGTTATATATTTGATACTTATGCTACTGAAATATCTTGGACATGAAATATCTTGAAACTTATGCTTCATTTTTTTAATATAAAATAACATAATATATAAAATCAGTATATTATATATATACTTACGAGTTATACCATCAAAAATTATCTTGTAACCGATATTTTGTTTTTTAATATAAAACAATCTTTTGGTTATTATATGAATATCACTAAATAGTCTTTTGGATATCATATTAAAATTCCTACACAAGAGCGCAGGAAAAACCTACTAGCTTTATACAAACTACATGGACATAAAATCACTCTTGTTTTTAACACAATTTTGAGAAAAAGAAGTATATTAAAGCAGTTTATCATGTAGATTACCTTTGATCTGCAAGAAAGGAATGCATATAAGATCCTGATGTTGGCAAATGAAAGTCAACATTAGTCCTTGCAGGCATAACAGAGGGATGGTCAACATAGCCATATGGATTTGGAATTTCTGATTGGCTGCTATTATTCCATTGATTATTATTATTATTAATATTATTATTATATCTATTTCCATCACCACCTACATTTGCACTTGCACTTGAAGCTGAGGGATGAACATATGCAACATATGGACATATATGAGTAGTTGATGTTGAATGTTGTTCACCAACAATTTCATTGTCTGCATAAAACAAGATTCGTGTTACAAAGTTCACTAAAGAAATTAGGGTTTATGGATGCAAGGATCAAAATCTTACATCCAAATCCAATTGCAGGAATTTCCACTTCACTGCACAAAAGTAAAAATGAAAATGTAGTTATCAGAAAGAGTTCAACTTCATAAAATAAAAGGTCACATTGTGCTTACTCAAAAGCAGCAGCAAACCGAGTAAATCCACCAAATGGGCACCACATTGACTGCAATAAACAATCAGTAACTTTATTATATTAAATTTAATTGCAGAAATTTGATTAATTTATTGAAGAAAAAAGATATCTTACAGACTCAGAATAACCCAAATCATATATATCTTCACCATGGACCAAATCATCAATGTTTAGCTCGGGATATGGTTTACCACCATCTGCATAAAGCCACTGACCCTTCTCAACTTTTCTACAGTTGGGACATTGCATCACTCCCTTCACATTAAATGCAGACCCAATGCAATCTATACCAAAATTAATAGAAATAATTCATCTGACAATTGTAAGTAGGAGAATCATAATTGGATGTTAGAATTCACAAATTTCAAATGTAAAACAGTTATATTGTTAATTGAACAATAACAAATTTCAAAATCGAAATTGAGCACGAGAATTTTAGGTTGAAGTCTGAAATTGCAGGAAAGCTAAGAACACATATTAATTGACATTTAACACATCAATTTAGATCATAGAAGGTTGAAGGATTCCATAACCACAAGCACGTCCAATTACTCGTATAGATCACATTTAGCGAATTGAATTTGCACAATCGTTAGATTACAATCAAATTAAAAATTCAAAAAACTGACCTAGATGGAATTGATGGCCGCATAGGAGTTTCGCCCAAGCACGATCCCCGTAATCCGTTACATCCTCGAGGCAAATCGAACATGAAATCGGCGAAGCAGCTTTGCGTCCTCCGTCAGCTAGAAGATCTGAGTCTTCCAACCCCATGTATTTGATTCACAGACACAAAAATCCCAAACCCTGATTCGGCTAAATAATTCCTTAATTATTAAACAAAAGCAACCAAGAATCTCTTCGAAATTGTTATTCTATTGATTAAAAATTGATAATTTATACTGAAATAAAAAGATAGGTTTTTAATGTAAGGGTTCAAAAAGGAGCAGAAATTCAAGAACAGCGGGCGGTGATAAGACTGCAAAAAGACGAGTCGCTAGTTTTGTTGCTATATGATCATCAATGTAAAATATTCTTGAGTAAATTACAATTTTTGTCCCTGTGGTTTGCCCGATTCTACGTTTTTGTCCCTATACTTTTTTTTCTGTTTTTTTTTGTCCCTGAGGTATGCAAAATTTCGTTTTTTTGTCCTTCCGTCCATCCTCCGTTTGAATTCAGCCGTTAAAGCCCTCACGTGCTGAAAATGTGAGGGCATTCTGGTCATTTTACAATTTTTACAATTTTCATTTATTTTGTTTCTTCTTTCTTCATCTTCATCTTCATCCTTCAATGAACCCTAATTTCTTCATCTTCTTTCTTCATCTTCAAAATCAAAATAATAAATCTTCAGATCTAGGGTTTAATCCGGTCAAAATAACAAATCTTCAAATCTGGGTTTCTTCTTCTGTCGGCTTCTTCATCACAGATCTGGGTTTCTTCTTCTGTGATGGGGGTTTCTTCTTTTCACAATAGCTAAAGCAACATTCCCCAAAACCCTAGATGTCCCGCCGTCGTCCTTTCCACCGCCGCCACCGCTGGGGAAATTGAGATTATTAAACCGAGTAAGAACCAATCTTTTCTTCTTTGTTATCTTTTCATCAAATGGATTTTTATAATCTGTGAATTTGATGAGAATTAGTGGGATTAGGGTTTTGTAATCTGTGAAGTTTCCGATTGATCGACGCTTGATCAATAATCGAGGCAAAAGATGAAGAAACTTAGAAAATATATAATTAAAGAGAAAATGAGGCTCAGATCTGTAAAACAATGAGCACAAACAAGGATAAAACCGCCATGTATGCAACCACCGGAAAATTGCCCCGCCAAGATACGGTATATCTCAAAGTTTGGCCGATTTACTCAGACAAATAGAAATTCATCATCACAGCCCCTGTTAGTCATGCAACGTTTGAGAGTGAGATAGATGTTTGATGAAACGTATTCGGCGGCGAAATCCTTGATAAATGTTTTTTGATTGAACAAAGTTTGTGGTGGTAAGTTTGTGTGGATTTGTATGGATTTTGTGGGTTTTAATTTTGGGTTTTGATTTTGTGGTGTTGTTGTTGATGAAGAATACAGGAGAGAGACATGGAATGAGTTGGGTGCTCTTGATGATGAAGAAGATAATATGAATGTACAAGTTTTAAAACACATGGTACATGTAATTCAAGGAAAATGACCAAAATGCCCTCACGTTTTCAGCACGTGAGGGCTTTAACGGCTGAATTCAAACGGAGGATGGACGGAAGGACAAAAAAAATGGAATTTTGCATACCTCAGGGATAAAAAAACAGAAAAAAAAGCATAGGGACAAAAACGCAGAATCGGGCAAACCACAGAGACAAAAATTGTAATTTACTCAATATTCTTTTAAGGAAATTTCATTAAAATATATTGGTAAAGATAGAAAATATTTATTACGATGAGCAACTTTTTTCTTCAAAGGTAATCAAATATAGAAATTTTTTAAATACTACGTAAAAGATTTGGTTACCTAATTACTAATTAGAGTACCATGTATTTGTGTTAGGATAGTATTGGGATGTTAACGAGTCGAGTAATATATGAGCTACTTGAGTTCCATTGAAGTTTAAACAAAAGTTATTTATTGATTGGTTTCACGAGTCGAGCTTAGAAAAATAATACTTGACTCAACTAAGATCGCGGTAAAAAATTGACATATTTTATTTGGATACTTTTAACTCTCCAAGATGTTAATGTTTTTATGGGGCTTACCCATTCGTGGTAGCCTGGTATCGAATGCCAATTTTAAAATTGGCATTTGAATACTTATCATCGTTACCATCTTTTTTTAATAGCATTTTTATTACAAAAATCTAGCAAAGAGCTAGACTAAAATATTACAAAGGAGATTAAGTCAATCCATCCATAAAATTTTACATTTTTGATTTCGATGAGTTAACCATGAAAAAAAACCTGTCAGGATCGAATAACCAAAACAAGTTATTGTCAACCCAGATCTACTAATAACAAGAAGTTGCAGCGGATCAACACTTGTATTAATATAATAAGAACAATAGAATACTGTATATTGAACGAACAATGAACAATAATATTAAGAACACATTGATTCACAAAAAGCTTCAATGTATATTATTGATTAACAATACACACGTACGTTTACAATTCGTAAGGAACTACTTATAGCAGTGCTTGAAGCCTAACTATTTACCCTAGTTATTCTAGGACTTGATTTACATCGAATTATAAAAGATATACATTGAATAACATTCTATAACTAACTCTGCGAAGATCTCGGACTTGATTTGCTTCCAAATACGCGTATCAGTAGTAACTGCACTCACCAGTAGTAAATATGCATCATCAGTAGTAAATGTGATGATCAGTAGTAACTCTGATAATCAGTAGTAAGTCCAAAACCAACGTCAGTAGTAACTATTAACGATCAGTAGTATTCTTCAATATGTGCATGATCAGTAGTAAGTTAGTTATACTCTTCACCAGTATAAACTCATCAGTATCAAGTGTTTCTGCCCCATCAGTAGTAACCATAGTCTTTATCAGTAGTAACCATGATCAGTACTAACTGCAGCATCAGTAATAAGTTGAACTATGATTTGTTCTAACAATCTCCCCCTAAACTTATTGATTCTCTTTCAATCAATCAAGTTTCTTTTTCACATCTTCTTCTTCTTTTCTTTTTCTTCCAACAATTTTTCTCTTCTTTGATCACCTTCTAAAGTCTGTTGGTTTCTTTTATTCCTTTGTGCAATAATATATTTGCTGATCTTTTTCACAAATTCATTCAACTTGTTTTGGAACATCACAGCATCATTAGGTTTAATAAAATTCATGCACCAAATTTGATAAAGAGTCTTCTCAGAGTGAGGATACTCTTTTTCATATAGGAATAAATCACACTTCTTACTTGTATATTCAAAGAAGTACATGTTGACTGTTGGTAGCACATTCCAGGCTTGAATATTCTCTGGATTTGTAAACTTCTCTGAATATTCATTTGGATAGAAAGCAGCATTAATCATTTCTGTAATGTAACCTGCAACTGAATTCTTCCAGGTCTTCCTGGTCATTCTTGGTTTACCAATAATCAACATCTTGATTATGTCACTTCTGGTTAGGGACATGACTAAAGGTTTCCAAGCTCTAAATCTTTGAGTGACCTTATCTTCTCTAACAATCTCAATCACATCATCTATACATCTACAGTTGATGATTGGATTGCTTTCTAGGGGAGTAATAGGAAGATCATGAACTTGAACTATTTGTAGTTTCTTCTTTGGTTGTTCTAGTTCAGATTGATCAGCCTTCCTTTTTCTTGTAGTTAAAGAGAGTTCACCAGATGTTTCACCTGTTATAGTTTTTCTTTCTTTCATTTCTTTGAGGTTTTTCTGTTCAAGCTTTGTGGTGTCCTTCTCTTTCAACTTTTGTTCAAGAAGGTCCTTCTTCTTCTCCACACAGTACTTCTCTATTAAATTGATCAACTTCATTCTTCCAAAGGCCTTTGTGTTGTGACCTCTTGACTTCAAGAATGTGACCATTTCTTTCTTATTGTCTGCAAATTGTTTTGGCATATCAGCCTTCTGCTCTTTGCATTCTTGTACTTGTGCTTCAAGAAGTTCTATTGTTTCAGATTCAAGTTGCCTTATTCTTTGTAGTTCTTTTTGTTGTAATTCTTTTCTGGTTTCTGCAACTTGTTTGGTTTTGACCTTGTGTTGAAATTGTGGCAGTTTTGATATATCAGCTATATCTGCCAATTTTATTTCTGTGAAGGGTTGTCTTAGTATTCTAGCCCTTTCTGCTAATTTTCTGTTCTCAATGGCTAGAGAGGCTTCAACCTTCTTCAAATAATTTGCCCTTTTTACTTTCCACCTATCCTGCTTGGCTGATTTAGCAAAATTGATTTTGTTGACCATTTCATGACCTTGTGCTCTGTTAGGTTGGTCTTCATCAGCAATTTCCTTTCCCTTTCCTATGTAGTTGTCACTCTTTTTATCTGGTGCAGCTTCAATTCTAAATTTGTGACCATAGGTATGTATTTGTGACATGGGAAGTATTTTGGGATGTGGAGGTAAAGTGCATTCATCAACTTCTAACCAGTTGATGTCATCATCAATGTCTTTCACCACCAATTGTGTTGACTTTGTTGCTGGTGATAGTGGAATTATTACTGCAGGCTCTAGTAGTGGTGGCAGTTCAATAATATCATCAGTAGTAGCCAAGGTAGTTACTACTGGTATGTCTTCAGGAATTACTACTGATAGGGCATCAGTAGTGTTTGCTTCCTGTTCTTGATTTACTACTGCTATGACATCAGTAGTAGTAAGAGTTACTACTGATGCTTCTTTTTGAGCTTGTTCTTCCATAGGAGCAGTAGTAGTAGCCTCATCAGTAATATCCATCTTTTCTAGGCTTTCATCATTGACCTGGCCTTCATCAACCTTTGTTTCTTTAAGATTGAGGAGAGAAGTTGATGCTGCTGCAATAGATTCATCTATCATGCTTTGTATGTTGTCCTTCTCCCCCTTAGTGAGCTCAACTGGTGGAGCTTCACTATTATCAACCTTCTTTTTCAGCCTCCTTATAATTTTTGTTTGTTGATGAAGCATGTGCTCATATAATTTCATTCTTTTGTTGATTGTGTTAATGTGCTTCTTCATATAGGTCATGGGTTTTCCTTGATTAGTGAGATATGTAAGACAGTCATGTACAGTGGATTCAAGGTATTCCAACCTATCCGTCAATTGTGTTTGTTCAATACTGCCCTCACTCCTTCTAGCAAGATCATCGGGCTCACTAACAGGTACATTGGCTTTAAGGTTTTCCATCCTTTCCGTCAAATCAATAGTTTCAGTTCTACCCTCATCACTTCTTGGTGATGAAATGGGTTGTTTGGACACTCTCTTCTTCTTAGAAGAAGCAGTAGTGCCCCCCCCTTTTGGTTTCTTGGCACCGGGGTCCTCTTAGTAATTCCTCAAAAGAGTCATCACTAAGAGTTGCCGAGGTCTGAGTCCTATTGATGTTCTCACTGTCCTGTGCACCAACCTCTGGGCATCAGTAGTGAGAGTCCTTTCCTCACGCCCTCTCTCCTCCTTGGAGGACAACTCTTGGAGCCTGGGGTTTGACTCAATGGGTCCCCTGGTGTCCTTTAAGGAAGATTTCTTCCTTTTATAGTTTTTCTGGAATGATTTGGCTAAAGGCTGGTCTTCTACAGAGTGAAGAGTAGCACTCTGCAGATTTAATTCATGTTCCTGGGACACATTCAGGACATCTATTTGGGTGGATGATTGAGTGACTGTTTGGGGTTGTGTTTGGGCTGTATTTGGGGGTGAAGGAGTGGGTTGAGGTTCAATTGGGGTTGTATCTTTGATTGAACCTTCTCTAAGATTTGGTTGATCTTTGATCATGTTAGGAAACAAAGGGGTTTCCTTGCCCGAAAATTTAAATTGTTTTCTCATATTTGAGAAAACTTTCTTGTTCAACTCAGGAGTTATAAAAATGTTTTTAGGAGTTGACAAGTTTTGCAATTCACAATTTATTAAATGTTGAAGAAATCTGGGATACATTAAAAATTTTGAAGTAGAAAGATTTCCCAACATTCCCTCAAAAATCATATTTGAAAAGCTAAATACTTGGTCTGTGCTTAAACAAACAACAGCAGATGCTATTGCTTTATTAAACTCATTCCATGTACTTCTTTTAGGAGAAATACATTGTTGAATAGTATGTACAAGAAATTTCCATTGTGAGGGAGAGAAGACTCTTTTGGAAAGTGACAATGTCAAGTCTTCCCTCATATCCCATTTTGTTTAAAATTTCAACAATGTATTCCTTAGAAAGAGAAAACATACCTTCGTCGTCGTGCAGTTGTAGATGGTGTCTGATGGATTGTTCAGTTATAGTGATGGACTTTCCATCCACGGTTGATTTGATCATAGACATAGTTGCCCCTTCGGTTCTTTCAGCATTGGTCCAGAAATCAACCAAGTGTTGTTGATAAGCTTTAGGGTTTACAGTGAGTGCAAACTTTATATAAGACTGTTTCAAGAACATGACGATTGGACGAAAGTCTTTTGTTCCGTCTGGATTCTTTAGATACGCACACATGTTGTGGAACTCTGAGTATTTAAGATTTGTGTTAACATCAAGGGATTGTAGAGTTGCCATTGTCGTTGATGTTTGTGTTTGATCGTTTGATTTGAGAGAAAATGTATGAATGTTGTTACTGGTGCAGGGTTTATGATCGCGATTTAGGGTTTATCGAGAGGATTTAGCAAATCGATGTGCGGAAAATGCTAAACTAATCGACTTCAGCTATTTATATCTTACGATTTGATCTGCAAAAAGACTAAATTGCCCTTCGAATCATAACACAACGGTTATTTTCATGGGGGTTAGTTTGGTAACTTTGATAATTTAAGGACCAGTGGTAAATTAGATACCAGTAGAAAACGTCAGTAGTATCTATGAACATCAGTAGTAACTAAGGATTCTGACATCAGTAGTAACTGTAGACATCAGTAGTAACTAATGAAATTTTAATACTGACCTAATTTACCAACCCTACCAGTAGTAATCACCTTTTTAGAGACCAGTAGTATATGTGAGTACAATTGTTTATCAGTAGTATTGTCTTGCCAGTAGTATTTTGTGCATACTCAATACACACCAGTAGTAATGACCTACCAGTAGTATTTTGTGCACACAACTACATGCCATACTGACCTACCAGTAGTAAAACACTTATTAAAATAAATGACTTTTTACAACAGAAAAACTCTTACACATGATTTTGATTGTGAAATTAATTTATTAAAATCATTCCAATACTGCTAACTAAGAAGCTGAATCTTCCTACATCAAATGTTTTTGTAAAAAGATCTGCTAATTGATTGTCAGTATTAATTTTAACTACTTTAATCAACTTCTTTTCATTACAATCTCTTATAAAGTGAAATCTTATTTCAATGTGTTTAGTTTTAGAGTGTTTTACTGGATTGTTCACAATACTAATAGCACTTTGATTATCAATGAAAATAGGAGTTTTAAGGATGGAGATACCAAAGTCTAGAAGCTGGTTTTGAATCCAAAGTACTTGAGCACAACAAGCAGATGCAGCTACATACTCTGCTTCAGCAGTTGATTATCAATGAAAATAGGAGTTTTAAGGATGGAGATACCAAAGTCTAGAAGCTGGTTTTAAAAATGCTAACTTAATTAACTTTTGTGATCTTAAAGGTATTGATAGGCAATACAGGTCACCTAGAACTTCTCAACAAAATGGTGTAGCTGAAAGAAGAAATAGAACCATCATTGAAGCAGCAAGATCAATGCTAGCAGACTCAAAATTACCAATTACTTTTTGGGCTGAAGCTGTTAATACTGCATGTTATGTACAAAACAAAGTATTAATAGTTTAACAATTAAGTTCTTGATGAGTTCACTTGTTTCATCTTTTGTCCTGAGAAAGAAAACCCATGTATATCTGGAAAAGTCATCAGTAATAACAAGACAATATTGTTTCTTTCCAATGCTCATTACATTTGTAGGTTCAAAAAGGTCCATATGTAAGAGTTGTAAAGGAACAGAAATAGAATTTACAATTTTGGACTTATGAGAAGACTTATGTTGTTTACCTTTTAGGCATGCAACACAGTGATGATCACACATGAACTGTTTTTGTGGTAATCCAATTACCAAATTCTTTCTTACTAAATTGTTCATATTTTTAAAGTTTGTGTGACACATCCTTCTATGCCATAGTTCTGATTCAGTATTGTTTGCCTTGGATATAAAGCAGTTGACCTCATTTGAAGAAATGAGTTCTCCCCTATATCCAGGCAATACACATTGTTTCTCCTTGGAGTTCTCAAAACTACATATTTTTCATCTAAAACAAAGTCAGGAGAAAGAATGATGCACTCAATATCTGTAAAAATAATCTTCTTCTTTTTATCACATACTTGAGACACACTGACAAGATTGTATTTTAGCTCAGCTACATAAAATACATCATCAAAAGTAATTTTACCATTAGTAACTGTACCTTTGCCTGTAATCTTACCTCCCTTTGGGTTCTCACCAAAGGCCACATATCCTCCATCAAATGACTTGAAATCCTTAAGAATTTGCAGATTTCCAGTCATGTGCCTTGAGCATCCACTATCAATATGCCATGTTCTACCTTCTTCAGGGATCTGAATGCTCTGCACAAGTAAGTAAAAGATTAGTTAAGTTTGGGAACCCAAGCTTTATATGTCTTGGGTTCATATGGTTCATCCTTTGAAAAGTAAATTTTAGAAGATTTAATTTTGAACATTTTTGGTACCCATACCTGTTTAGTACTGGTGTTTTGTTTTACTACTGCCCTTTTGGATTTGTTACTGGTGTCTGAGTTTACTTCTGATGGACCAGTAGTATTTGGGTAATTACCATGTATAGGATAACCAGTAGTGTTTTTAACATTTGGTTTGGCAGCAGTAGTATTTTTAAAATTAGGGTTTTTACCAGTAGTGTTTTGGTACTGGTACCCAACATCATTGTAATTAGGGTTAGGATCAGTAGTAAACCTGTTAAAGTTTCTACTGGTGTTGGAAAAATTAAAATATTGTTTATTTTGATTTGTTTTTCCATTATTTTTGAAATAATTGTTGTTCTTTGGGCTTCCAACTCTTTTATTTTGCACAAACATTGGTGCATTTCTTCCAAATTTTGGTGTTTCAGATTTCTGAGATTTTGTTTTATTTACTACTGATGGATCAGTAGTATCTTTTAACCTTTGTGTTTTTGCTTTTGCTTTAGAATTTTTAAATTCTTTGAACTCTTTGCAGTTAATTGGATTGAAGTGACAATCCTTTGCTAAATGGTTTACTTTGTTGCAAATAACGCATCTTAATTTCTTATCCTTAGCAGTTTTAGACTTTCTTTGTTCTAAGAGTTGATTCTTGTTTCTTTCATTTCCCATTCTTAAAACTTTTGGTATATTTTCAGCATCATATTTAGGAGAGTCATCTTGACTTTTTGATGTGTGAAAACTTGTATCAATTGAGTCTGTAGTTTGATCATCATCAGATGTATCATTTGATTCAGATATTTCATTACTAGTTTCACAGTTATTTGTCATTTTTAAACCATCTAAAATTCTTTCTGTGCTTGATTTAAGAGGATGGATAAAGTTAGTTGGAGGTGGAACAGCATGATATCCCACTCCATGCACAACTTTTTCAGTGGTTTGATTACTTGTTAATTCATTAACAATTTGAGAACTTCTTTCAAACTTTTTAATGGTTAATTTGTTTTGTTCTAATTCCATTTGATATTCTTCTAGTTTGATCAAAGTTTCTTTTAATTTTAATTCAAGATGTTCTTTTTCATAAGTGGTTTGTAGCAATTCTTCTTTTATCTTTTGATCAGTTATTTTATAAATTTTAATTTGATTTTCAAGATCAGCTATACAACCATTATATTCAATTCTTCTATTTCTATTTAGAATCATCTCTTCAAGTGTTTCTTTATTAAGTTTTTCTAAATCTTTATATGCTTTAATGCATTCAGGAGTGCAAGATTTAGAATGTACCTTAGTAGGAGAATCAGTAAAAGCCATGAGAGCTTGATTCTGTGCATGTTCCTCTGATTGAAAGCTCCAATCATATCCTTGTCCTTGTTGTGAAACAAGAGCAGTTGAGTTTGATCTTTTGTCTGGCTAAGGACATTCTTTAGCAAAGTGTCAAGGTTGTTACAGTTGTAACATTTGACTTTAGTCTTGTCAAATCCAGCCTTGTCGCCTTTGTTGTAGTTAAGGTTTGTTCTACCAGTCCTCTTCAAGAACCTTTTGGTTCTTAGACTCAGCATAGCCATCTGCCACTTAAGATCCATCTCTTCAAGATCATCAGGATTCAATTGTTCCAAATCATCACTAATTAGTGCAGTATGCACATGACTAGTGAAGAAGGATTCTCTTGCAGCATCTTCACAATCTGCAGCCTTTGCAGTTTCCTTACCTGTTCCTGTACTAGACACAAAAGCAGCATTGTTTGAAGATAAATTAGGAGTTTTAGAGCTTACCTCAGATTCAAACACCCTAAGCTTATTGTACAATTCATCCAGCTCTTTTTCTTCCAGAGCATCACCTTGTCTATATATGACTGTGTACATAGACCATTCTTCTCCAAGAGATCTGAGAAATTTTCTGTTGACATCATCATTGTCTGGTTTCACACCAACTTGATTCAATTCACCAATGAGTTTGTTGAACATATCAAAGATTTGAGATATGGATTCATTCTTTTGGCCTTTGAAATTTTTAAAGTCCTGTTTTAGTATAGACTTCATGTTTCTTTTGGTGCTTTTGGTGCCAACAAATCTCTTTTCCAGTGCTTGCCACAACAACTTAGCATCATCATATTCAACAAAGAGAAGTTGATAATCATTAGGAATGGCCAGTAGAAGAGTGCTTAGAGCTTTGAGTTCAACTCCTCTGTCTTTCTTCTCCTTTTTCACACTTGAGTTTGTCTGCTTCAGTTGCAGAACTTGTTGCTTGATTGTGAACGGTTTTGTTTCCTTCAACAACAACTTCCCACATGGAATAATCAGTAATAAGCATGTATTACTTAATACGATTCTTCCACATTCCAAAGTTATTTGGAGTGAGTATAGGGATTTTATTTGCTTGAGTACTTTCATTGTTATCAGTCATGATTAACAATCTGTGTGTTTTAAAGATTAAAACTTTTTGTTGTTCTTAAAATTCGTAGATCTAGAACCAATACGCTCTGATACCACTTGTCAGGATCGAATAACCAAAACAAGTTATTGTCAACCCAGATCTACTAATAACAAGAAGTTGCAGCGGATCAACACTTGTATTAATATAATAAGAACAATAGAATACTGTATATTGAACGAACAATGAACAATAATATTAAGAACACAGTGATTCACAAAAAGCTTCAATGTATATTATTGATTAACAATACACACGTACGTTTACAATTCGTAAGGAACTACTTATAGCAGTCCTTGAAGCCTAACTATTTACCCTAGTTATTCTAGGACTTGATTTACATCGAATTATAAAAGATATACATTGAATAACATTCTATAACTAACTCTGAGAAGATCTCGGACTTGATTTGCTTCCAAATACGCGTATCAGTAGTAACTGCACTCACCAGTAGTAAATATGCATCATCAGTAGTAAATGTGATGATCAGTAGTAACTCTGATAATCTGTAGTAAGTCCAAAACCAACGTCAGTAGTAACTATTAACGATCAGTAGTATTCTTCAATATGTGCATGATCAGTAGTAAGTTAGTTATACTCTTCACCAGTATAAACTCATCAGTATCAAGTGTTTCTGCCCCATCAGTAGTAACCATAGTCTTTATCAGTAGTAACCATGATCAGTACTAACTGCAGCATCAGTAATAAGTTGAACTATGATTTGTTCTAACAAAAACAAAATAAGATTAACTACTTTACGCATGTTTCCACTATCAAACAATAAAGAATTTATATATCTCCAAATCACCCAACACGTACTTAGCCCAATCACGTATCTTTAATCTTTAATCTTCGATATCTTGTATTTGAAATCAAATCACGTGAATCCCACCATTTATCAAACGACACACCTCTAAACATATCTAGATTGCACCGTCTATAGATTGTAGTCCATACCTCTTTTGCAAAATTGCACGTGCACATTATATGCGCTATATTTTCCATGCTGGTCCTAAAAACTGGGCACACAACTGATTCAATTTCCAATCCTGTTCGAGATAAATTGTACCTTGTAGGTAACCGGTCCAAAGTAAGGCTCCTTAGATTATATTTACTTTAATCGGAATTGATGTGCACCATTTCGAGCTTAGTCAAGTATTATTTTATTTTTTTAAGTTCGACTCGTGAAACAATCGATGTGCTATTGTTCTATACCACCTCTAATAAGTCTTCTTTAGTTCCAACTCCAATCTCCATTTCTCTATCTATCATTCATCTTACAATTATTATTTAACTCCAATTGGAATAAACGATTAAAAGATTAACATAAAGGTTCCTGTTGAATCTAATTATCCACCAAGAAATTTAATATTATCTTCACTAAATTAAATATTGAATAGACTTATAATCAATAATTTTATTTTCATGTAGGTAGTTCATTGTATCAATAATTTGATACCAAGTACCTTTTTTATTTCGACGATTAACTGGCTTTCGAGTCCTCCATCTTCTCCATAAATCGATGTTATTACACGGCACCATAAAGCTTCTCTTTCATTATAGAATCTCCATCTCCATTTTGTAAGTAACGCTAAATTTAACGCCTCCAAACTACCAATACCCAACCAACCTTTATCCTTATATGTCAGACAATTATTCCATTTCACCCGATTAATTTTATTCTCATTCTCACTACTTTCCCAAAAAAAATTAAGATCTCACTTATTCCATTTCTTGATGACAGAAGATGATGTTCGAAACATCGACATCCAATATATACCCAAACTACCTAACTTATCAAAGGTAATTAGAGCATCTACAATGGGAACTTTTTTAAAAGCTTATTACTATTTCAATAAGTCTTTGAATGACTTTTTACCTTTGCAATAATTAGCTTTTTAAAAGCTTATTGCAAATACTTATTTTTTTCTAACCTTTTAATTAACTTTCAATGTTTGTTTTTTTAAATCTCTATGTTTAATAACTTTTTTTCATTTTAAACCTTAGATATATTATACTTCCTCCGATTCAAAATAAGTGATACACTTTGGGTTTAAAGGTTTTTTTAGGCAAAAGATTATAATGGAGGTTAAATTAGATTAATTGGATGGTTAGTGGGGAATGGGTCCCACACATTTTGAATAAAGTGGGGTTAATGATGTTTGAAAGTAAAACGTAAGGGTAAAGGAGTCATTTCACTTTGTTAAAGTAGATAGTTAGTGGTTGTGGGTTCCACTATTTTTTACCAAATAAGGTAATTTTGTAAAGTGTATCACTTATTTTGAATCACCCTAAAAAGAAAAATGTATCACTTGTTTTGAATCGGAAGAAGTATATAAAATGAGTCTATTGGTAAGCCTATTCACAATCCGTACACTAAATCAGTTGCGAAGATAGCTTCATCTTTCTTTATTACCAATTTTCCAAATTCATTGGAAACGAAATCATTATGGACGTGGTGCATGTTGGATGGAAAGGTTGTGGATGTATACATCATAATAAAGGTAAAAACAAAATTAAAAATAAATAAAATTAAAATTAGAAAAGGCTTAATTATAATTTTAAATTTTAGCTATACAGAATAATTCAATTCATTCAGGATTTAATTATATTTCTTAGTACTCCCTCCATCCCATAAAAAACTTCTCATTTCACTCTAAATTTTTGTCCCGTAAAAAACTTCTGTTTCCCATATTTGATGGACTTCACACAATAAAAAATTATTATTACTAAAGACGTCACTACTAATATCCACTAACACTATTTCTCTCTCCAACCCAACCATATATTTTTAAGAGTTAATAGCAAGAACGATCCATGTGGTTTGGCCAAATTGCACGTTTGGTCCCTGTGTTTTCTTTAAATACAGGCGCGGTACCCATGGTTTATTTGTGCATTCATGGTCCCTTCGCCCTAACGTTATTAGATTGCCTTTGTTAGTTGAGGGGCATTTGGTCGTTTTTTTATTTTATTTCTTATTTCTATTTTTCTTTCTCCATGTTTATCATCTTCTTCCTACTTTAACCAATTCATAACCAATTACAATCCCAAATTGAACAAACATGTCTAATTCTTAACAATCAATGATTATTATAACTTCAACTTCCTTCTTTACTTCTTCTTCAAAATCGATTCCACCACTGTTGAAGAACAGTCACCATTGGTTTACTTGAGTCAGTATATCACGTAATGATTTAAAACCAGACATACACCATTGTTGAAGAACAATCACCAACTTTGTTGAAATCAAGAAGAACAACAATGGAGATGGAGGTGATTAATTTCCGTCAACCGCTCAACAGTGATTCCCGTCCACAAATCCAATTGTTTGGGTTTCAAAACTGAGAGTGCAGCGATGGAGATGGAGGTGATTTTAGTCACCGGAGATCATGATGTGTTTTCCCGACACCTGGTTCACCTGCTTCTGTCGGCGTGATTTTGATGATGCTGGCGGAGATAGTGATTATCCGGCGACTGATGAAGAATATGAAGGTTTCTCTGATTTGGGATTTTTAGGTTCAATTCTTAGTTATTCTTTCACTTGCAGGTTTTGTTGTTGGTTCAATTGTTTGATTTGGGATTTTTTTTATGTTTGATTGTTCATTCGTATATCATGATTTGGGAATGTTTAGGTTTGATTGCAGCTTTTAATTTGTTGGTTTGATTTTTTATTGTGTTATCTTAATCATTTTTTTAGGGTCGATTGTAATTTGCAAGTTTGATTTTAGCACCATTTGCATGTTTGATTTCGAGATGAAGCAATAGTTGGTCGATTATTTCTAATTCACAATCAACATTTAGGGTTCATAGAAAAGATTGGGGAGTAAAAGCCAAAAGGAGATGGTTTGGGGGAAGGAGAAGACCCAGTGGGACCACATATGCTAACTACTGACCAAAATACCCTCAATTAATGGAGTGGAGTTAACAGCGTTTAGGTGGAGGGACCACGAGCGTATAAAAATGCATACCATTGGTACCGCGCCTGCACTTAATGAAACACAGGAACCAAACATGCAATTTGGTCAAACCACAGGGACCATTTTTGCAATTAACTCTGTATTTTAATCAAAAGTACTATCAATAACCCCAACACTAACTATCACCTAAAAACTTGTGTAAAAATCAAATGAGAAGTTTTTTGTGGGACGGATGGAGTATATTACAACACCTTTTGTGAAGGATGAGAAGGGTTCATAGACAAGGAAGTGAAATTACCAGAACACCCTCTATGGATAGTAAAAGCACATAGATGCCAAATTTATATTATCCTTTTCTTTAAAATTCTGCTTATAACGAGCTTTTCAGGAGCTTTGCTTGCTTGTGATATACGTAATCTAATTATTGTGGTGGTCATTGCTAAACCTTTCACTAACCATCTGGTAAACATTAATTTAGGAAAAAGATCAAACCCGTGACCTGTATGAAAATCATTTCAAACGTCATTATCACTAGATTATCACGAGATGGTTATGTCAAATGCGCATTAGTAAATTACAGGGATATTTCAGATTCAACATTTTTATCCTTAAATTTCACTCATGCACATCCTTACATGAAATAATCTTAGCTTCTTTATTTCTTAGCGACTATTTTGGACCCTAAGCAGAAAAGCGTTCACCTGCAGAATTCAAATTTAATTGCTAATTGGTTTAAAGTTTCTCTTTGTATGATTTATCATATGTTTGCCAAAGGCTTTTGTCAATACTAAAAAAAGAACTTCATAGTTCCCAGATCTAAACAAACATATATAGACCGGCGCCAACTGTAACACCAGCCGACACCTTCAATTTTTGCCACATTAGCGCCACGTCAATTAACACTCCAACTGACATACTTATGTCAAAGTCATTAAAAACTAAACACACAACGCTATATCATAAAAAAAAAAAAAAAAAGCCTGATTAAGGTATCAATCATGAAAGTTTGTTATTTCGATTGTTTGACGAAAACTCCATACGCAAAATTTCCACATAAACTAATAGGGAAACAATTACAAAAATCTACATAAGAAATAAGAATTAGAAAAGTATAAAGAACAGTTGATAACAAGTGATTTAGTCTTTGTGAGGGTACGAGGAGGAATCAATTGGGGAGAGAAACTTGGCATAACGTTCTGATTTTGCACCTGATTTGTGATCATAATATTCAACAACTGCAGCTCCAGCTAACGCAGCCAATGTCAGAGCTTGTGCATGTAACCTAAATTAAATAACCAAACATGACAAGTTAGCAACATTCAAAACAATAAATGTCGGACACTCAGACCATAAATATAATCTTGTTAGCACAAATTTATTCAAGTAAACTGCTCAAGTATGGAATCATAATATAAGATATTAAAACATCTAAATCAACTGTTGAAGCTAAATGATATGTGCCCTTTTAGCAAATTATTTCACTTTTTAAATAAACCCAAGTAAAATTGACTAATTCATAGGTTGAAATTGGCATTTCTAGTCAATGTCAACAGCGGACCAACATTACATTTGATAGTAAAGCACTAAAATAGCTCCTGTCAACTTCTTGTTTAGGAGTTAATTGCAATTATATTCATGTTATTCATATAAAACAGGCAGATGGCTTTATCAGACATTTGAAAGAACATTAAGCTGCATATTTTGTAATCTAACTCTCTTGCAAATGGTTGTCAATTCTAACAAAAGTTGTATTTGAATGAAGTCATTAACAAGAGACCCCTTAAAAGACCTTTTCCCATCCTTAGTTTTCAAATTTATATCAACATGGATTTTAGGGTATCTAAATTATTGCAATTTGGAATCAAAACATAATCAGTTTTCAGTGTGTAGGTAACCCTTTTATGCTTATTTAGGTTCAAAACGATCCAAACACCTAAATCTGTTAAACGCCCACACTTATGATTCACAAATCAATTTAAAACAAGTAATTTCTCTAGCCCTAATTTGTCATCATCTTAGAAAGTATCAAAATTAGGGCGAAATCGAAAATGACTAAAATCAAAAGATGCATGATTTTGATTCCATACCTTGCGTGGATGATCCTAACGCTAGTTTTCATGCCAGGTTGAGACCAGTTGTAAGCAATTGATCCAGCAATACCACTCAACCACAAAGTACCTAACCCAAAACAAAATATTAATCAAACCTGACATGAAAAGAAGAAAATTATCATGGTAACAAAAGTTTAAATTTACCAACAGCTCGAAGCTTATGATCAACGACCCATTCCCGCATGCTTTGAAATTGGGACCTGGCGGTAGAATCCGACATGTTGAAGAGATCGGCTTGAAATGGTTTAGCTTGGTGAAGAAGGGTTTTATAGTGGAAAATGGAAAACAGGGAGGAGAAAGGGAAATGGGAATTTGGTATCTCGTTGTGGGCGGGAGACCAGATTTCTTTTAGCAGACGCCATCGAATCATGTTTTAAAATAAGAAAAATACCAAATATAAAAGTACTTTCTCCATCTTTGGGATCGGATGTTCAAACGTTCATAACTAGAATTTATGAGTAAATTAAAATTTATTGTTAGAAAAAACATTTTATAAAAATGAGAATATATATATTATGTAATTTAAATTATGAGATATTGATTACATTTTTCTTTATTCCATAATTTAGTTTAACTAATGGCATAATTATTATTATTTGATGTAAAATTATTCTATAGGAATAAAAATTGTCCTCAAATCCCTAAATTAATTGTGCCTCTTTTCCCACTCGCCTGAACATGGATGCGAAGTCAGTTAAAATTCTACTTTCTCACAATTTTTTTTAATCATGTCTAGTAAATCCCTCGCTAAAATATATAACCAATTGATCAAGATACCACAAATAATAATTTTTAAATTTTTCCTTCAAGAGGTTTTGGATACAAGGTTTGTTGGAATCATTTCTTAAAGATAAAAAAAAAGAGGTGAGATTTATTCCCTAGAAAAATTCGAAAAAAGACATATTGTCATGACTCGAACCACTAATATACTAATTTGTCATTTAAAAAAAAAAAGATACGAGATATAACAAAAAAGAATGTCCATACCTTGAAAATTTCCAAGGATGCTCTAACAAAAAAGTGAAATACTATAGTTCAAGTCAGGTTCAGATTTATGAATTCGGGTTCGTAGGTTGACGGGTAAGAAATATTCAACTATAAGTGTTCATATAAACAAGTCAGATATATCAATATTAATATGTTAACTTTTCACCTGAACCCGACTCATATAACTCGTTTAATTATAAGGGTTAAACAAGTTATTGATTTGAATGGGTCAAATAAGTCGAATGTGTTTAACGTGCAAGCAAACTACTAAAGTATATCTATTTTTTAAATATATTTATATATATTTTTCAGAAATATTTATAAACTATTAATTAAAGGGATGTGTTCTAGGTAGTCCACATTTACTACATAATCCCAAGGGATAAATCCTAGCCATTGGATTAAAAAATCTCTTAACAACCACCATCATCAAATCACATGTGATTGAATACACAACCACCACTGGCCACCACCACCATCGTCGGCCATTGCCCGCCGCCTCCGGCCGCCGCAATCACATGTGATTGGATACGCTATCACATGTGATTGAAAGCAGCTAACGGTGGTGAGGGGTTGCCGGTGGTGTAGACGGTGGCTGACAGAGGTTGGTGGTGGTGGTCGACATTGTTTAATCACATATGATTTAATACACATGGGGTGATGGTAGTGGTGGTCAGAGGTGTGCAATCACATGTGACTTAATACACATGGGGGTGTGGTAGTGTTGATGTATTGAATCACATTTGATGGTGGTGGTGGTGATTTAGGGGTTGATTGATCAAAGAGTTGAGATTTATCTATTGGGACTATATAAAAATCAAGGACTACGTTGAACGTTTCTCAACTACTAAAATATAAATATATCTAATTTTAAACATGTTTTAATATTTTATCCGGTTGACGCGTCGACGGATTAACTCATTTAAATTATCATAAATCCAAACGTAACCCCATTTAATGAAATGGTCAATTGAGTCGACCGACCTGATACTTATTTGACTTGATTCTAATCTATTTATGTAAATCTCAAGCCTATGTTTCAGGCAGGATCAAAATTTGCCAACCCTTATATGGCAACATAGGCTAAACTAATTATAATTTATATGGCATGTGTTATGATAGGCTAAACTAATTATATGGCACATGTTAGGGACCATGAATAACTCCTTCCTCCGAAATTATCAGTATCAACTATCAAGGAGACAGAAGTTTTTACTCAACAATAATTTGGCTTCATATAATCTTTGAGAATTGATATTGCTACTACAATTTTTAATGGTTATACAATACAGTACGGATTTTACAGCTAACTGTACAAGTATATTAAGCATTAGATATGATATATACCTTAAAAGTTGTGGTAGGAAAATCACCCGTATAATCTTTACTTCTAGAGTACTGCGCCATCACGTGAGAGGACCCACTAACATAACCAACACCTGTCAATCCAATCCTTACTTCTCTGCTACGTCACCAGTGGTCTTACATACGTGCTTAAATATCCGCCGTTCATTCTTCCACTGATTAACAAGATCTAAAATCAACGCTTCGTATTCAATCTACATCCAAGCAACTTGTTCCACCTTTTAACCCTCGATATTTCCATAAATAAGCCTTACTGTCCTCTCCGATCACACCCCTCTATGGTGGGTTTTACAGAGGTCGTTAAGATTTACACTGAGGTATGAGCTTGCTCAAAGTGCTCTGGGACGACACCATCGCCGGTCCTCCGCCGGAAAAAGGACTCGGGAAGCTGCGTAAACAATCTAATCTTAGTTTCCGAGCATTGAACTCCGACAAGGGTACGCAATCAGCTTTTCTTACAATCAATGATCCTCATCGTCATATCTCTTTTGCTTATTGTGAACATAAAAGTTATATTCTCTCTTATTTTCTCATTTCATCAAAAATCATCAGAATTGTAACGTGATTTCGAATTTGAAAGGATAGTTCGTGATACCGAACAGTTTAGATCCTGGACCTAGGGTTTGCTTCATTGAAATTTTAAGTAATTTCATGTGGTTAAACATCAAATTGAAAGATCTGTATATGAATCATGGAAGTAATGATTTGTGTTCTGAAACAGAATCGGAAACAATCGGCAATGAGCATCCATCGATGAGAGTATCACGGAGTATTATGATCGTGAAACCTGAGAAGAGTCTGAGCGAAACGCCGCCAGCATCTCCGGCCGGATCTACGCCTCCGATTTCTCCATTTGCCGGTAATGTTCAAGTTTTTTCGCCGTATTGTTTAAATGACAAATGGCAGAAACGGGGTGCCAAGGATGGTGACGTGGATTCTGGAAGGATCCATAATTATTGGACTAAGGGTAGTTTAGTCATTGTATTCATAACTTCATATGACTATTCGCCGTGGGGACTACAACAATGCTCGTCTGTTTGTTTGATTCTTGTGTCAAGAGAATTAGAACTATATACTTATACTATATAAAATATAAAAATAATATATTACAAACACTAATAATAAGCAAAGCTAAATTAATTAAGTAGAAATCATAATGAGGTTCTACAATTTGATGAATTACTCTACATACCACAATTATTATTGTACGTAGTTGTGTAGAAATGGAATTACAACTTACTCAACACATAAACATCTAATGTTCGATATTATTGCTAGAAATTCGATATTAATACGATTTTTTGGGCAAAAAGAGAGAATAATTTTTACGTGCTAGTTATGCATATAGTCATACCATAGAGATTTTGTAGTTATGCATATAGTCATACCATAGAGATTACAATTAACAAACACAATGCCGAACATTTTCGTTTGCTATTGTTTCATTAATCTGTAGAGATAGAGAATTCCTGGGTAAGCAAAGTTGACCGGAAAGTCAATGGTAGGACGATGAAACAGTAAAAAACGAATGTTATTATCAAGTGTATCATTAATTGTTGCGCATTGTCAGAAATTAAGTTGTTAATGAAACAGGAGTTGGGTCGGAATCATTCAGGTTTCGGAGGAAGTCGGCATCAGATACTTTTGAGAAGGCAAGTGGAATTGGAAGTAGGAGCCCTCGTCCTCCTTACGAGCTGTGAGGTTTGATATTGGTAATATGATGATGTCATCATTACGTCAGTATGTTTCGCCTTAGTCCCTGTTGTTGTGTGAATAGTTCAATAGCCCATGTATAATATGTATCCTACCTTTCCTCGGTCCAGTTCAGTGGTGTTTGTTTAGGTTTGAGTTTTCTCTCCCATAAAAGTTGTTCTTGTAACATGGTTCCTTAACTTTTCGAGTATGTCAACGTGTTCACGTTTTGTGTTCGTTGTTTTATCGTGTTGATGCTTGTTTTGATATGCATGTTACAAGTTTTCATCATTAATTTTAAGATTGAATCAAAGCTAGTAACTCTTACATATTATCGGCCTGAAATCTTACCGCATGTGTCGCTAAATGTCAATTTATAGTTTTTAGCTATAGCTACTATGTCGAACACTTTGATACACATTAATGGTCCTTCAATGTCAATGTTGATGATACTGTACATATCAATGACTACACAAAAATTAATATCACAATATAGTTTATTTGAATCTCCGCAAAGATCGTTTGTATTGAACAAATTAGTTTTATGTATATCTTAATATAATTATGTTTCCCACCTCAAAATAATTTAAAACGTAAAAAATGGGGTTGTGAAACTCATCCGAGTCCCAAAGCTAGCAATATGCAACGCAATATAATATGCAATCCAATAATGATCTCCCAACGCCCTAGACACATGAGAATAAATAATAAGAAGATGGCTTTACCGACAATTGTTTCACTTCAATGATTACTTTTAAAATGTCGCTAGGCTAAAAACCTAAAGAAGGATTCGAATGAGTTGTTGGAAACGGCCTAAATCGTGAAGAAGGAATTTGATATGAAAGATCTTGGGAAGACATAATTTAGCTTGGCTTGCATATCGAGTAACATAAAGATAGTAATGTTCTACATCAAGAAAATTACACTCATAAGGTTTTAAGATGCTTTAGTCATCGTGACACAAAGTCATCATCTACTCCCATGATCGTTTCTACTCCCATGATCGTTCATACATGGGTGCAATATGTGGATTATTGTTCCGGGCTCAATGTAATAGATCGGATATTTCGTTTGCTGTGAACTGTCTGGCTAGGCATAGCAGTGCGCCAACACCCCGCTACTAGAATGGTATTCAAGACATCAACACCTCCACTCCGATCAAACCCTATTATACTCGAAATAACGTAACCCTTGTCGGTTATGCTGATGCGAATTACTTATCAGACCCGCATAAGATAATTCTCAATCTGATTATGTCTTTAGCATCAGGAACATAACAAAATTCTGAATTGTTTTGCTTTACAAAAATAATTAACGGTTTATTTAGAATTGCTGAGACATTTTTGTAACAAAAAATATATTCTTAACCAACGGTAAATAAAAGGGGGTGATAAATGTACCACATCTTTTAATAGATACACCAAAATTTGTGCTTCATATGTTTGTACAATTTACAGTAATACTTGTACATTGTGGTATATAAATAAAAAATTATGATGTAGAAATTAATTCCCGGAAATAAAAGAAAGATTAATCATCAAACTAGCTCATTTCTACAAATTTAGTTACTAGGATAGAAGATACTAACAGTAATTATCTAACTGGATCTTTTGAATTAACCAAAAAATATTGTAATTTCCGTTGAAGATATTCATCGCCATATTTGTAGACTGATCGATAACTTAGGGACTAATTATGTAACTATATTTCTTTATAAACGCTACCCCGTCCATCGTCTTTTAGGGTAAGCAGCCGTCGTCTCTAACAAGGTAATGGGTTCCAATCGTATGATTCGAATAAAATTAGCACATAAGTTCTTCTTGGAAATCAATTTCAAAGTATTTCCAGGATTTTATTTGTGCTTAAATCAATCTTTGTGATCATCCTTTCTGCTTAAGTCTTCTCCCTCTCAATGGAGCTGTGCTTCAATGTATTCGGATGACATTACTTTTATCTCTAATTTCTATTGATTGATTTCTATTTTTTTATTTGGTTGATGTTTTTGAGAATCAGATTGACGGGTGTTAAAAAACAAAAACTATCTACGGCAAGAACTTGTGATGGAACTTAAGGAACATGTTTTTTTTTTTGTTTTGTTAGTTTAATTTTCGTAAGTCGTTTGTCTTATCTTTGTGAAACCCTTGTGTTTGGCTCGTTTTCTGGCTTTTGATTTTATTGAACCCACTGACTACTGAAACATAGATTTTTTTGGTGAATACAAATTGCAAAGAAATTGGGCACAACTCTTGGACATGGAAACATATAATTAAAAGATCTTTTATAGATTGAGCATCATAAGGCCATAAGCTATAAAAACTATAAATTTAAGTCACAAATTCAGATACTGTACTGGAATGCCTTTAAGCATTAATCTTGACAAATAATGATGATTAAACCACTTGCTCTTAAAAAATAATGCCAATTTATTCAATTTATCAATTTGTATAAGTTTTAGCAATGTGGTTGTAAGGTGTTATGAAATTTAAACAACATTTTCAAGCAGGTGGCAATTCAAATTGGGTTTGTGGATCAGGATTTTATAAGCCACCATTAAGCTGTGTTTGATTTTTTTTTTATTTTTTTTTCTGTTGTAAAATGACCAGATGATATAGTATATATATTAATAACATACATATAAAGTAATGTAGGAGAAATACCACATTAAGACCATAAGTTTAGGGATCAAATTATAGCCATGTTAGAAGTATTTTTGCATCTTTAATGTAGTTTTAACATTCACCTCAAAATTATCCTCTCTAGTTTAACATCATATAACATTCCTTTGGGACCTATAAAAAATACCTCTAACAATCACAATTTACAAAATCTGAAGAAAAAAAACAAATGGTTGGCGAGGTGTTATAGGCATGGCAAGAAGTGTTCTGTCGGCAGGCTTGCTGCAAAATTGTGAGTACACTTCCATTATATCACTTGTGGTTTCCAAAAAAAAAAAAAACTAAATTACCTATGTATAATGTTTTGGCTAGTTTATCCATCTCTCTTGTGTATAATATTTTTTTAAAAGGTATTCTCGTATAAGGATTCTTTCTGGGTGATCAAGCTTTGCTCGTGATGTACAGGATCTAAGGTCGTTTCCAGACTTTTCCTCTGGCCAACTGGTAAGTATTTCATAGAAAAAGATCGGACCTGTTATATTTAAGAAGTAATTCATGACCTCTTATTATAAAAATAAAAGGAAAACAAGTGAGAGATACAATTTAGGCCTCTCGCAAAAGTGACACGTTCTCAAACTCGTTAGTAGCATCACATTACCCTCTTTCCTACCGACGAGTTACTGAAAGGGTCGTGTCAACGGGAACTCATCTCCACTTACGAAAAATATTAAAAAATTAAACCAACCCCCTTCCTTGCAGCCCCTTCCCCTTCCCCCATGACGAGATGGCAACTTGTCTTTATGCCGATGAGGATGCCTACCTATGAGTTTGTGACGCCAATAATAATGAGTTCCTGACGAGTATGAAAACATCACGACGAGTTTGAGAACAAACCATTAGCAACGTCTTAATAACCCACACATAATGAAAAGTCATATTTATTTGTTAAAAGCATGCTATGGTCATTTAATTGTTAATTCTCTCAATGTTGTTCCTAAATATTACAAACATATTTGCTAGTTCATTGAATTACTAGTCTTATCTATATCAACATAAATCATCTGATGGTGGCCTAGTGGTAAGCGCAACGGAAATAGTTAAATTGCGTATGATGAGGTTAGTAGGGATTACCTATGTATATATAGGTAAATATCACCTAAACATGAAGATGGGCTACTACAACTTAACTCAAGTTGTCATCGCCTGTCCAAGTTGTCAGCGCCTGTCAAAGTTGTCGGCGCCTGTCCAAGTTGTCATCGCCTATCCAAGTTGTCAGCGCCTGTTGCCAGTGCCTGTCCAAGTTGTAAGCGCCTGTCAAAGTTGTCAGCGCCTGTCCAAGTTGTCGGCGCCTGTCTAAGTTGTCAGCGCCTGTCCAAATGGTTAGCGCCTGTCAAATTGCCAGCGCGCCTGTCAAGTTGTTAGCGCCTGTCCAAATGGTCAGCACCTGTCCAAATGGTAATGGTCAGCGCCTGTCAAGTTGTCATCGTCTGTCTTATTGGCTGACGTCCAGTCATAATGGCACTTCATGACTGCTTTATTGCAGTCATAATAGTAAGGCGTTACACGATCATTGACGTCCTCATAATAGCGCTTTCGCTTTATTGCATTCATAATGAGCCAACGTTCCATATACCTGCCATATAAATACATGGCCCAACTCATTGTCGAGGACACACTGAGACAGATTCAGAAAGCCTAAAAACACAGAGTTCACACACTCTTACTTTCACATTCGCACTCAACCTTGATCACCCTAGGTTCGCCAAGAACTTGTTGGGTTTGCACTGTAGCTACAGGAGATCCAAGGTTGACGTCGTCTAATCCAAGGTTGACGTCGTCTAATCTTTGTGTTTGAAAATCGTTGTTCGAACATTGGCGCCATCCGTGGGACACGTTTTTAAACGGCGTTTCACTTTTCAAACTTTTTTTTTTCTATCCTTCTCAGTAATCAAACCGTTTCTATGGCGGATACACAGCCATCGCTGATCACTTCTTTAGCGCCACTAATAACCACTACCGTGACTACGACTATACCCGAGGCGGTGATAACCTCGCCTAGTCGTATCATGGAACCATACGTCGATTCTGAGTGGACATTGTCGGATGTCAGGTCGACACGAGGGTATCCCTCTTTAACAAGTCCACTTTTCTCCACAAGGCTGGTTGGATCAAGTTCGTTTACCTCACCACAGCCAGTAACGCCCATCCCTTCATTTCAGCCTCTTTTGTCCCACGGGACAAGCTCTCAGGAGGATGGCACGGATCCGGTCAGACAGCCTGTTTCCACCTTTCCACAAGCCGCTACGCCAGGAGTTCGGGAGGATCCAATTGTGGAGTTACTCCGAAGGTTGGCTCAGAGTGCCCAACCACCACCACCTCCTCCACCACCTACTTCATCAGACCTGTTGTCTCAGTTGGTGACGGCGTTGCGCCCAGCACCGCAGCCAACCGTTGTTCAACCAGTAGACCCGTTGTCACAATTATTGGAGCAGTTAAGACAACCGCCCATTCACACCCCACCACCACATCCACCACAGGACACATCTAATGACATGTTGCGCGTGTTGCAAGCACTCGTGGCCGGAGCTGCCCCACCCCGAGCAGCCACTATGCCTTTGTCGGTAGTTAGTTCGAAGTTCTGTGACTGGGTGGCCAGATTCCCACTTCCTGATAAACAAAAAATTCTGTCCATCGTTGGTTCTTACGACGGTACACGAGATCCTGATGACCACCTTGCTCTTTTTGAACAGGCCATTATGACAGAGAAATGGCTAGACCCAGTCGCTTGTCACATGTTCCCTGGCACGTTGCAGGGTTTCGCTCGTGATTGGTTTGCTGACTTACCGGAGAGGAGTATTCAAGACTTTGCAGATCTAAAGGCTAAATTTGTGACTCACTTTGTCCAGCAAAAGAAGCAGCAGAGAACTCATATAGAAGCACATTTGCTGCGACAAAGGGAAGGCGAGGGGTTACGCGACTTCATTCAGCGTTACACGCAGGAGTGCCATAAAATTGCCGCCTTACCCGAAAGCCAACAAATTTCGGGTTTTACCCTCTCCTTGCTTCCAGGACAACTGCAAGAAAAGTTAATCAAGAGAACTCCAATTACTTTCAAAGAAGCCACGGACAGGGCATATGACTATCTAAGGTCAAAGGAAACTGTCTCCCTGACAAGAGAGGTAGGCGGAAAGTCATGGACCGACACGTCAGATCGCAGGCATGATGCTCTAACTGGTGACCATCAACGAGATGAAAGGAGCAACCGGAGGTTTGGCCCATACGATAAACATCCGTCTGAGCGTGCTCTTAGCAAAACACCAAAAGAAATCTTGATAACAGAGCAGGTGTGCGCTACCTTCACACCTCCACCCCAGATGGAGCATAGGTCAGGTACGAAAAACATGAATAAATACTGTGATTTCCATGAAGATCATGGACACGACACGAATGTCTGTAGAGAGCTAAAAAGGGAAATCAGGCGGGCTTTGGAAGTAGGCAAACTAGAACACCTTGTCCCCGACGCTAAGCAGCAAGCAAATAAACTTCCACTTAAGAAGAATTATGCCTGGCAAAAGAAGGGGGAAGACACAGAACATCCCGGACCACCTGATGGCCATATCTTCATGATACATGAGGGAGCCAATATTAACTGACCTATCAAGGTGCGATAGTCTTTACTGTCATTGTTTTTCTTTATGTTTTCAATACATGTTTCCAAGCACATGGAATGTCATGGTCATGCATGAAACTGGCGATAATAGCATTTGGTCTGATCTTGTATCCCAATATTATCTCACAATATCATTTTTCTATGGTTTTTTGCATAAACAAATAAATATTGAAGTAAGGATTCAATACAAAAAGCATAAGGCCACAATAGACATCTCAGTCTAAAGCCAAACATGCACTTTCATTACGTACAATGTTACAACTTGAACACGCATGTGCATGTACACAACTAAGAACATAGTTCAATACAACATGTATGAAGCCAAGAAAGACAACCTTGTCTGGCCAAATAACATACAATCATACTCGTCTTTTAATCTACTTGATAAAAGATAAGCACTTCTCACTGGGAAGCGACAATCCTCGCGAGTAAACAAAGTAAAGGTTAACCAACAAAAGTGCCATTGGCACAGTGTCACATGCACAATATGAAGCATACATCAGAGATACCGAAATCTACCCAGGTCATTGGCATACAAAGGCATCATGGGCTCTCAAGAAAGTGTCATACGAACAACCAAATATACACACTGTCATGCACACCCAAGACGGTATCATATACACAACATCCATAATAAAAAGATAAAAACAAAAATGTGTTATTGGCTTGATCATCCAATAAAACATTATTTTTCAAAGCAAAGCAATGGACAAGTACGCCGGTTGCTAATCAACTCGGTCCGGTCTGCCTTGGGCAGACGGCCCACACCGTTTACATCGCTGCCCGTAAACCCTAAACCGCCGGTTTCCAACAATTGACGATCCGTAAACCCTAAACCGGCTTTAAACCGCCGGTCTAAACAGGCTACCGCCGGCCCAATCCTACCGCCGGTCTAACCCTAAAACTGCCGGTTCACTTAGGCTAAATACTAAGTCGCGGTCACCAGCCTAAACCCTAAAGCCGCCGGTCACCTAGCCACTACGACTACGATCGTAAATCGCCGGTCTGTTCCGGTCCGAAAATCGCGCCGGTTCGTAAACCGCCGGTATCCTCTTGCACCCCAGATAATCGCCGGTCAACGGCCTAAACCGCCGGCCTGTTGCCGTTGGTCATGCGCCCTGAATTGCGGCCGCCGGTCCTGCCTGTCTCGCCGCCAGTCCACGGCTGGCCGCCGGTTTGGGCAGCTGTTGCCTCGCCGCCGCCGGTATCCCCTGCCAGCGTCGCTGCCATGCTACTTCCAGTCTGCACCACCCGCCGGTCTGCCTGCGACGGACTGTTTTGCGCCTGCCCTCGTCAGCGACCGCCGATCTGCATCGTTAGCCAGGCTGTCAACCCTTGCGACCGCCGGTAAGTTGCACCGCCGTCGGACTGCCTTGAGCAACCGGTGCCCTCGATCGATCGAACAAAAAATAATAATAATAAAAAAAAAACATAAAAAAAACAGGAAGACTTACGAATGATGGTAGTTACGACTTGCAAATCGATGTTTTGGCAAATCCTAACTCGGGGGCATGATGAGGTTAGTAGGGATTGCCTATGTATATATAGGTAAATATCACCTAAACATGAAGATGGGCTACTACAACCAAACTCAAGTTGTCATCGCCTGTCCAAGTTGTCAGCGCCTGTCAAAGTTGTCAGCGCCTGTCCAAGTTGTCATCGCCTATCCAAGTTGTCAGCGCCTGTTGCCAGTGCCTGTCCAAGTTGTCAGCGCCTGTCAAAGTTGTCAGCGCCTGTCCAAGTTGTCGGCGCCTGTCTAAGTTGTCAGCGCCTGTCCAAATGGTCAGCGCCTGTCAAATTGCCAGCGCGCCTGTCAAGTTGTTAGCGCCTGTCCAAATGGTCAGCACCTGTCCAAATGGTAATGGTCAGCGCCTGTCAAGTTGTCATCGTCTGTCTTATTGGCTGACATCCAGTCATAATGGCACTTCATGACTGCTTTATTGCAGTCATAATAGTAAGGCGTTACACGATCATTGACGTCCTCATAATAGCGCTTCCGCTTTATTGCATTCATAATGAGCCAACGTTCCATATACCTGCCATATAAATACATGGCCCAACTCATTGTCGAGGACACACTGAGACAGATTCAGAAAGCCTAAAAACACAGAGTTCACACACTCTTACTTTCACATTCGCACTCAACCTTGATCACCCTAGGTTCGCCAAGAACTTGTTGGGTTTGCACTGTAGCTACAGGAGATCCAAGGTTGACGTCGTCTAATCCAAGGTTGACGTCGTCTAATCCAAGGTTGACGTCGTCTAATTTTTGTGTTTGACAATCGTTGTTCGAACAGCGTATATTACGGGAAAGCTTTTATAACGGGAATACCATTTAGACAACAAATCTGTTACAAGGGGTACTTCTGGATACATCCTTTAAGTATTTACTACTCCTACTAATTTACTAGGGTTTAATATACAGTGATCAATCCAAGACCTTGTATACTCAAAGTTAGAGGTGCACACCAGATCCGGTTTTTTAACCGGATCAAAACCGGTTTCAAAACCGGTTTTATACTCCCACCATCGGATCAGTTCGTAACCGTAGGTTCAAAACCAGACACCCAATCTCAAGTTCAAACCGGATTACAAACCGGTTTCAAAAAACCGGTTTAAAAACCGGTTAAATCGACCCGTTACAACAAACCGGTTTAATAAACGGTTTTTTCTTACCGTTGGACAAACCGGATCCAAAACCGGTTTAAAAACCGGTTTAAAAACCGGTTTTCGAGGCTGATCGTTTAGTTACCGTTTTTTGACCGTTATATAGCCGGTAGGATCGATTTCTGCCCGTTTTTTTGTGTTTTAGTGTCCCCAATACACCTATAAATACCCCTTAGGTGTTAAGGATCAATCACCACTCAACACACTCTCATTTCTAGCTAATAAACTCACACCACACTCAAAAACGCAAGTTATCGTTGCTATAGCTTCGGATTCTCAACCTTCGGTTGGTATGGGTGAATCTTCTACCGACGTTACCGTTGTTAAGATACTTCCTACAAAGAGAAATCCGGATATTTGGTGCCATTTCGACTTATGTTTGATGCCGGATGGGGGGAAAAAGCTCGGTGCAAAAAATGTTCGCGTTTCTTTAAAGAAGATGGAAATACAACTTTGAGGACTCATGCTAATAAAAGTTGTAGAGTCGTGAAAATGGGCTCGACGAGTGGCCAAACAAGCATGGGAAATGACGGCAAGATGTTTAGTTTCGAAGCTAGTAGGCTTCGTGAGCGAATGGCGAAGTTGGTGGTTCAAGAGGCGTTGCCCTTTAACTTTTTCGACAACAAAAGGTTGACGAGCATGATCCAAGAAGAGTTGGAACCACGCTATTCCCATGTAAGTCGTACTACCTTAAGACGTGATGCTATAAAATTGTGGAAACTTGCTAAAGATGATTTAAAAAAAGGTTTTGAAAATTTACAAACGGGGGTTAATTTAACTAGTGATGTTTGGACCGCTCCAAATGCTACACATGACTCGTACCTTTGTGTTACCGCTCATTGGATTGATCCCAATACTTGGGTAATGATGAAGCGTAAGATTGCGTTTGAATTATTTGGGGCTCCACATTCGGGGGAAAATTTGTACCAAATTTTAGACTATGTTATAAGAAGTTATAAATTAGAGTCAAAAATCTTTTCTATGTCTTTTGATAATGCGTCCAACAATACAAATACGGTTCAAAAACTAATTCTTAAATATAAACCGATTTGTAACGGTATTTTTTTCCATAGTCGATGTGTTGCACATATTATTAATTTAGTTGTGCAAGATGAGTTACATTGTATCGAACCAACAACAACCGCTTTTAGAGTAATGTTAAAAGATGTTTTTGGTACTACCGGTTTAAGACATAATAAGTATATGAAATTTTGTGTCAATGCGGGACAATATTGGTTAGGTCCAAATTGGGACGTACCTACGCGTTGGAATTCCACTTGCCACATGTTTGAGTGTGCTTTGCGTCAAAAATCATCTTTAAAAGTTTTCCATAATATGTTAGCCGATCGAAACCGTGTTGTACGATTTGAGGAGTCTAGTTGGGAAACAATCAAACAAGCTACCGAATTACTTGGTGTTTTCAAAAATGCAACAACTTATTTGTCAGGAGTTTACTATCCTACAAGTCCATTGGTGTTAAAACAACTTTTCTTAATGTGTTCAAAAATAAATGACTTTGAATTCAGGGGTCAGCCATTTACAGAAATGGTGAGACCGATGAAAGAAAAACTTAGAAAATATTTTACCGAAATGCCCCCCGTTATTACAATAGCCGCCGCTTTAAACCCCATGATAAACACGTCAGGGGTTGAGGTGTTACTTACCCAAATTTGTACCGATTTGAATTTGTGTGACGAAGACGTTCATTTTGCTGAAAATACCATTGCAAATTTCAACAATTGTTTGAAAAACATGTTTGACGTTTACTTGGCTAAATATGGCCCAACAACACACATTCATACCATGATGCAAGATGGGGCCTCTGGTTCGGGTCATAGGGATTATGATGAAAATGTTAGATTCTACAACACTTTGAAAAACGAAAATAGCAAACGAGCTCGTGATAACACCACTAGTAGCGAGCTTGGGAGGTATACACTTACCGATTTCTTGTCAACTATAAGTGTAGAAGAATTTCCAAACTTTGATATTTTGGATTGGTGGAAAGGAAAGGGTATCTAATTTCCAATTCTTTCCGCTATGGCTCGTGACCTACTAAGTGTTCAAGCTTCTACGGTAGCTTCGGAATCCGCTTTTAGTTTTAGCGGTAGGGTTATATCAAACAGGAGAACGAAGCTCACACCTTTGTCGGTTGAAGTTATAATTTGTTTGAAAGACCATCTCGATGCAGCAGAACACTTACAACATATTGCATCACTTGAGACCGAGATGGCCGACGTGGAAGAACGATTACATAATGTGGAAATAGAGGGACATATGTCGGTACCTCTAACACTCGAAGAACTTCAATTCGACATGGAACTATGCAACAATGTCATGCGAGATGAAGAATGAAGAATGAAGAAATGGAGGCGGCAAATGAAGACGAAGACATGAAGAATGAAGACTTAATTACCGTTTAGTTTGTATTATGTTTATGTTTAAATTTATGTTTAAAACTCTTGTATTTGGATTTAAAACTCTTGTATTTGGATGGTTTCCTTTAATTAAAAGTCGATTTCTATTGTCTTTTTACATATATTGTTCATAAAAAATTCCAAAAAAAAAATAAAAAAATAAAATTGAAAAACCCGTAAATCCGGTAAATCCGGTTTTTAAACCGAAAACCGATCCGATACGATCCGATCAGATCAAGCCGATCCGATCCGATCCGACCAAACCGATCCGGTTTAAAACCGGTCCGAACCGGTTCTTGTGTTCGTCTAGTAAAACCGGTTCCAAAACCGAACCGGTTTGGACAAAACCGGTTTTGACCGGAGTTGACCAAACCGATCCGGTTTTTAATCCGATCCGGTTTTTGAAAAAAACCGGTTTGTGCACCTCTACTCAAAGTACCAGAAAAATGCCGAGAGGTTTTAAGCCCAACAGAAGGGTGCGGCCCATTGTTTAAACAACGGATAGCCCCCAGGGCCCACATCGTTAGGTGGGCTCTCCGTATTAACAGGCCTAGCTAGAGAAAAACTATCGATAGAACCATTTTCCCGACCAGTTCAAATTTCAGAAACAGCGGATTGAACAATATTATGGTGAGTTAGATGCTGCCAAACCGATGATTTCGGGTTCGTTTCCTAGATGTAAAGGCTTTTAAATTCGCCTTTAAGGAGGTTGCTGTAAAACCAAAGATCTTCCAAAAATTTTGTATATTCGTCATTACCGATTCTTTTCCTAAAAATATTGTTAAGATCAATATTAGAGTGTATCAAATCATTATGGATAAAGATGATTTGATTTCAGGTGCCGGCTCTCATGGATGGCATGTGATCCCCACGCGGTACATAAATTGATTTAATTACTTTACACTAAAATGATATGTACTATTTATTTTCTGTATTTTTTTTTATTTTAGTATAGTTTAAATAACTATAATATTTTATTTTAATCAAATTATGATATTTTGTTTTATTAGAGCTTGTTACACATGATTGAAAAATAAAATTATAAAATGTTGTAGCGACACACGTCCGGACCAGGGGTGGATCTACCCCAATTAAGGGTGGGTGCATGGCCACCACTTGGTGGGCAACCCATGTGGGAAGAGATCTGGTTAAACAAAATTAATATAAATTTTTATATGGTCTCCACTTAAGTTTATGTGAAAGCCCCGATTAACTTAATTTATGGATTCGCCGCTGGTCCGGACTATCCTTGTTTATACACTAAAGCTTCAGTTTACCTTTTTCGTTAATTTTGGAACATTTTGTGTTCTAATCCTACCCAAATTTGATGTTGGACAGTATGAATGTATGATTTGTCCAATAGCAACCTACGCCATTAGTTTACTATATATAACATTTATCATTTATCAAGTGGTCAACTAGAATTTGTCACACAATCAAAAATATTTGACACGAGCTCGCGTATCACAAAAAGCGAATACAATAAGCAACCCGGTATTGATAGCCCATGAAGACGTGGGCCCCTACTATGATTGGGCTCTACTAGCATGCTTAATTAATTGCATGGGAGCCGAATGCCCGAATACATGAATTCTCCATTGTTAGTTATTGGCATGCATATTTTAACTAATAGCTGTTTAACTAATAGCTGTTGAAAATAGTAATTCAATTGTAAAAGTTAATGTGGTGTTAAGTCTGTTAGTGCAGGTACATGAAGTGTAAGAAGTAAGTCAAGTAAATGGTTAAAAAGGTAATTCAGGTAAGTGAATATCTTTTATGTCTAAAAGTGAAGTTTGTTGAATGTGCAGGGTTTAAAGTGTAAATTCTGAATAAGTCGGTGGAAGGTAAATTGCCAGGTATATAATATTTTCTTATTAGAAAATATGTATTATTCTGTATGTGTTTTGTGTGTGTGTTGCAGGTTCTCTCTCGTTCTCTCTCATTCGTAGTTAGGGTTTGTATTTCTCTTGTAATCGATCTTGTTTTTCTAAACATAAAGAAGTTCAGATCTAGATGTATGTAGGTTGAGTGAGAGTTTTATTGTAGTGAGATTTTGGTTTTGTTTTTGGTCGCTTGACCGGTTGAGTTTGGAAAATGGAAAGTAAGTTTTGTTGATGATTGTTGTACCAGTTGTTCATATCTGATTTTCTACATGGTATCAGAGCGCTAGGTTACAGATCTTAGTTCGATCGATCGTTTTATTCGCCGTCTGTCAGAAAATTAGGGTTTCTGACGATCGTTGTTCTTCGGTGAAATCTGTTCGTCTGATTTAATCTCCGATGAATGTCTAGGGTTTCGATTGCTGAGATTTGTTTTCAGATCTAAATTTTCCCTTCATTTCGATCCTGATTCCGAGTTCACTTCTTGTAGTGAGTTCTTTTCTCAAGATCTCAAAGTTGTTGAACGTGATTTCCTCTTGGCTGTTCCAGAGGTATAAGAGTTGTTGTTTGTTTCCGCTGCGAATACTAAATCGAGACTGAACAAGGCGTGGAGTACTCTGTAAGTTCTCTAACTCTCTTGATTCTGTAGCAAGTCCCTGGATCTGGGAGTTTCCGTTGCTTAACGGGAATCAAATGCCCTCAGGTCTTCATACTTGGCCTATAGACAAGGTTCTTGTCCTGATTTACTTTTTTCTGCTTGTAATCTGTGATATTTGTTGTGTTTTCATTTGCTTGTCTGTTATACTAACCATGTAGAAGAGAGAGCATTGAGTTAACGCTTGTCCAGACTCCTTCAGAGAGCTCTGGAATCTGGCCTCTGGCTTGGTTGCTCTTTAGGAAATGTGCTGTTTTCTCTTGTCTATTTTTTGCTGTGTATGTTTAATTTGTTTGGAGGAGATATGGCAGATCAAAATAACCTTGATTAATAAACTTGATTTTAGTGATCCTTTATTTCTCCATGCAAGTGATACTACTGGCACTCCTTTGGTTTCTACGAAACTGAAAGGAACTGAGAACTATAGTTTGTGGAGTAGATCTATGTTGTTAGCTCTAGGAACTAAAAATAAATTGGGATTCATTGATGGATCGTGTGAGAAGAGTTTAACTAATGAAGTATTAGCTAATCAGTGGGATAAGTGTAATTCTGTAGTGTTGTCCTGGATATTAAGTTCTATATCTGAAGAGTTGTGTGCTGGTCAAATCTTCAACACTAGTGCTAGTATTGTTTGGAATGAATTAAAAGAAACGTATGATAAAATTGATGGTTATATGGTTTTTAGTCTACATCATCAAATTAATTCTGTGAAACAAAATGGAAGTCCTATATCTGAATATTATAACAAGCTTAATTCCTTATGGAAACAATATGATTCTATGGTAGAAGTTCATGGGTGTGGTTGTAACAATGCAAATATTTTAAATAATCAAAACAATGTTTTAAAATTAATGCAATTCTTAATGGGTCTTGATGATATGTATATGCCTGTTAGAAGTATAGTGTTAACTAGAGATCCTTTACCTGATGTCTAAACTGCATACTGTATTATATCTAGGGAGGAGTCTCATAGGAAGAGTTCAGTGACTGATAATAATTCTAAAATTCAAAATGCTGGTTTTGCCTCTCAATATAACAATAATAATGATAATAAATTTTCAAATAATAACAATAGTAATGGTAAAACTAGTAATAATAATAATTACCGAGGTCCTAATACAAATTTTAAATGTACTAACTGTAATATGTTTGGTCACACTGTTGATAGATGTTTTGATTTGGTTGGGTATCCTCCTGATTATAAAAAGAAGGGTAATATTTCTAATAATACTAATAACAATTTTAAACCAAAAAGTTTTTCAAACAATGCTGTTTCTTCTGATAATAAACAAGGGAGTTCAAGTGGAACTTCTTCCTCTGTTTTTTCTAATGAGCAGGTTTCAAAAATTTTAAATATGATTGGAGATAGTAGTGCTTCCACTTCTGGTTTACAATCAAATATGGCAGGTAATTTTCACAATGGAAGTAAAATTTTTAATTCAAATTTTAATAAATAATTTAATTCTAATTCCATGTTTAAATGTACAAATCTGGTGTCTGGTTGGATTGTTGATTCAGGAGCCAACCAACATATGGCAGGCTCCTGTGATAATCTAGTTGGTATAGTTGATGTATCTGATCTTAAAATTACAGTGAGTCATCCAAATGGAACACATGCATTAATAAAACAAATTGGTAATTTGATAATAAATGATAAAATTAGTCTGTATGATGTGTTAGTTATCCCTGAGTATTGTGTAAACCTGCTATCTGTTCATAAATTGTCAAAGGACTGTAAGTTGTTTGTTGGTTTTGATGAGAATAATTGTTATATCCAGGACTTGAAAACAAGAATAAATGTGATGATTGGTAAAGAATCTGGTGGTTTGTTTGTAACTGAAGTAAGTAAAAATCTTTCTGTATCAAATATTGTTACTATGTGTTTTGTGTCTAAGGTAGTTTGGCATAATAGGCTTGGTCATCCGGCTGACCAAGTGGTAAATTTGTTAAAATCTAAAATTAATTTAGAAGGTAATGTTGATGTTTCACCATGTGAAACATGTCATAGGGCTAAACAAACAAGAGAACCATTTCCTTTAAGTGATCATAAATCAAATAGTGTAAGTGACTTAGTTCATCTTGATGTGTGGGGTCCTTATAAAGTTACTAGTAGAGATGGGTATAGATATTTTTTAACTGTTGTAGATGACTATTCAAGAGTTGTATGGGTGTTTTTGTTAAAAACTAAAGATGAGGTTTTTGTTAATATTCAAATATTTTATAATTTTTTAAGGAATCAGTTTAAAAGTACAATAAAAATTCTCAGGTCTGATAATGGAACTGAATTTGTTAATAATATGATGAGTATTTTTTGTAATGATAATGGTATACTACATCAAACTAGTTGCACCTATACACCTCAACAGAATGGTATAGCTGAAAGGAAACATAAACACCTGTTAAATAGTGCTAGGTCTCTTATGTTTCAAGGGGGAATTCCTCTAAATTTGTGGACTGATAGTGTTTTAACTGCTGCTTATTTGATTAACAGGTTGCCCTCTTCTGTTCTTAATGGTAGGTCTCCTTATGAGTTGGTTTTTAATGTTCAGCCTTCCCTTAGTCATCTTAGAAGTTTCGGTTGTCTTTGTTTTTCAAAAGTTTTGAATGAAAATGATAAGTTTGCTTCTAAATCAGAAAAGTGTGCTTTTTTGGGTTATTCAAATGTTAAAAAAGGTTATAAGTTGTTTTCTCTTGATAATAAAGTAATTCTGTTTTCCAGAGATGTTCAGTTTTATGAAAACATTTTTCCTTTTAAAATGTCTCTTGAAAATCAGAATAACTTTGAAAAAATTGGTTTGTCACATATAAATTTCTTTGATAGTTATGGTTTTGAAACTAAAGATGACTTACAAGTACCCAATGATGAGGGGAGGGCTCATCAAGGTGTTGGCAGTGGTTTAGATGGTCCTAGTACATCTGTTGATAATCTAAATGACTTAACATTAGATGGTCCAAATTTATCTGTTGATAATCTTACTACTGCACCTCCTAATGGTGAAACTGCTAGTTCTGAGGGTCAAAATGTTCCTGTTCCTAATAACATTTAAAACAATGAGTCGAGGAGATCTACCAGACCTGTTGTTACCCCAAAGAAGTTTAAAGACTTTATTTTAAATGATAAAACAAAGTTTAATATTAATAAAGTTGTAAACTATTCTAATCTGTCTGTTGAAAATTTGTGTTTTGTAAGTGGATTAAATAAACTTAGTGAACCTAAGAGTTTTAATGAAGCCAAATTAGATAGTAAGTGGGTTGAAGCCATGAACTTAGAAATGGAGGCTTTATATAGAAATGAAACTTGGGTCATAACTGACTTACCTTTAGGAAGAAAACCTATAGGATGTAAATGGGTATATAAAGTTAAATATAAAGCTAATGGTGAAGTGGAAAGATATAAAGCTAGATTAGTTGCTAAGGGTTACAATCAAAGAGAATGTATTGATTTTGATGAAATTTCTTTAGCTGTTGAAAATAATTGGCCATTGTACCAATTAGATGTTAATAATGCTTTCTTATATGGTAGTCTAGATGAAGATGTTTATATGACCTTACCAGAAGGATATTTTGAAAAGGACAGTAATAAAGTGTGTAAATTGGTTAAATCTTTGTATGGGCTTAAGCAAGCTCCTAGAAAATGGAATGAATAGTTATGTGAAACTTTAACTGAAAATGGCTTTGTTAAAAGCTGTAGTGACTATTCTTTATTTGTTAAGAGTCAAGAAAATATTTTTATTGTTTTACTTGTTTATGTAGATGACATTGTCATCACTGGGAATAACAAAAATGAAATTGAAAAGTTTAAAGTGTATCTAAATTCAAAGTTTAAAATAAAGGATCTAGGTAAACTTAAGTATTCCCTTAGTATAGAAGTTTTGCAATTAGATTCTGGTGTTTGTTTATCTCAGAGAAAATATGCATTGGATCTATTAGCTGAGTTTGACATGACAGGTTGTAAACCTGTAGCCACTCCTATAGAGACTAATATTGTTATTTCTGATGAAACAAATGCTAAGGAAGGTGATAAACTTCTTACTGAGTTGTCTAGTTATCAAAGGTTAATTGGTAAATTGATTTATCTTACTTTAACTAGACCTGATATTTCATATGCTGTTCACTGTTTGAGTCAGTTTATGCATAGTCCTTTAGAGTCACATGTAAAACTTGCTTTAAGAGTACTTAGATATATAAAGGGATCTCCTGGTAAAGGAGTGAGTTTTTCTAAAGGGAATAATCTGAGCTTAAAGGCTTATGTGGATTCTGATTGGGGTAAGTGCTTATCTTCAAGAAAGTCTATTACTGGTTATTCTGTTTATCTTGGTGATTGTTTGGTTTCATGGAAAAGTAAGAAGCATGATACTGTTTCTAGATCTACTGCAGAAGCAGAATATAGAGCTCTTGCATCTGTGGTAAGTGAAATTATCTGGATTAAAAAGGTCATGGTTGAATTGCAGATTGAGAATAAGAAACCTGCACAAGTATTTTGTGACAATAAAGCTGCAATTTTAATTGCAGCAAACCCTGTTTTTCATGATAGGACAAAACATTTTGAAATTGATTTATAGTTTGTGAGAGATAAAGTTTTATTTGGAGTAGTTGGAATTCATAAGATAGATACTACTATAAATAGTGCTGATATTTTTACAAAAGGTTTGTGTGTTAAAAGTCATGAATATTTCTGCAAAAAATCTTAAACTGTTAGATATGTTTCACAATTGAGTTATGAGAGGGTGTTGAAAATAGTAATTCAATTGTGAAAGTTAATGTGGTGTTAAGTCTGTTAGTGCAGGTACATGAAGTGTAAGAAGTACGTCAAATAAATGGTTAAAAAGGTAATTCAGGTAAGTGAATATCTTTTATGTCTAAAAGTGAAGTTTGTTGAATATGCAGGGTTTAAAGTGTAAATTCTGAATAAGTCGGTGGAAGGTAAATTGCCAGGTATATAATATTTTCTTATTAGAAAATATCTATTATTCTGTATGTGTTTTGTGTGTGTGTTGCACGTTCTCTCTCGTTCTCTCTCATTCGTAGTTAGGGTTTGTATTTCTCTTGTAATCGATCTTGTTTTTCTAAACATAAAGAAGTTCAGATCTAGATGTATGTAGGTTGAGTGAGAGTTTTATTGTAGTGAGATTTTGGTTTTGTTTTTGGTCGGTTGAGTTTGGTAAATGGAAAGTAAGTTTTGTTGATGATTGTTGTACCAGTTGTTCATATCGTGATTTTCTACATAATTACATGTTTTCCATAAGTTTAACTTCCCTAAGTTTTTCTTTCTTTCAGTATTGTACTTTGCTTTTAGGTCTTCTATCAATATGTGTCTTTATATACATTATGGATGCAAAAAAACAGACGTCTCTTCTAACGCAGTGGTAAAGCATTGAAAAAACATGGTAAGACCGCATGTTCTAATCTCGTCCATCTCCTCTTTATATTTTAATCCACTTCTTATTTTTCCTTTTCAAACTAATATAATATGTATACTATTTGTGAAGTAAAATAACCCCTTCATTTCCCATACTAATTAGTCGTATATTTTTATATAAGTTATATATATTTTCTATTTACTGTAATTGTAAAGTGAAATTTTTAATAAAAATATATTATTATTGGAATAATTTTGTTACGGTTTTATATGAACCAAGTTTAAATTAGTTTTATAATTTGAGGTAAGTTTGGTGGTGTGAGAATTACCTATGAAATTTTAATTATAGTGTTGATCTTTTAACTTAGGATCCAAAAAAGCACTTCATCTAAAACTAAGTCAAATTTTCATATACAATTTTGATTTTACTAGGGACATGAATTTTTAAATAAAAAAAATTAGTTCATCTTATGTTTACAACTAGTTGAAACTACCCCGCGCGTTGCCGCGGGGATTTCCGAGTGTACCTAACGATCTAAAAAACGATCCAATTTAAGTATTCAAATTTGGTCATTTGGTTATGACCAAATGAGTATTCAATTGAACTAAAATGTTAAGATGAGTTGCAGCTTACCATCTAAAAAACGATCCACGTTGACTTAAAGCTTCTAAACTATAAATACTTTTTTCATTTTCTTGACATATTTCTCGGTTTAAGTAGTCTATAATTAAGTTTCTGCCTATCTTATAGAGCAATTAATCTATTTGCAAATTATAAGACTAACTAATAAAGAAAACCTCTTATTCCTTCACAAAGGGCTTTAGCAACACGATTGGGGTTATAATTCTTTCTCTGTGAATATATTAACCCAAACCTTGTAAGGAAACTCAAACATCTTTAATTGCTATAATCTCTGATTGTTGATCAAAATTAAGTCTCAGACCAGTTTCTAAATTCTAACCTCAAATTATAATTAGTTTCAGACCATTTTCTAACCTCAAATTATAATGATCATAGATGCTAAAATTTTATGAATTTGTCAAATACATGTTTAACCCTAGATAGTTAGAAGAAAGCCTAAGTTGAATTAAGGTCTGGTTTGTTAAAGTTAAATCCTTACTAATTAATCCCCTAACTTGAATATCCGAAACCCTAGTTTTGGAAGCAAAGATATGACGACCTATTAGAAGAGATAAAGGTTTTTAATCCATCAGAAATTTCGACATCGAAAGGGAACTTTATAGATTAAGAAGAAGAAGAAACATTACCTGAAGAAGATGAAGTGGAAGGTCGAGAAATTATAGCTGCTGTGTAAAACCAAAAGTCATCGGTAAGCAGGTATTAAATCAAGTCGGTGGGATGAGGTGGTTCGGTGGAATGAGGTGGCGATCGTTAAGCAGGACTGGGTAGTGTACACGAAGGTAGCGTAAGTAGCGTACACGAAGGTTGTCTTTAAGCAGGAGCTGGCGAAAAAGTAATGGAGGACGTACTATTCATTCATTCGTAAATGTAATATAGTTAATTCATATATAGTAAAGCAAGAAGTGTAAATAAGTCATAAGTGAATGGGAAAAAGTAATAAGTGAATGGGAAAAAGAAAGACAGCATGCTAAATAAGTAATAAGTGAATGGGAAAAAGTAATAAATGAATGGGAAAAAGAAAGACAGCGTAGTAAAGCATGAGCTGGAAATAAGTGAATGGCAAGGTAACTGTTCACCATCTCTTAATTGTTATATAGTTAATAAGAGTTTAGGTTGTCAGAAGGGCTATTTCAATAGCAGAGTCAAAAATACCTATGTGAGCTCAATTTATCATTTCGGGATAAAAGATTGATGGTAGAATATCATTGAGAAATAGGAATCCGTGTTATCAAAGGATTTCATGCGATTCTTTCTAGTATGGAATGAGTTAATCATCCACTTTTGTATCTTATTGAACAAAAATATGATATTATTCTCCATTGACTAATAATTTCGATTTAAATTACGAACACTCGTACACGGATATATATCTACAATATTAAACAAGGATAAACATAAAAGTAGATAAATAAAAAATACCGGAGTAGTTAGAAATGGAAACTTAATCTCGACATTCACATAAATTTTATAGTTTAAAGAAAGTACAAGGTCGGTCCAAGAGTGTTCGAAATATGTAAGTGAACAGGGGAATTATAAGCGAGTAGAGAAACCAAACATTAGAATTCTTGTTAATTATAATTTTTGATCATTTAAGTTTCAGGGCCTTATTTTTCAGAAAAACTTACCGGCCTCTAAAAACTCTGAACCGCCCTGTACGCTAGTTACGTGTAAAGTTAATGTCATGAACTCGATGACACGTACCAAATATTCTTATCATTCCATTTGCTTTTATACATGCATCCATATATATATATATATATATATATATATATATATATATATATATATATATATATATATATAATATATATAATATATTGCACGTAGACACTGATTAATTTATTTACTTTCCGTTTCCATACGTACGTGTGTTTGTAATTATGGAAACAATCAATCATAAGACAGTGAGAGTTAACGGGATAAACATGCACGTAGCAGAAAAAAGGTGACGGCCCTATTGTTCTTTTCCTTCACGGGTTCCCGGAGCTGTGGTACACGTGGCGCCATCAAATTGTAGCCATGGCTGATCTCGGCTGCCATGCAGTGGCACCGGACCTACGTGGCTATGGTGACAGCGATGCACCGCCTTCTGCCACCAGCTATAGTTGCTTTCATGTGGTGGGGGATGTGGTGGCGCTCATAGATTCGATGGGCGGAGGTGCGGTGTACCTGGTGGCGACCGACTGGGGTGCCATGATTGGATGGTATTTGTGCGTGTTTAGGCCGGACAAAGTGAAGGCGTATGTGTGTATGTCGGTGGCTTATTCCCCGAGGCAAAGTATGATGAAACCTGTTGAAGCTTTGGCAACTGTCTTTGGTGAAGATTTTTATATCTGCAGATTCCAGGTTTTTCTTTATTTCTTCATCAGTTTAGTTTGGACCTAGAAATCATACATGGAAAGTGGTACATAATACTGGTAGCTAGATAGCTAGTAAGGCCTAGTGGTATACCATTTTCTTTATTATCAGAAATAACCTAAGCAATTACACTGCACCACATCATTTTCAATATATATAACACCAATACTAGTCACATCACTCAGAGAAAGATGGTTCCGTATGATTCCTCATAGTGCAATTTTTTGTTTTTTGCTTTTACCATATCACATAGAGGAGGAAACACGGGGGGAGAGAACGTGGGGCCGGGTGGTAATTTGATGTAGACTTGAAAAGATAGAAAAGATTGATTAAATCCGTTGATTCAAAAAATACCAGATTAATCTAACTAAAATCATGTTGATTTGAGAAAATACCGTGATAAAGGTCTCAAAAACTGTTCATACACGAAAAACACTTTTGGAGAGAAAAACTCAAAGTTTGCAAAATCATCAACTGCTCATTTCATTGGACAAAATACACTTTAAATATGGCCCAGAATTTCGAATGGGCGTAAAACGACAAACGGGACAAAAACTGGGCCTAAACAAAGTTCGGAAATTTAATGAAAAAACACAAAAACATAAAATAAGTGTCCAAAACAAGGCCTTTTGAGCCGTAAAGTTGGGTAAACCGCTTGAGGCTGTTTATCATGTCGTAGCCTTCGTCTCGAGCTTCGATTTGGCGGGTCATAGGCTTGAAACGGAGATCCAGGGCAAAAGTTATGGCCTTTTTACTAAAGCCTATTTTCTGACGCGGTCATGAGCTTCCATAAACATCAAGTTTAACTTTCTAAACAATTTTTAATGGTTACATGGCATAAGCACCCATACCCCCTGTACCGATTGAAGCTATACCGACGACATGTGCCGTCGCCACAAATTACCATATAGCAGCGACATGTTGTCGGGATAGGGTTGACCAGAACTGATACTTGACTTTACCTACATCGACAACATGTCATCGCTATAGAGTGAAAAAAATTTTGGAAAATTTTGACCAACGTTCCCTATGCCGATGACGACATGTTATCGGTATAAATTAAAAGAATTTAATTTTGATTTTCTTTGATTACGGTTTGTAGAAATACAAACGACACCTTTTTATGGAAGCGTATCGCAACGACAGGTCGGGGTTGGTCGACCTATGGCGACAACACCTGTAGCGAAATTTTTTTTAACCTATGGCGACGACATTATGCCGACGATATCTCGTCGGTATAGTCTTTAGCGACGAAATGTCACCGTGACAGGATTTCCGGGCGTAATCAGGATAGGGGTATTTTGTTGCATTGTTTAAGAGAATGTTTGGATAGGCATTTAAAAGTGATTAAAAACTCAAGAAGTTAAGAAAGATGTTTGAGAAATCCAAAGGTATTTTTGAAAACAACTTTTTTTTTTATCTTTCAACAAGTCATTTCAAAAAGTTACATATACGTAACTTTTCAAAATAATTTATCATTTTGGCTGTAAACTGACATCTTTCACCAAAAAGTTGATCCATACATTTTTTACTTATCAATTTTTCAATGTCAATAAGACAATAAATTAGTCCAAATACCTTTTAAAAATTTTATTTGCAAAACCAAAAAGTCAATATTGTATAAGAAGTCAATAAGCCTAGTGAAATAAGTCTACTTCCATGGGAATTGGGATAAAGTATTAGCTGTTGTAAACTTTATATATTCGGTGATTAAATAATTAGATAATTGTGATATTAAAACCGTATTTGATATTGATAATTCAATATCAAACCCAACAAATAAGAAAGAACCAAATGGAATGAACACGCATGATTCTTGATGAAATAACGAACCGCACGGAATTATGGTTCCTGTCCTTTAAGATTTTTACGCGCTCTATATGCTGCAAGCCTCATCGTAGAACCCCAGGATTTGATGCAGTTTATCGGTATTATTCTACAGCACTAGAATTACCAACAACACAAAGTGATTACTTGGAAACACATGATGAATATCAAAACACAACATCATGAGAGGAGAGCTTATGAGAAGAGAGCTTATGATTTTTGGTGTTGGTGTATTTGAACTTTCACCCCAATGGTTCCTTCTATAGGCTCAAATTTAATGAGAGAAAAGAATAACTCTTATTATTTTAATGTAACATTATTGTCAACATTAGTGCAACATTAGTGTAAATATTATTGTCGACATTATGACTATTCAAGAGGCTTAACAAAAAACAAAGCTCCACAACTCCCCACAATAAATAGGAAATTTGCCAACTTGCAAATACCATTGTATTTTCTAACATTGGTTTCCAATTTGAGAGTTTACGTTGGAAAGTGGGATTCCAATTCGCCAAGATATTCATTTTCTAGCTAGTTTGGAACAAAATGTGGTTGGGAACTAAGAAGCTTGGAAGTATTTTATAAAAACATAACCTTGCTGAGTACAACAAATAAACCATTTACCTGCACCTTTCTATAAGCATATCCACGCTAACGTTTGTATTATCAACAACCCATGTGGAGAAATGTAGTAATGAGAAATTAAATCTAAGTCATCACACTTCAATTAATATTGCTTAAGTACTTTCTACATCTTGAAGTAGCGGTGTTGAATCCATGATTTGAATTAGCAGGTCATAGAAGTCTTACAAACAATTTTACCATATATAATAACCAATGCCCTAATATCAAAGCAAACTTATAACAACGTTAGTAAATTATATCGAATGTCTCAGTTTAACAAATTAATAGCAAATGCTTTAATTTCACAAAAACTATTGACTTAACCAACAATTTTAGTAAGTTAACAACACATATAACATATTCAACATACATTTAGCAAATATTTCACAAATCTATTCTATATTGTTGGAAGTAAATATCAAATTTAGAAGTTTATATTTTTATTAAACAATGCGTTGATTGGCAGTGCCCTTTCTTGACACCTCTTCAATATGCATATAAACCAATAGTAGGTTGAATGTAAATATCATCAATCAATAAAACGATCTTATGTGTACAATTCTATTTTTGTTCCAAAATTCACACACACATAGTCAGACTCTGTTTTTTGTTAGAAAATATTGGTTAGATTTCGACTACTTGGAAAACTGTGAAGTCGTGAAACACTTTCAGATCAAAGTATTTCGTCGGTACTACGAAATCTTCGATCGAATAAAATCACAGTTCAAGAACAGAGAATTTTGAGAGTGTTATCAGATAATTTTCGTACCAGTCTCTTCAATAAATGACCAAACACGATGCTATATTCAAGCAGACTCTAAACCACCGAAAACTGCCAAAAAGCAGTTTCGAAACTGCTAAAAACCGCCCAAATATGGGTCGGATTTGGGTCTGATTCGACGGGTCGGAAAACCGGGCTTTGAATCCGAATTCGAATTTTCCAAATATGGGTCGGATTCGGCTATGCCCCTTGGACCCGTTCCCAGGGGCGCTGCCCCCGGACCCCTGTTCAGTCGGTGTATTTTAATCAGAATAAATTCAAACAAGTGAGCATTCCGCACCATCCTTACTTGTTCAATATTTATTAAGATTACATTTGGTCAACAAGTTTATCCCATTACACTTAAATAATATTGGTGATACAAATCACCAACATTTTTCATATTCATCGGCGCTATGGCCAGAGATCATCAAGGGAATAATCAATCACCAAACAAGGATCATCAAATTGTAAATTCTATATATGTGATGAACACCACCTAACCACTGCAGTGCCCGTTTTCGAACCTTATCCTAACAATCTGGTAAATGTTTACCTAATAAGGCGTCGAACCCGTGGCGTCTGATAAATCATTCATGAAGGTACTCCAAGCTATTAGTCGAACTTGTATAATGTGTTTTATCCTGGTAATGCAAAAAGCATTGAATATAATTACGAAGGGTACGTGCAACATATTTAACAAGTACAGTAACTAAATATTTTAAAAAAATTATGTAAATCTGGCATATATATATAACAACTTAGTTAAATACTTTATAAGTGTTAAAATTTTGCAGGAACCAGGTGTAATGGAAGGTGAGATAAAAAGCTATGGAACAGCACATGTGCTTAAAAGCATTCTATCCGAGACAAGACCTGGGCCTCTTCGATTACCAAAGTCTGAGCCGTTTCAAAGTCATCAAATATTGCTCCTCAGTTGCCACCATGGTTATCTGAACAAGACCTAAATTACAACGTTCAGAAGTTCGAGCAAACAGGATTTACGGGAGGCTTGAACTATTATCGAGCTTTAGACCTGTATATATGCATCCATAATTTAACTACAAGTTAGGATCTGGTGAGGACAATTCTCAACCAATCATTTAAAAAATATTGGATCATTAGGAGGAAACATTTTTTGATAATGATCTAAAATTTCTTAAATGATTGGTTGAAATTTATCTTTATAATCCTCATCAGTATTAATTTGAGTCCTCACCTGATGCCACTTGCTACTGTAAACTTAATTATTGTTATTTGTGGAATGCAGAAATTGGGAACTTACAGCAGCATGGACAGGAATACAAGTTAAAGTACCGGTGATATACGTTGTAGGAGATAAAGATATTGTGTACACTACCCCAGGGGCAAAGACGTATATTCATGGTAATGGATTCAAGAGAGATGTGCCACAGCTTCAACAAGTTGTTGTATTGGAAGGTGTTGGTCACTTCCTCAACCAAGAGAGACCCCAACAAATCAATCAGATTCTTCTTGATTTCATCAAGAACTTTTGACCACCACAATCCTTAAGTTTCTTCCAGGATATTAGCTTGTATACAAGTGTTGTGTGGTTTAATAGACAAAATGGTAATGTGTCTTAAAATACTTATTTACTTTGGTAAAGCTTAATTAATATAATTAGCATGTAATTAGGAGTATTATTTTAAAAAATTTATTAACCAATATTCTAAGGGCTATAGTTAAAAATAAATGTTAGATACATAAATCATTATATAGCTTTGAATTTTGATCCTCCAAATGTTGCTTTGTAGAATCTTGGTATGTAGTAGGAAAATGAATAAAAGAAAAAGGTGGGGTAGGAGGGGAACAAATACTTAAACCTTTAACGTCATCAAAAGTAATTTTTTGAACGGTATATAATCTACTTCAATTTGTCCACAATGAAATTTGAACTCATAATCGATAGGTTATAAGTAACACCTTAAATTTTCTACTGATACGATATTAGTTTAACGCTTAATTAAGCTCTTGGACTTAACTAATTGAGCTCAATCAATGATTATTTAATCTTGATTAGAGTCACAAGAAATGAACTAATCATTACTAGCTAAACCCTAATACCCTTTGCCTCCTAGTTTGTCTGTCTCGGTCGTATCCTACATCCATAACCACCACCATCAATGGCGGCGATAGCGGCGGTTTATGGTGGTAACGAGGGACTGTAATAACCCCACACACACAGACTTGTCAGTTCTCGTGGTGATTATTGTAGCGGTCTAGCAACTCGGTTCATAAGTGCAGTAGTCGTGTATCCTCTAACAACTCGGTTCAGTTTTGTGAGGTACAATTTGTACGAACCTCCTATGAATCATTATTCCTCTATTGATACGGGACTGGGGTCGTCATTTATTATTATATATCGACCCCGGTTACCCTTCATGTACAGTATTGGTGCATTCTCGTCCTGGTTACCTGAAAGCAACACCATTTATCCAAATTGAGATTGGTGATATTGTTTATACTTTATTAAAAATTTAGAATTGCTAAAATTCTTTGATAGTCTTTCCAATAACTCAAATTAGTTTTCGGATTGGGTTTGTTAACGAGCTGATAAAAATTTTAACCAGGTAAGATAAATAAATGGGTCGGTTTCCAGATCCAGGAGTACCGACCCATCGGCAAATGTGGATGAACACATTATAGCACCGACGAGCACTCCAATCCTGCCAGCAGCTCTTGATCTGAAGATTTAACACACAAAGACTCTAAATCAAAGCAAATACACATCGGAAACCAAAGCACACGAGCAAAACCCCACAATTCCTTATAGATTTGGAAGCACACATACACATCTGTTGTTCAAATCCTAATTTTTTTTCTCCGGGGAGGGAAATGGGGACGACGACGGCACTGGCGCCGGGGTTGTCAAGGAAGTTGAAGAAAGTTCTCGAAACTCGCACCGACAGCCCAGATCTATTGGCTTCTCTTAATACACTCTCCACTTTTTATACCGATAATACAGCTCCGGCTCGCCGTAATCTCCGATCAACTATCGAGAAGCGTTCTCTCTCCATTAATCATGACTTCCTTCTTGCTTCCGATGCCGCCCAGCAGGTTTGCATATTTCATGGCATCGGTTTCTCTATCGATGAATCGAATCAATCAATGATCAACGTAATTGTTCTATTTTGTGGTTTTAGGCTTTAGATCGGGTGGAGGAAGAGGTTAATTCTCTAGCCGAATGCTGCGACAAGTGAGTTATTATACTCAAACACTCTTATATCATTTCATTATAGACATTTTAGTCGAAGATCTGAACAAACTACCTTGTAGCTTAAGTTACCTGCAATTCTAGATAAAATTGGAAGAAACAGATGATTAATTAGTAGCATATGATCATACTCAGTTATATTTGGGAAGATCTGTTACAAATTAACAAGTATCCCTATAGTTATAGCTCATGCTTTGAACTCTTGCAGAATTGCTAAATCCTTGAGTAACTGCAATGCTACTACTGGAGATATTATCACTACCACAGAAAGACTGAAGCAGGAACTAGAAGTCACTACTCAGAGGCAAGAGATTGCATCATGTTTCCTTAGAGATTACCAACTTTCCAGTGAAGAGGTAATGATTCTTTATGGTGATTCAATCCCTGCAATTGAGTTACAAATTGTAGTATTTCTTTCTGTAGATAAATGCACTGAGGGAAGAAGAACTTAATGAAAACTTTTTCAAGGCATTGAGTCATGTGCAAACAATCCATGCAAATTGCAAAGTCCTTCTCAGGACCCATCATCAGGTAATCTCTCTTGCTACATAATTTTCCTTAAAAAAACAGTTATTAGCTTGTAGTTTAGTTTTCTAATTTTTTTCCATAAAAATGATTGCTTTTTTGATCAGTTATATGGCATTGAGTTCTTGGTGCTGTTTGTGCCATTTTAAAGTTTGTTATTCTTTTAATGTTTATGTTATTATTCAAATAATTTCTCATTTTTTAAAGCTCACAGCGTGCAGGTTTGGAGCTCATGGATATGATGGCCGTCTACCAAGAAGGTGCATATGAGCGCCTGTGCAGGTGAAATAATCAATAAAATCCAAAACTTTTTGAGTATTTTCTTTCGAATTAATCCTTAGTAATTAGTATACTAGTTGTGTAGGTTATCCAAAACCTAGGATTGTTTACCAATTTATATTATTTGAAGTGTTACACCTAAAATAATTATTTTTGAAAATAAACTTGGACACATAGTAAGCATACTTAAAACAACAAATTTTGGTTAATCTCTTATCTTCAGTTAGCACATGTTTGTGCACAATCTAGCTTCTGGCATTAAGCTTATTAAATTTATGAAGAAAAATAATCTCAGTTCTATGTGTGTGTGTGTGCGCGCGCGTGCGTGCGTGCTTGCGTGCGTGCGTGCGCGCGCCTCAGAGATGGTTTAAATGTCCTGCTTGATCTCCAATGAGCTATTTATTAATAAATATTAATAATTAATGATTTTGTGGCGGTTTTCTCTTTGAATCAGGTGGGTTCAAACAGAGTGCAGGAGATTGGGTGACACGGATAATCCTGAAGTTAGTGAACTTCTGAGAATGGCAGTTAGGTGTCTCAAAGAAAGGCCTGTACTCTTCAAGTATTGTGCTGAAGAGGTAAATATACTCTTCTCTAAATGTTGTAATCCATTTGATTAGAGGTGGTAATCTAGCCCATTTATTGGTAAACGGGTCAATTTGTGTTATGCTTTGCTTCTGACGGGCCACATGGGTCAACATGGAAGTTAGTTAAAATGAAAAGAAGTTAAAAACGGGTGATGCTGATCAAACGGGTCAAATGTCATTGTCAGACAAAGTGTACTCGCCAATTATAAGACCTCCTATATCTTCTTAGTTTTTACATTAGATTATCATTGTAGCATTATAGTTTTTTGAGTAAATTACTAAATTGGTCCCTGTTTTTTGCTCATAATCACCGTTATGGTCCCTCTTCAATACTATATGTGATTATTGTCCCTAATGTTACTATTTCGTTTCGATTTTCATCCCTCGTCCAAGTAAAATGACCGAAGTACCCTTAAGCGAAACAAAAATAATAACATTAGGGACCATATTCACAATTGCCGTAATTATGAGCAAACCACAGGGACTTCTTACGTGATTTACTCTAGTTTCTTCTGATTGTATTTAAAATGTATATTATTTATATAATTCAAGAAAAGGAAAGACAAAAGGATGTCTATGAGTTGGCCCGACCCAACTTGTTTTGATCCGTAGTAAAATGACTTGCTTTGACTCATTACCCAGCCCATATAACCTGCCCATATATCCACTTGTACATATGATATTATGTTTATACGAGGATTTGGGGCCGCGCTTCGCGGCGGGGTGCAAACATACAAATCACAGTAGTTCCTTATATTTCAAAACTGGAACAGTTCCCGTGCCGATTCTAAAATATACAAATCATTCATGTTGATCTGCTACTGAAAATTTTATCTCATGGAAATCATACTGAATATTCATTCCTTTTAATAACCACTCCAAAATCCATTAGCAGAGAGCATCAAATCTAAACATCCTAAAGCCATTAATCTTCAATCTTCATAGGTGATTCTCCTCATTTCAATTTTGAACTACTGAAGCAATTGAAGAGCTGGTGCAAGTGAACTAAAATCTTTTATCGAAATGTCATCACTGCAGACTTCTACTATCTGAAAAATCCACAAAAATGTTATCCCCAAAAATAAAGAAAAACCAAGTCATACCACTAATCTTGCATCTTTTTAACGAAATTAAATCAAGAAGAATAAAAAATTTAATACCAGTTTGATTCCTATGCAACACTCCCGATGAAATACATCTAATCCCTGAATTTTATACACAACAAAACATAAACTAAATTATTTTGTGAAGAATCAAAAAGATAATTTTGTGAAACTGAATCATCAATTAAAACTTAAAACCCATATAAAGATAAAACAAAAAATTTGACAGCTTTACTCATATTGATCAACCACATTTCAAGTAGTTGTTTAAGTGGAGTTTTTTTGCCATTCAAAATTAACTCGCAGGCTTCTAACAGTTACTTATACACACTTAAACCTAACAAAATATCAACTGCAATAATGGTTTCCATCACCCAAATGATAAGATTTTTGCTTATGGTGTTTTTCACTAAACTTTTAGGAATGAACTTCAATCAACAAATGTATACTCTGAACACTCATTTGTATCGAACAGGAAACACACAATAGGAGAAATATAGCTTGCAACCATGTAGCTAAGAACTTTATATCGAATGATGAAAAGTTTAGTAAAAACTTACAAAAACCATGTAAAATCGAGCAAATAAAGAAAATGCCAAAATTACAATGATGAACTACCATTATTTATTATAAAGTTAAAATTGGGTGGTGTTTTACCTGAAATTGACGATTAATCTTGGCAAAAATCTGTACTCTAGATTTGTTGATGGAGTGGGAAAAATGTGGAGCATGTTAATTTATGAGTTGAATATAAAGGGCAAATGAGAAAGTGTTGAGTATAGTCTTCGAAGAGATCTTCAAGAATCTGATCTTCATGATGGGGGAATGGATGGTTGTACGAAAGATTGAATTTGGTTAACTTGTTTGATAAAAAAAGTACACCATCACACACTCTCTCTTTCTTTTTCTCCACCTGTCACACACAACCATAATTACACTCTCTCACACTTCTTGGAGAAAGAAAAAGCATGGCTTCACATAATAAAAAAAGAAAAAAAAAAGAAAAACTTAGTGCTCATCAACTGTACAGCCCCTGGTAAATGTTATTTAGGTAATTAGTTATATATCAACCATGATTTGATAATTTTTAGGTAGCAAATATGAGGCACAATGCACTTTTTAGGAGATTTATAAGTGCTCTTACACGTGGAGGACCTGGTGGAATGCCAAGACCAATTGAAGTACATGCTCATGATCCACTACGCTATGTAGGTGACATGCTCGGTTGGCTGCATCAGGTGTGAATTAAATTTAATTTAACCCATATCTGTTAGCCTTAGCAAAATGACCATTTTACCCTTTTAAAAAGTCACGACTTAGGTCCCTAAATTTATTAATATTTATGTAACTTACTTTTTTTTTTTCAAATGCAGGCACTTGCATCAGAAAGAGAACTTGTATTCGTGTTACTTGACCCAGATGCAGTAGTGGATACCGGGCCCACAGCCCGTAAATTCTCAAAAAGTTCAGAGATTAACGAAGAGAAAACAGAAGCCGATTTGACATTTGTTTTGGACAGAATCTTTGAGGGCGTTTGTCGGCCTTTTAAAGTGAGAGTTGAACAAGTGTTGCAGTCTCAACCAAATCTCATAATCTCATATAAACTTAGCAACACCCTTGAGTTCTACAGTCACACTGTAAGTGTTGAATAATTATGAATGGTTAATTAACTTAATTTAGGTTATGTTTAATTTGGGTTAATTTTGACAGGTGTCAGATTTATTGGGGAGAGAAACGGGTCTTTGTAACACACTTTGGGGTCTTAAAGATGCTGCTAATAAAACGTTTTTTGATATGTTAAAAGTTCGGGGGGAAAAGCTGTTGCGTTATCCTCCACTGGTGGCAGTTGATCTTTCCCCACCACCAGCAGTTAGAGAAGGAGTATCTTTATTACTTGAGTTAATTGGGATTCATGATACTATGATGGTTCCTGAAAAACCAACTTTTGATCCAGTCATTTCTGCTTTGCTTGATCCTATAATTCAGGTAATTAATTAACTAACATATAATTATTCTTATACATAGTTCCATATTCATTTATTTGAGATGTATTCAAGATAGTCCTTCAATATTTTGTAGTCCCAAGGGACACATCTCAATCATTGATCAATAATAATTAACGGTCAAGATTAATCACACATTTTATACATGGAGGGTTACTTTGGTCATTTTTACATATATATATATATTTTAAAGTTTTAAATTTTTATTATTATTATTATTTTTTAAAAATTTTTTTTTTCCGTTAAAAACACATCATATGATAATCACATGTAATCAAAATATTTTTTTTAACGAAAAAATAAAAAAAAAAATAAATAAAAAATTTGATAAATTTTATGTAAGTGCCAAATGACCAAAACACCCCTGCATGTATAAAATATGTAATTTATCTTGACCATTAGATACTATTGATCAATGGTTGGGATTTGTCCCTTAGGACTACACAAATATAAAGGAGTATCTTGAACATTTACCTCATTTATTAATAATTATAGATTTGCGAGCAAGCAATGGAAGCACACAAGTCAAAAGGATCTATTGATTCATCTAGAAGAAGTAAAATCAGGTCTGAATCACGGAGATCATCCGTTGATGCTCTTTTAGCAACCACCAGCCAAATCATTCCATCTAAGGTAATTTTTATATATTAATGCCTTTTTCTACAATTTTCTTGTTCCATTTTTATTTATTTAATCTTATTATTTAAATTAATGCAGAACAACGAAACAGCGTCAAAGATTTTCATCATCAACTGCTTATGTGCAATCCAACAACCATTATTAAGACACACTGCAGCTTCTGAATACGTGAAAAAGCTCGGCACAATGATAGATAATCACATGCACAATTTAGTTGAAAATGAAGTAACCGCCATTTTAGCAAGATGTAATCTATCAAACAAGATGCCTCTGTTCCACAATCCTAACGGTGGTACACCGTTAGCTAAGGTGGAAGAGACCTCACCCGAGTCTCTCTCTGAGTGTCTCAAAGCTTTCTTTGGGCTTATTTTGGGAAGTGACAGCTCACTCCCTGAATTTGAACAGATGCAACTTCCGGGCCTACGGTCTGAAGCTTGTGTCCAGGTGGCGAGATCATTAGCAGAAGCTTATGATGTTATTTATAAGGCGATTTTGGATCCGGAAAACGGGTATGATGAACCTAAATCGTTAGCTAGGCATCCCCCAGATCAGATTCGGACCATTTTGGGGATTTAAGATGAGTATAAAGTTGTATTGATTTTGAAGAAAAGATTATGTGAGTGGGAATACTGTCTTTTTATCGTTTTTGGATTTTGATGACACATTTGTATACCAGTAAAACTACAATCTATATTTGAAAATTGCACTTTTAGCATTTCATTATTTAGGGGTTGTTTGGGAGGGTTTATTTACAAGGCTTATTAGTTTATCTAGTTTAAAAAGTTTATGTTAGGTGTTTTGTTGGGCTTTAAGAGCTTATTAAAACCCTCTTAGTCCTTAAAAAGCCATTTTAATAGGATTTATATAAAAAACAAATGTTTTACATTTTTACCTTCTGCATAAATTTATCTCTCGACCTTTCCTGCCAAGTTATTTTCTCTCCTACTCATTTTTGGTAATTTTACAATAACTTATAATAAGATAAACTGAAATCTTTATTTTGTAAAAGCTTATTAATTTATATAAGCTTAAGTGTTATTAGCATTTTTAAATAAGCTTTCTTAAACGCCCCTTTAGTCTTTTCTAGTAAAGAGTATGACAATATTGCTAAGTGAAATTACTTGGTAAATGTCACCGCCACTATAGATACCTTTACAATAACGACGATATTCAATCTCTTTAAATAAGGGTATGGTAGAGGTAAGATGAAGATATTAATATGAATACCTTAAATATAACTAATTACGTTTTGGCACTAATAATGATTTTGTAGTGTTTGTATAAGATTCTCTTAGATATTAAGTAGTATTATTAAGATATTAATTGATTTTCTAGATATATTTAATGGATCCTCAGAGCTTGTACGTATATAATCAAATGATATTATTAGAGTGATGTACACCTCCCTAATATGTTTCTGGTTTGGAAGCTACGAAGTTTGTTGCTAAAATATCATATTGGAAAACGTGGAGTAAATTGGTAATAATAACAGAGTGTAATAACTGTTCCATCAATTTAAAAAAATGCGCAATAATGAAACCGTTTTGAATCTTGAATGGTTTTTGTTAGGGATGTTATTAATACCACATAACGTTAGGTGTGCTAAAATATCGAAAGATTCACAAATGCACACAATTAAACAGAGCATAAAATTCAAATTAATAATCTTCCAGATTTCATTAACTATTATTTAGAAGTAGGTACAGGATGAGATGCAGGAGAACCATTATTAAAGAAGACACAAACAGCAGAAATATCATCCATCGCAATTCCTTTCCTCTTGCGTTTCCACCACTGACTTTGACTTGTCAACCGTTGATGACACAATCTCCACTGCTTCTTGGTTCGAAACAACATCACAAAACAACACATTTTTCAACACTTCATAAATAATAGCTTCAATTTAATCAAAGCTTGCAAAATTTATACTACCTCTATATCACAATAAGCGATACACTTTCTATTTTTAAAAGTTTCAATGCACTTTAAAGTTTATCTTATTTGGTAAAAGAAGTGTCCTTCAATAACTATCCACTTTAATATAGTGAAATGATTTTATTACCCTTACATTTACTTTTAAATATCATTAACATCTCTTTATTCGACTCATCATTTACTAACTATCTAATTTAATCCATCTTAACATACATTATAATCTTTTGCCTTAAACTCACAATGTATCAAATATGTAACAAAGTAAACATACCCCATCAGAAGCAAGGATGATGAATTGGTATTTGGCGGTTTGTGTGACTTCTTCAGGTAGGGATATAAGTCCTTAACACAATAATCACCAAAGGCTCGTGACCAGGTGAGTGGCAGCCACAACCGGTGCACACCATCCTCCATACAGAAAACCCGCCCTTTGCATTCGTCAGCCTCATCTGTTCATTTTATAATTTGTTCACAAGAATTCATCCATTTTTGGCAATTTCGTGACCCAAAATGTAAAGTAAAGTGAAAAAAAGATGCTTACAGGGTAAATCGGGCTTAAAATCAATAATAGTCAGTTGTATGGGTACCAAACAACCATCTTCACTAGTTGTAGCCAGTACCGCACGCGAATCTCCAACATTTGCTATCACCAAAACTTCTCCCTGAAAATAAATCCATCATTTAATCCTTAATTTCAAATTCAGAAAATATAATGCCAAGAAATGTGATCTACCTGTTTAATGAGTGCTAAACCAGTGGTTCCACTATGAAACGAGTCGAATTTGGAGCAATGTTGTAGATCCTGATCAACAGTAGCGCACGTCTTTACGAAAGAATTCTTCCATAAATTGAATATATCGAGCTTTTTTTGAGATTTTAAGTCACGGTTATTAGGGTCAAGTGAAGATTCAACAAGCATTTCTTGCCAATTACATAACAAAGTCGAAGGCATTGATTCACAAACTCGTTTTGCAACGTAATGCCCCCATGGACCATGGCCATCAAATATCCCACAAAACATCATGTCCTCTTGGCATCCAAATTCCTAACACCGAAAAAACAATCAAATTTTTTACTTCTTAGAAAACTTTTGAAATAAGAATTCTTATAACGCTAAGTTTGTGGAGTAACTCAGGACCTTATAAACACATTACAGATTCGTTTTTTGTCCAATGTGGGATATTATTCAACAATAACTGCGCATTACGAAATAAAGATTACAAAATGATTAACTATACCTCCCATACAATGCAACAATCTTGATTCACCCCTTTTTCGCCTTTTTTGGAGCAAACCGAAGTGAAATTAGTGACATTAATAGTGCCAGAAGACCTCAAGATCATATCATTCTTCTTTGCATCTTTTACCATGATTTCAACTGTCTCTTTTCCACTTTGATCACCCGAATTCTTCAGTTTTTTTGTAGGCGAAAACGACTTTGCTAGCCCGCTAAACATCGATGTAAACCGCCCCATGTTAAAAAGCTCTTGCTATACTCTAGAAATTGCAAAATGGTCCATCTTTTATGCTGGATTTTCAACACGGTAGCAAGAGTTAGTTTTTGTGGGTGTTTATTACATAAAGCATACTACTTGATTTAGTAAAAAGTTATCATCTTACCCATAAAAGCTAAGGATTTCTATAATGCACCTGAGTTTTAAAAGCAAAGGAATATGAATCTGTATATTCCAAATGTATGTATATATACAAAAGATAAAGAAAAAAGGAGAGAATATTTATAACAGTCTGACATGGAATTCCAACAATCCACATACATTTGTTTGTTTTGATAGATGATCAAATTTGTCAGGATTAACCTAAATTGAAACTTTTGAATTCTAAAAAATTAACAAGACTTTATATACTCCAACTGTAAAGTTACCTGCTTTCCCAGAACTGAAAGTCTGATCAAACTGTGAATGTGACTCCATTATGTATAATTTCATAACATACATAATAAGCCCACTTGTAAATAATACCAAATAGATAATTTTACTTCTACTTTTCTTATAATAACATCAAGAAAATATTCAACCCACATGGATCTACAGAAAAAAAAAAGTAGATTAAAAATAAAAATAAAAAAAAGCTAGCTCCATTCCCAGAACTGAAACTGTGAAAGCTTGAATATTTGTTTAATTCCAAGAATTGGAGAAAATATTAGTAGATTTTTCTCGTTTTCAACCAAAAAATATAATCTTGAAATCAGATAAATTAGAAAGACCTTGTTTTGATCGGAAAATCAACACGTGGCTATGCCGCCACCGGAGAGCATGGCTGGCATAAGAGGGAATCCCGACATGTGCATCTCAGATTTCGAGAAATCGGATAATAATAACAAAAATGATAACAAATCATTTGGTGCATGTATATTTGGTCGGTGTATGTATATGTATATGCTAGACAAGTTTTTTTTTTAATTATAAAAAAACTGTTTTCCAGCAGTTTACTCTATAGGTTATCTTTGTTTCTGACGATTGTACAGTCGTCAGGAGAAGTTGATGGTATTTGCATTATTACATATTGATAATTTGATTTGTAGGGAATAAATAAAGAGTTTGGTTAACTATTGTCTTCATGACAATGGTTAAGGATAATCCTACCCTATATATGAGGCTTAAATTTGAAGAGGGTTTGACACCATGGCAATTCCAAGCATTCCTATTCGTCCATAATGCCACTTGGAATTCCCTGATTGGTCCACGTCATTTGCACTAATACAAACGAATCTGGTACGGCTTACGGTCTACATTCATATTCATATGCTCCATATACGGCAAACGAATCTGGTACGGCTTACGGTCTACATTAATATGCTCCATATACGGCAAACGAATCTGGTACGGCTTACGGTCTACATTCATATGCTCCATATACGGCTTCCTACATACAAGGAAACAAATAACTATTTAAAAGATCGTACATACAAATAACTATTTAAAATATCCTACATACAAGGAAACAAATAAATATTTAAAAGATCAATCAGCGAAGGAAACAAATAACTATATGTAACATTTATATGTAACATTTCTTCATTTACCGTTTTTTTGTACAAAATCATCATCACATCTATCGATTATTATGTCATTTAGAAGTATATAAAGTTTTTGGACATTTTTTTACATACTAAAATTTACAACATACCCGCCCATCAGGCGGGTTTTGTAGCTAGTACAGTAATATACAAATAGTGAATATAACTATTTTGGGTTGGTTATTAAAATGCATGGGGTTGATTTTTTTATGGTTAATGTATAATAAGTTTATACTTTAATTGTTTTCTTAACAATTGCCCTGAGTACTATAGTTAACAAAATCCATAAATAAATTGTCAAGTTAATATTTTATATTATAAATCTTGTTTTGATGCATGAAGTCTTTATGATGTTTGGGATAACTTGTAAACGCTATTAAAGAAAGATTATCACTTGGAAAATTAATTAATATTCAAATTATAACTCTCTCTTGAAGAAATGTAGTTGTTAATTAGCAGGTAATAAAAAATGTATGGTTCAAGCATAAGCATTAATTAATCAAACTTCTCTTCAAAAGTGGTTAGAAATTTTTGTACATTTCCAATTCACTGAATAATAAAAACTAGGGTTAAAGTGAGAGGTGGACCTAGTATGATGTATGATGAAGTATACTGCGTATACAGAACAAACGAATAACCCAACGAGTATGCGCCGGAAGGTCACCAAGACAAAGGACGGTAAAGCATTAGGAAATCGACAAAATAGAACTCAGATAGCCAGTTCCCCAAAATCTGATGGCGTGTCGGGTTTTAAGGAAAAGAGGGCGCGGAGTCACATGCGCATTTAATGCGAGCGACGCGCAGGAAGCGATTCGGCGGAAGATTATCGTTTTACCCTCCGGATAATAGCTTCAACCCACGCTCATTAACCGGAGGACATAAGAGGAATACGGATAAAGCCATGTGCCTCATTATCCCGCGCATTCCTCTAAGCTCCCTCCCGCCTATTCGTCCGGCTATAACTAAGGTACTTAGCGATTCATAACAGGTATGCAACTAATCCGCATTTATTACTAAGTATTCAATACGACCTCATGTCTACAAAATCTAACTTGATCATCGGAGTGTCCTCACGGGTCAAAACCCCGGAGGGCATCTGACTGAGGGTTTTTTGGGTTGTTTCAGGTTTCATACGGAGGTATTCGATCATCCGGTTCTCGGAAAATTCCGTTACAACATTTGGCGCCATCCGTGGGACCTTGAACAAAATGGTCCAAGAATCGACGCCGAAAGAAGGGAATCACCCTCAGATGACGCCGGTTCGACCTCCGGTGGCAGCAAGGGTTGAGCGCACCCCTCCTTCTACCTCCGTCCTTGTCAACACATCTGCGTGTCCCCCTCCCTCCGAAGGTGGGGGAGTGAGCCAACGAGGGAGGAGATAGAAGAATTTAACCTCTTTTGCAAGTTCATAAAACTAAGGAACATGGAGAAGAGCCAAAGGAGATTGACGGAAGGAGTAAGCGGGGTTGGGAAAGTCTTGACTTATTCTAGTGAAGAAGAGTCCACCGAAGAAGTCTACAAGGAAAAATCCCCTCCGGCTCGAATACGGAGCGAGGAACCTCGAAGGGAGATGGAAGCAGGAAGGCGGCTTTCCCGCAGAAGAGGAAAGGAAATTTCTCAGCACCGCCCTTCGAGTACCTGGGGCTTCCGGTCCCCATTCACTGACGATTTCAATGAGATACCGACCCCTCTTGGCCTCAAGGGGCCCAGGCTTAAGTCATATGACGGAACGGGGGAATCCTGATGATCATGTGGCCAGTTTTTGTTGGGCTGTAAAAACGATCCCCATGGACCCCAGGTGTGGTGTCTCTACTTCGCCGGAATGTTGGAAAGTTCGGCACGATATTGGTTATCCAGCCTACCCTAGAAAAGTATAGCCAGCTTTGAAGAACTCGTCACACAGTTCAGTCATAGCTGCATACAACAGAAAAGGTATCAGCAATGTTCCCAATCTATCATGGTTTGCAGGCAGCGGGAGAGGGAGTGAAATAAGTCATATTTCAAAAGGTTCAACGAACAGAGTCGAAAGATGCCCGTACGGGAAGATTCGCTTATCATAGCGGCTTTCACGTACGGTCTCAGAGAAGGGGAACTTTTCAGGGAGTTATCTAAAAAAGACATTGACAAAGCAGATGATATGATCAGCATGGTGAACAAGGTGCTTAAACAAGAGGAAGAGAGTGCGGAAAAGATACGATTCGAGGCTCAGGAAAAGAAGGGGTCGTCGGTTTCTAGTTCGCATCGGTCCGGGGAGAAGACAAAGGCTCCTTATCGACCGTCGCCAGGAGGAAGGTTCCCGTATCGAACGCGAGCTGCGGAAGGAAGATTCTCAAACGATCGATACGGATCCACAAGACAGGAAGCTTTTGTGGCTCATGAAGCACGAAGGCCCGTCGAAGGAAAACCAGTAAGAAAGCGGTACCCCCGAGACCCAAATGCATATTGCGAGTTCCATAAGATTATGGGACACACGACTGATTCCTGTGAAAGCTATAAAAGGGAGAAGGAAAGATAGGGGAGAGAGAAGGAGGAAGTAGCTGTTGCAGAACCTCAAGGGAAGAATAAGGCAGTTGCCTACAACGCAGAAATTTTTGCATTAGAAGACAGAGGGGGATCATACGCTCCGCCCCCTAAAATGAGGGGAGTGTCGATAGAATTTGGAAGAAGTGAACCTGTGCCAAGTGGGTACTCCGGAACGGAACCACTGGTTATTTTTGGGGTCATCGCCAAAACGATGGTCCGGAGGGTTTATGTCGACTCAGGAAGTTCAGCAATGTAACGCCCTCAAATTTTAATAATTATATAATATATTTTTAATCGTCATATTTAAATTTAAAATGAATAATTAAAAAATTAATTATAATAAAGTTAGACGGTTCGTTGTTAATAGACGTTTTATATTTCTACAATCTTTAAGTGTATTTACATAACTAGACGTTATTTTATTTATGATGTAGTTGTACGTCTAATTGTTTAAGAGTCGGGTTTTAACTCGGTTACTTAATTAATTGGCATGTCGGTTTAGTGTTTATTAACTAGTAATTATTTGTCGGTTCGAGCGTATAATAATTAGAAGAGTTGTTGGGTCGGCCAAGTGGGCCAAGGGAAAGGCTTTAGAGCATTTTAGACTTTTAGTGTAGCAATTAGTTTAAGGGGAATACCCTAAAACGTTTGTTCCCCTAATTCTTTCATTTCGTCCCTTAGCCAAGAAGCTCCAGCCGCCGTTATCGATCGTTTTTAATTTTTGCAAGCCAACGTAGAGGACTAATGATGGTGGTAGTTTGCTACTCCTGGATGCGTCTACAATCAAACAAAAGAAAAGAAGAAGGCAAAGTTTTCGACCAATTAAAGTTCCTAAACAAATATGATTGTCGGCAAGTAGGTGGAGTTAATTCCATGAAGATTCTTTTGGCAAGAAGGTGGATTTAATTCCATGAGATTTCTTTTGCAGCAGCTGAATTAGAGTCCTGAACTCAGCGTGGTCGATCGTTCTTGGTATTACCGAATAGTTGTGATCGTGACTTCTTCGTAGGGATCGTCTAGGATCATGCCGGGGAGTATTATAGAGGGTGGGGAATTCTTCGGAGCTTACGTTATCGAGGTGAGTATTCTCACCGTGTATTCAGTTTTAACGTTATACATGCATGACTTACGTGTTATATTACTTGCACCTTAATTGTTATCTGAGCTTGATCTGTTATCTGAGTTTGATCTGTTATCTGAGTATCTGAGCAGCTGTTGATTTATTTTAATCTGAGACATTGTGCCTGGGTAACCGAGCTCGGCACAGGGTCATTCTGTGCTACTACTTGCTAGGGCATCTGAGATAATTATGTTAAAGAGATAATAAAACATAATAACACACATCTGAGTTTTTGGCTATATGCCTGGGATCACCTCCCGTCTGAGTTTATATCTGACTTGACACCGAAGAGCACTGGTGTCAGACGTTTTGACTTGGCACCGAAGAGTACTGGCGCCAAGCCTTGTTTTTGGGATTATTCCCGTCTGAGTTTATATCTGACTTGACACCGAAGAGCACTGGTGTCAGACGTTTTGACTTGGCACCGAAGAGTACTGGTGCCAGGCCTTTTTAACTCAACACCGAAGAGTACAGGTGTTGAGGTGGTGTGAGGCGGGTCGAGGTTGATCTCTCGGCCCAAGTCACACTAGCGCGCTATATAAATAAAATCTGAGTAATAAAATCTGAGAAATAAAATCTGAGTAATAAAATCTGAGAAATAAAATCTGAGTAATAAAATCTGAGAAATAAAATCTGAGTAATAAAATCTGAGAAATAAAATCTGAGTAATAAAATCTGAGAAATAAATCTGAGTAGTTAATCGAGTAGATTCTGAGTAGGAGTACACCGATGTGCCCTCATGTGTTGTATGTTATGATTGTTTGCATTTTGAGAATTATTCACTCAGCTTCCCCAGCTGACCCAAACTTTCCCCCACATTGTTTCAGGTACCAGCAAAGGAAAGGAGAAGGTGGACGGTTGACTGCTGTATCTTTTCGTTACTGACGTGGACATCATTTAATATTTTAAAACACTTTACTTTGTCTTAACTATTTCCGCAATAAATACGTTTTAAATGTTAAATATTAATATCTGAGATTTATTTATGGGACCTTTTGATTATAATTTTATTTTCAAAAATTTTAAAAATCTTGTAAATTTTTTGGTGTTACAAGTTGGTATCAGAGCTCTGACTTGAGGGATTTGGATTCGCAAGGGGCGAATTCAAACTCAAGTTTGAGTATCGAGTTTTTCAAACGAGAAAAGAGTCAAATATTTTTCTGAGAAAAGTTTCCACATCGAACATACATCATGTCACGTCGACCTCTCGCTTCCTATTGCCGGTAATATTTAAGAGTATTACTTAATTGAGATTTTGTTATATTCTGAGTATAGACGAGTAGCATATTCTGAGAATTTCCGGTTATATCCTGAGGGAATTACTTTTGATGGTATGGCTAAACATATATGTATATAGATATACTATTATGAGATTCCATAACTTTGTGAATAATTTAGAGCTTAATTTGAGCATAATTTCGATTTTAATTCTTAGGGTCCTATAATTATATATATGAAAAATATATACTGGAGAAATGTGAAATTATAAATATTATGAGAAATAATAAAAGTTTCAATTTAGAGGAACACCTAATAGAGTTGAGGTGAAATTTTATAAATTCTGAGAAATTCGAACCAAAAGTGTAATAATGGGATATTAATTTATTATATAAGATCCATAAGCTGTGTAATGAGAAACATGATTGGAGTAAATGAGAAATGAGGAAATTATTAACATTAAAGAGGAGTACTTAATATTCGTATTGGGAGAATATTAAAAATCTTTTATATGGGAGAAAACACTTAATAGACTGAGTCAATTAAAACGAGTAAATCAGAGATTAGTAAATCAAATTGATTAAGAATATTTTTTTAAGAGGATTTACCAAGTTGAGTAAAAGAAAGAATTATTAAGTCAATAAAATGGGAAAAACATTTCGAGTAAGTAGGTTAAATTGCTGAGTGCAAAACTAAATGTGGATGACAAGTTAAGTGACAGATTAATGAGTTCACACTGATAGCTTGAAATAAACTATGTAAGTTTAATAGACTAATTAATTGAGAAATTGCTGAGTCAAATTAATCATATTTCATTGAAGCTCATCTTAAAGAGTAATTATATAAGAGGATTAAGAGGAAGCTAACGTCATCAATTTGATGATGATTTATTAAAAAAAAACGAGTTAAAAGAGCGATAAATTGAATCAAATTAAACGAGGAACGCAATAACTGAGAACTCTGATAAAAAAAAAGATATTAATAGACATGCTCACAAATTACAATAAATTTAATATAACTGTGAAGAGGATATAAGTTATATTTATGAGGAATGATAAATGGCATGTCCAAATGAAAAGTTTAAAAAGGAGATTTGTATTGTGAAAATAACTAAGTGGAAATATTTCTATGAATCTGAGTTATCTGAGTATCGCGTACGAGACTAAATGTACGCATGATTTTCTGGGTAATGGTTATGAGATTTTGAGTATGCACTGTTGAGTGCATATCTGTATGTATCAGATATTGAAAATAAACTTCCTTTCTCCTGAGTGTGATTAAGATTCCTTTCTTCTGAGTGTGATTTGTTGGTGGGTTTATATGTGGGAAGTTGTAAACTTTGGGATTTACTCGTGACCAAACAAAAGTATGTGTCGAAAGTAATAGAGGGCCCCTATTACGGTACACACAGGACTTTTGGTTGGTTAGGGGGAAATTTTGAAGGGAACGATGGACCAATGCTTGTTATTGTGAATTTAGTACGGGTATCCTAATTGTTTGTGTGACTACATACTTGCTTGTTTATTTTGGTAGACAATACTAGTTCCAAACTCGAGGACGAGTTTTTCTCCAAGTGGAGTTGAGTAGGGGTAAAAAGGAAAATTGTCAAGAAATAATTATCATTATGTATTATTTATAATTATTATGAGCATGATGCTTATGCAGAGAGATTAACCTGGGTAAGGATTTTAAAGCGTGAAATCTAGATACATATAATTGATCATAGAATTTATAAGAGTAACTATCGAATCGAGTAACTGAGAATAATTGAAATTATTCTATGGGGTAATTATAGAGTTTATAACAATTTTATAAATCGAGATTAATGGAGAAATTAACAAATCGAGTTAATTGGGTTGAGTGCAATTGTGCAAAAGAGAAATAGTAAATACTATAATTATATACATAATAAGATCAGTACACTTATTCCTGTGTGTTTATAATAAGATAAATGTCATAATGAGAAATCATTAAATTAAAGCGATGAGAACTTATTAATTAGTCGAATATGAGGAAACTGCTACAATGAAATTTTGAGAAGAATGAGTTAAAATGAGATCGGTAATTTGAGTTGGTAATGAGTTATTATTAAAAAGAGCTAAATGAGAAAACTTTATTTTGATTAGTTATTGATTGATTTTAAGTCTATAAGAAATTATAAACTGAGTTAAGTGGACAAATATATTATTAGACTGAGTTAAAGGAGAAAAGTGGTAAATTAACGAGAAGTTTTATTTAATTTATTTTATTATTATTATTATTATTTTTTTGGTATTTCAAAATTTTACTAATGAGAAAATTTTATTTGTGATTAATTTAGTAAAATGAGTTAAAGGGGAATGATCAAAGGAAATTATTGAATGGAGTAATATTTTTATCACTTGGGGTCATCAAATAATAAACTTATTATATTTAAAATTATTAGATTAAAATTAATTATTGGGTCGAGTAAATGGAGAATACATTAAGTGAAGTAAACAGTTAAATTTATATTGAATTAATGAGAAGTTGTAAAAGAGGAGAAAGTATTAAATTAATGAACCATGGGAAAACCTTAACATTAAAAATTAAGGGGTAATTGCGTATTAAGTAAAGGAGAATCGATAAATTGAGTCATAAGTCGAGTAAAGAGAAATCAGTAAAATAAGTGTATGAAACTTCATTAAATTTTTTTACTAAAAATTGGTAATATGAGTTGATGAGTAAGTTTGTGGTCGAAATAGTCAAGAGAAATTTTTAATTTTGTAATGAGTTGTTTATATAGACCGTGATGAGTCACAAGAATGAATAAAAATGTGATTTATATCTAATGCTATTGCTAGTAAATATTATTACTTTATGAGTTTATTTCTGAGTTAGATTTCGGGGTTTGCTTCTGACTTAAGATTTCTGAATTTGCTCCTGAGTTATATTTTCGAATTTATTTATGAGACAAATTTCCGAGTTATTCTCCTGAGGTATGTTTTGAGTTCATTTCTGAGTTAGACTTCTGAGTCACATTTCTAGATCATATTTCTGAGTTATATACCTGAGTATATGTGAATTCTTTGTGATATTTATATTCCTTATAAATAAATTGCCAGGTTTTGTATTAGTTGATAGCGGTGTAAACCACTAAATTGTTTTTATACCTTAAGAAAACTATAGTCCCATAGAGTTGAGGACCCTTCTGAGCCATTCTGATAGAGAATTGCCAATAATGAGATTTTACTTGTTACTAAAATGTTTAATGATCATTTGGCTGAACCGTGCGGGGAGAAATTCCCCATAAAAACTTATTTTATCGCCATGAGAGAGCCGAGTGTGACCACGAGGATGGATTGAATGACCGAGTACCATGCCGGGATCATCTGTCGCCACAAATAAAACCGTAACAAATCTCCAAGTGGAGTTGAATCGGAGATTCAACGCAACGTTTACCACGAGGTGCATGAACCGTTTCCGGCCGTAAGAGCAAGAAGACACCTTCAGCAGAGTATCGTGAGGTAATTTGTGTATGTTATCGACACTATTGTCGACGTGAAACCAAGATTGACAGAGAATGCTCCGACTGTAAACAATTATGCTAATGAGTACTTGATGAGTTGTCAGGATTATTGCTAGAGATTTTAGAATTGTATGATCAATTACGGGGGTTGCAAAAATAGGAATTCATCTGACCAAGAAGTTCACCTTGAAGAGCTTCTTTTATTTATAGCCTTTCCGTGTATCCCCATTTGAGGATGTATGTCGTTGGCGAGCCTGAGTCTGAGATGCGAAATCGCTACCCTAAGCTTATTTCGAGCGATGACTTCGGGGACGAAGATTATTTCAAGTGGAGTTGAGTTGTAACGCCCTCAAATTTTAATAATTATATAATATATTTTTAATCGTCATATTTAAATTTAAAATGAATAATTAAAAAATTAATTATAATAAAGTTAGACGGTTCGTTGTTAATAGACGTTTTATATTTCTACAATCTTTAAGTGTATTTACATAACTAGACGTTATTTTATTTATGATGTAGTTGTACGTCTAATTGTTTAAGAGTCGGGTTTTAACTCGGTTACTTAATTAATTGGCATGTCGGTTTAGTGTTTATTAACTAGTAATTATTTGTCGGTTCGAGCGTGTAATAATTAGAAGAGTTGTTGGGTCGGCCAAGTGGGCCAAGGGAAAGGCTTTAGAGCATTTTAGACTTTTAGTGTAGCAATTAGTTTAAGGGGAATACCCTAAAACGTTTGTTCCCCTAATTCTTTCATTTCGTCCCTTAGCCAAGAAGCTCCAGCCGCCGTTATCGATCGTTTTTAATTTTTGCAAGCCAACGTAGAGGACTAATGATGGTGGTAGTTTGCTACTCCTGGATGCGTCTACAATCAAACAAAAGAAAAGAAGAAGGCAAAGTTTTCGACCAATTAAAGTTCCTAAACAAATATGATTGTCGGCAAGTAGGTGGAGTTAATTCCATGAAGATTCTTTTGGCAAGAAGGTGGATTTAATTCCATGAGATTTCTTTTGCAGCAGCTGAATTAGAGTCCTGAACTCAGCGTGGTCGATCGTTCTTGGTATTACCGAATAGTTGTGATCGTGACTTCTTCGTAGGGATCGTCTAGGATCATGCCGGGGAGTATTATAGAGGGTGGGGAATTCTTCGGAGCTTACGTTATCGAGGTGAGTATTCTCACCGTGTATTCAGTTTTAACGTTATACATGCATGACTTACGTGTTATATTACTTGCACCTTAATTGTTATCTGAGCTTGATCTGTTATCTGAGTTTGATCTGTTATCTGAGTATCTGAGCAGCTGTTGATTTATTTTAATCTGAGACATTGTGCCTGGGTAACCGAGCTCGGCACAGGGTCATTCTGTGCTACTACTTGCTAGGGCATCTGAGATAATTATGTTAAAGAGATAATAAAACATAATAACACACATCTGAGTTTTTGGCTATATGCCTGGGATCACCTCCCGTCTGAGTTTATATCTGACTTGACACCGAAGAGCACTGGTGTCAGACGTTTTGACTTGGCACCGAAGAGTACTGGTGCCAAGCCTTGTTTTTGGGATTATTCCCGTCTGAGTTTATATCTGACTTGACACCGAAGAGCACTGGTGTCAGACGTTTTGACTTGGCACCGAAGAGTACTGGTGCCAGGCCTTTTTAACTCAACACCGAAGAGTACAGGTGTTGAGGTGGTGTGAGGCGGGTCGAGGTTGATCTCTCGGCCCAAGTCACACTAGCGCGCTATATAAATAAAATCTGAGTAATAAAATCTGAGAAATAAAATCTGAGTAATAAAATCTGAGAAATAAAATCTGAGTAATAAAATCTGAGAAATAAAATCTGAGTAATAAAATCTGAGAAATAAAATCTGAGTAATAAAATCTGAGAAATAAATCTGAGTAGTTAATCGAGTAGATTCTGAGTAGGAGTACACCGATGTGCCCTCATGTGTTGTATGTTATGATTGTTTGCATTTTGAGAATTATTCACTCAGCTTCCCCAGCTGACCCAAACTTTCCCCCACATTGTTTCAGGTACCAGCAAAGGAAAGGAGAAGGTGGACGGTTGACTGCTGTATCTTTTCGTTACTGACGTGGACATCATTTAATATTTTAAAACACTTTACTTTGTCTTAACTATTTCCACAATAAATACGTTTTAAATGTTAAATATTAATATCTGAGATTTATTTATGGGACCTTTTGATTATAATTTTATTTTCAAAAATTTTAAAAATCTTGTAAATTTTTGGGTGTTACAAGCAAGTATCATGTATAAACACTGTTTTGAAAAGTTCCCTTCAGATATTAAGGCACTACTAAAGCCCGCAAACGCTCCGGTCATCGGTTTCTCCGGACAATCAGTGTGGCCCGAAGGGAAGAAACACCTTCCTTTCTGTAGGAAAACCTTGTAGGATTCACATGGCGGAACTTGAATCCCACATTCCGGATCACTACTAGTCAATGAGATTACAATAAGAAAAAGATGAATAAGAACATTACCTTTAGATTGCTAAAGAATGATGCACCTCTACTGCACCACCTGGACACGCTGCAAGACCGCGTTGTACCAACAAAGTATCACACAAGAACTTGTGTGTGTGTGTGTGTGTTTGGTCGAACACCAAAACCGAAAAGAACCCTATGGGGTTCTTCCCTTTTTCCGATCGGCCGAGAGAAAGAGAGAGGAGAGAAACCCTTGGGGTTTTGAGTGTGTAATGTGTAACACTTAAACCCTAACCTTAGTCCCTTATTTATAAGGGATTAAGTTACCGTTAGGTCCTTGGAGTTTAATTATGATTAATCTCATAATTAAACTTCCTATTGTCACTTTAAACCTTGGACTTTTACTAGTTAATTAATTAACTATTAATTAACTGTCCGTTAAATATTTAACTTAATATTTAACTTTCCTCTTAAATAATAATTAACTTATTATTATTTATTCTCTTCTTTATAATTAACTTAACTAGTTAATTATTCCACACAACTTACTTTATTCGGTTGTCCATTATTGGGTGTGTAGCGGTGTGACCCTTTAGTGTCTTATAACATTGGACACAATGACACGTGTACTTATCTGTGCACATAAATCCTTCAGACTCCCACTTGTGCAAGTTAAGTATCACTTACTGATCATCGTTGGCCTAAAGCGGTGCCTAGCCAGACATTTAGGATAACCAGGTTATTAGAACTCTTACATCCAGAGATAATATTCATAAAATGAATAACACTAACAGATTTTTCCTTTCGCATCATGATATTTCTTAATTAGAGGAATAGACATGGAGCAGGGATCTTGTTCTATATACTCAAATTTTCTCGACACTGATTTCGACTTTCTGCAGTAACGGATTACCGAATGATCTAATCATTCTCCGAGCGCGGCCACGCATTTCAGTAGTCTTAATCGTCGAGCGGCCATGAAATATCTCTTCTAGTTAAAGAAGGTGCAAATCCCATCTTGAATATTTGCATTTTCAACCACGACTTCCGCTGTCTTAGTCAAGTTCCTTATGATCACCCTTTTACGGTGTGACGTTAGATAAGCGCTAAATATCAGAAGTTATCGCGTCTCAAACCAAACATCTCAGGTCAGAGGACATCTACTCGAAATTACTCATGCTTGGGCTCAATGAAGTAATCTCGATCTTTTGGTCACGTCTAATGTTTAGCAAACCTTGCAAACATCTATGAACACTTATTTTAACAACACTTGTATCTCTATTCAATCACTATGAATAGATAAATGTTCATAATGGTGTTAACTCCTGAATCTAGCTCCCACTAAATTCAAGCAACCACAGACTTTTAGATACTCAAGAACTTTGCATATCAAGGATAGGTTTAAAACATGTTAAGAATAGATAATGTGAAAATATTACGTAAAACTTTCTATTTCAATCCCACGAAATGTTATTACATAATGTATCGATTTCAAACATATCTATGGATCATAATCAAAATTACTAGCTACCAATATCTAGGTACTGCATGCCTATAGCATGCACATGTTTCTCATGCTTTGGTACAGCTAGTGGTTTTGTCAACGGATCAACAACGTTGTCATCCGTTGGTATTTTCTTAATTATAATATCACCTTCTCTAACATACTCGTGTATGAGGTGATATTTCCTGCGTACATGCCTGGTCTTTTGATGCTCTTTTGGTTCAACAGCTTGCGCTATTGCACCACTGTTATCACAGAATATTTCGATGGGTCTAGAGATACTGGCAATAACTCTAAGATCCTCGATAAAATTCTTAAGCCACATGGTTTCTTTTCCAGCATCATTTGCGGCAATGTACTCAGCCTCTGTAGTCGAATCTGCTATCGTATCTTGTTTCTGACTCTTCCAAGATATAGCTCCTCCGTTTAGTGTGAATACAAATCCCGATTGAGATTTGTAATCGTCTCTGTCGGTTTGAAAGCTTGCATATGTGTAACCAGTTACACACAATTCTTTCATTGAACCTCCAAAGACCAAGAACATTTCTTTCGTCCTTCTCAAATACTTGAGAATGTTCTTGACAGCCACCCAGTGGGGTTCACCAGGATTCTTTTGATATCTGCTCGTAAGACTTATGGAGTAAGCAATATCGGGCCTAGTACATAACATGGCATACATAATTGATCCAATTGCCGAAGCATATGGAACCAAACTCATCCTAGCTATTTCCTTGCTAGATGTAGGACTCTGAGCTTTACTCAGTGTAATGCCATGTGTCATTGGAATGAGACCTCTCTTGGAATCACTCATACTGAATCTCTTCGGTACTTTGTCAATGTATGTACTTTGACTAAGTCCAATAAGCCGCCTAGATCTATCTCTGTAGATCTTTATACCCAGTATAAACGCGGCTTCTCCCAAGTCTTTCATCTGGAAACATTTACCTAACCAGGATTTTACTCCTTGTAATGCTGGTATATCGTTTCCTATAAGCAGTATGTCATCAACATACAAGACTAGGAAGATTAATATGCTCCCACTGAATTTTTTGTAGACACACGCCTCGAACTCACTCTTGACAAAGCCATATTCTTTGATTCTCTTGTCAAAGTGTAAGTTCCAACTTCTAGATGCTTGCTTTAATCCATAAATGGACTTTAGCAATTTGCATACTTTATCAGGATTCTTTGGATCAGAAAAACCATCCGGTTGTATCATGAATACGTCCTCATTCAACTCCCCGTTAAGGAAGTCGTTTTTAACATCCATTTTCCATATCTCATAGTCGTAATATGCTGATATGGCCATAAGAATTCTAATAGACTTAAGCATAGCGACTGGCGAGTAGGTTTCAGAATAGTCCACACCATGTGTTTGCGTTAAACCCTTCGCGACAAGTCGTGCTTTGTAAGTATGCACTTTCCCATCCATGTCAGTTTTCTTCTTGAAAACCCACTTGCATCCAACAGCACGTGACTGTGGTGACAAGTCTGATAACACCCAAACTTGGTTGTTATACATGGATTGCATCTCTGCTTGCATAGCCTTGACCCATCTTTCAGACTCTATGCCATCAGTAGCCTCACTGTAGAATGGTTCTAGTAGACTTCCATCATCTTCATCGATCATGAATCCAAGATACCTATCTGGTTCTTGGCGCGGTCTACTGGACATACGAGGGTTGCGTGTTTCTTCTTCCTTTTCTGGTTGGGGATCAACAATTCTTTGTTGAACTACTGGTTCCACTGAAGTCGTTGGTGCATCTTCATTTTCTTCAATTTCTTGAAGCTCTATTTCATTTCTTGGAGTTTCTGTCCCGAGAAACTTCTCCTCCAAGAACACACATTTCCGAGCAACAAAGACTTTGTTGTGTTCTTGATGATAGAAATAGTATCCTAAGGTTTCCCTTGGATATCCAACGAAGATACACTTATCTGACTTGGGGTTTAGTTTGTCTATGAAGTTACGTCTAACGTACGCCTCACAACCCCAAATGTTGAGAAAAGACAATTTTTGAAGGATTTATGTGCACAGTTGGTCAACCTATGATGATACATCCATGCCTACGAAATACTTAAGGGTCACACCGGTGAGTGCATGTAATACGAGCAAGATAAGCAATGACACAACGAAGAGGAGTGATTCATAATAGTCATTATGAATAAAGTTAAGTATTAAGTTAAGTTTAACTTATTACTAGATTAGTTTTACTAACTAATTAATACAAGTATTTGTACATTTACTAGTTAAGTGAATGTACAATGTGTTAATTATAGATTATCCATAATATGATTTAAAGCTATTAAATCATATAGTAAATTGGATAATATTGTTGTATAAATTATATAAAGGTTATTATATAATTAATTATTAAGAGTATAAATACAAGTATATATAATTCGTGTATATGGGTACCGAATTATTAGTGTATTAATACTAGACATTTAATAGTTAAGTGCAACAATAATAAACTAGTTAAACTATAAGGGTCGGAAGTGTTAAAAGGAAGTTTAATTAAAGATCTAATATTAATTAAACTAGAGGGTTCTAAGCGCAACTTATTTATCTATAAATAAGAGGCTTAGGGTAACCGTAAAACCCCTTACACCATCACACGAATCCCTTGCCCCTTCCTTGTCCCTTTTCGGCCGAACACTCCCAAGAACACCAAGCTTGGTGTTCTTCGTTCTTCCTGTTCTTCGTGTTCTTCGTGTTCTTCAAGTCTTGAAGATTCGAAGATCAAGTTCATTGCTTAGATCAACTAGAAGATCGCTCGATTTGTTCATCATCAGTGGATCTATCTTAAGCAAACAACAAGGTATGTTTTGAGAAAACCTTTTCTCCCTTCTCCCTCTTGGACGATTTCGACCAAAGAACCCTAGGGTTCTTTGGTGATGGTCGACCGAAACACACAAGCTTTGTGTGTGTTCGGGTTTTTCGTACAAGGTTTCTTTTTTTTAATCTAATCTAGATCTCCAAGATCCCAATCCTTTAGGGTTTAAGGATTAGGTTTAATCTCAGTTCCGCATTTAGGGATTAAATCAGCTAGTTGGTTTTAACCGGTCAAGAACAAGTTCATGTTCTTGGTCAGTATGGTTCGAACCAAGTGACTAGGAGGTTGACCCAAGTGGTCAATCAGTATCAATCGAAACCCTTCAGTGGTATCAGAGCGTTGGTTTAGAGATCTAAACTAGATTAACAAAGGTTGTTTTTTTAATTTTTATTAAGTTTTTTTTTGTTCCAACTTCTTCTTCTTCTTCTTTAAGTTCGAATAGGGCAAAGAACCCTAGGACCAAGTATGTTAAACTAGTAAAGTTTAATTGGTCAAAAGGATTCTAGAAAAAACCCTAGAAAATTCGAACATGGGTAAAAAAGAACCCTAGGATCAAGAACATTAAACAAGCTTTGTTTAATTGATCAAAAGGCTTCTTTTCCCCAACCCTAGCAATTTTTAGGAAATCTAGAACCCTAGGATCAAGAATGTCAAAATTTTTTGATCAAGAGGATTATTTCCTTAATTACATGATCTTCCAAATCTAGGATCAAGTATGTTAAACCAAGATTTGGTTTAATTGATCAAAAGGATTCTTTACTTTTCTTAAGATTTCGTGATCAAGAGGATTTCTTGGACACCAAGTTTGTTAAACTAGCCTAGTTTAATTGGTGGAAAATTTCCTAGACTTTAAGGAATTTTCGGAAACCCTAGATGTAATCTAGAACCCTAGAACATTAAACTAGTTTAAGTTTAATGATTTAAAAGAATTAATTAGGCTAATAATCTAAAACCTAGATAATTAAACAAGTTTATGTTTAATAGGTTTAATTATTACTTTAGTAGATTTTTTAAAGACTAGTTCTTTAAACCTAGAAATCTAGACAAAGTTTATTGTCTATAAGGTTTAAATTAAAAGGTTTAAATAAATTTATTAGGGTTATAATCCATCTTAGAATTTAAACAAAGTTTATTGTTTAAATATGATTGATTAGAATTAATCTTTTAATTAAATAATGTCTTTGATCAAGAAAGTCAAAACCCTAGTTTTGGTTGATCAAAAACAAGATTAGGGTTACACTAATAAATGAGAATTAAAAGAAGTGTTAATTTCTAGTTCAAGAAATTAACAAGATGTATTTATTTATTTATGTATTGTATTTCGAATTTTAAATATTTAAAAGGTAAAATGAATTTTAAAAGATATAATAAGTTTATACGTATTTTAATTAGTTCAAGTTAAAATACACACGTATAAATTAGATGTAATATTCTTATTAGAATGTTACAAGTATATTAATAAAAGAAATATATATGTATGTAAATTAAATACAAGATTATGTAACACCCTAAAATTTACAAGATTTTTAAAAATTTTGAAAACAAAATTATAATCAAAAGGTCCCAATAACTCGAATAATTAAATCCCAATAATAGTATTTTCATTTAAAAATATATTTAATGCGGAAATAGTTAAAATTAAGTGGTTTTAAAATATTAAATGCCGTCCACATCGGTAATGAAAGATACAGCGGTCAACCGTCCACCTTCTACTTTCCTCTGCTGGTACCTGAAACAATGTGGGGGAAAATAGGGGTCAGCTGGAGAAGCTGAGTGAATATCTCAAAATGCAAACAATCCTAACATACAACACATGAGGGCACATCGGTGTACTCCTACTCAGAATCTACTCGATTAATTACTCAGATTATTTCTCGGATTTTATTACTCAGATTTTAATTTATATAGCGCGCTAGTGTGACTTGGGCCGAGAGATCAACCTCGACCCGCCTCACACCACCTCAACACCTGTACTCTTCGGTGTTGAGTCAAAAAGGCCTGGCACCAGTACTCTTCGGTGCCATGTCAAAACGTCTGACACCAGTGCTCTTCGGTGTCAAGTCAGATATAAACTCAGACGGGAATAATCCCAAAAACAAGGCCTGGCACCAGTACTCTTCGGTGCCAAGTCAAAACGTCTGACACCAGTGCTCTTCGGTGTCAAGTCAGATATAAACTCAGACGGGAGGTGATCCCAGGCATATAGCCAAAAACTCAGATGTGTGTTATTATGTTTTATTATCTCTTTAACATAATTATCTCAGATGCCCTAGCAAGTAGTAGCACAGAATGACCATGTGCCGAGCTCGGTTACCCAGGCACAATGTCTCAGATTAAAATAAATCAACAGCTGCTCAGATACTCAGATAACAGATCAAACTCAGATAACAGATCAAGCTCAGATAACAATTAAGGTGCAAGTAATATAACACGTAAGTCATGCATGTATAACGTTAAAACTGAATACACGGTGAGAATACTCACCTCGAGAAACGTAAGCTCCGAAGGGTTCCCGACAGTCAAAGGTACAGCACGTTATCTCCTAGACGGTCCTAAAATCAAAAACGAAACCCTGAATTAAAATTCTACCCGAGGGCTTATTTCAGAAAGCTGGCAGCATCCGTCAGTCTCACGGAAACTGCCATAACTCCTAAACGGCTCATTAGATTTTTCCCATCTTTTCACCACAGAAACTAGACTCAGAATACTACAAAACACTCTCAAGTGGCTTCTTCCCAAAATCGGACTCTAAGGGCCTCAAAACAGGCTCACAAAACAGCATAGCTGCACAGGTCATTTTCCTAACAGCAGTATATTAGAATGATTATAACTTTTAAACCGTAATTCGGATTGACGAGAGGGTTGCGGCGTTGAAAAGATTACTCAGAAAACAAGTGACCTGCACGGGCCAAAAATTCAAAAATGCATTTGAAGTGTGTTAAAAACTGACACGAACTCAGACTATACTTTCTGCCCAAATTTTAGCATTACATTTAAAACTTGGTTTGAATTCTGACATCAACCCGCCTATCCCGAGACTCCCGACAGCCCAAAAATCACTTTTTATTACAGAAACTTATATTCACAAAATCTCATAAAATCTATTTAAGAATACCATTCGGTTTTAGGAAACCAAGAACCTAAAGGTTCGGTTTCCGGTTTTCGGTTCTCAAAACGTTTAGTCACTCATCAAACGGTTTCACCCAACCCGACAACAAACCCGACACCCAAACAGTGGTCAATCAGCAGCAACAACCCGAGACAATGAGAATGGAACCAAAATGGTTTGCAAATTTTCAACAATAAAACAAAACCCTTCCCGATATCGCAACAAACACAACATGAATTAACAACTAAACCGAACCCCCAATGGTTCGGCTCTCACTTCTTGCAACCTACAAAACCTAATTAAACTCGAGAATCACAATGGTTTAATAGCCAATAGAACCGAACAGGGATAAAAATAGTACCCAACAGCAAACGGTATGGTAATTGCTTGGGAGGAGATGGCTCGACAACAGTACACGGATGTGACGCGGGACTTGCTCAAGGACGATACTCAATCACAACCTCCTGCTCTCGATCGCCGATTGCTCTTGGAAAGCTTGATTCTCTACTTCGATCACAGATTCTGTCCCTAGCCTCTACTCGGTCGGAAGAACACTCGCAAGGATTGATCGGCTGGAATGATCGGGCACAACACACGAACCATCACAACTGGCTAGAATAAAACGAGATCAAAATTATGAGAATGAGATGAACAAACGCTGAGACGGAAACCCCTTACTCGATCACTGTCGTTGCTCGCGAAGATTCTGCTCGGCTGCTCCGTTACTCCGATCGTCGATCCAGTACACGAGGTGATTCCCAAGCCTGCTCGACACCAAGATAAAAAGATAGATGTGTGCTTCTTGCCTGCTCGTCTGAATCCAGAAAAATAAAGGCTGCGATGGCTGTGGTTACTGTGGTTGTTTAGCGGAAGCAGCAAAAAAAAGAAAAGGGAGGTGATGGTGGTTGTTTCATCTTTGACGTAAATCAGCAGAAAAGAAGGAAAAGGTTGGCGGTGATGTTGTGCTTTTACCGGAAATTAGAAAACAAGATGGAAGTGGCGGTGGTTCTCTCCAAGGCAGCACCTTTACACACCATATTATTTTTAGGTTTTTAGGTTAATTATATATATATGATCAACGAAGGGGATTAAGGCTTAATTCTAATCGGGCTTGAACAAAAGGAAACCCGGGTTTGCTTTCTCACTGCACCCCTCGATCATGAATAAGAAAATAATCGGCCCTTGGCCAAAATGGCCGGGCCTCAAACCAACACCGAACTAGCCGAACTCCATGGCTAATAAAACTCGAGATTCAAGCGTTACGGACATACTTAACTTACACTTAATACTTATTTGCGGGACAGAAAAATAAGTAACTCTCAAACTATAGATTACGAAGCGACACACATTTATTGAAATTAAAAAAAAATGATTAATACCCAATTTAAATTTATTAAAAATATTATTTAATTATTAAAAATTTCGGGGCGTTACAACTCAACTCCACTTGAAATAGACTTCGTCCCCGAAGTCATTGCTCTGAGGAAACTCAGGGTAGTAATCTCGCGTCTCAACTCATACTAGCCAACGACACACGTCCTCAAATGGGGAAAGAAAACAAGATGATAAGGCTAACAAATGAAAAAGGAAATTCATCAGGGTGACCTACGACATGCATACTCAAAAGGAAAAGAAGAATAACAACGATAATGTTATGAATAGAAAGAAGCTCTTCATGGTGAATTTACTTAATAGGAAATGTACTCCAGATCACGTAAGTGCTCATACAAATTTCCGCCTCTAGTGGCGCAAAACGATAAGGCTAAAAGAAATAAGGTCAGGATGCTCACTATGGATCTCAGAATGCAAAGAAAATGTTGATAATGAGCATAAATTACACCATGATACTCTACTGAAGGCGTCTTCTTGCTCTCGCATTCGGATACAGTTGTTGCACTCAGCGATTACGTCGCGTTGAATCACCGATTCAACTCCACTTGGAAAATTGTTACGGTTTGTTGATGATGTTAGATGATCCCGGCGTGGTACTCGATCGTCCAATCCGTACTCACTACTACACACGACTCTCTCATGGCGTTAGGGATAAAGTTTATGGGAAAATTTTCTTCCCGCATAGTTCTAGCAATTGATCACCATACATTGTAGTTACACGTAAAAATCTCATTATTGGCAACTATCCGTCACAATGGCTCAAGAAGGTCCTATACTCTATGGGACATAAGTTTGCCTGAGGCATCACAAGCAAAGTAGTGGTGTAAACCACTATCAACTAATACCAAAAACATGCATACAATTCACGAGGAATATGCATATCATACATATTCCCATATAATCAGGTATGTAACTCTGAAATCTGTCTCAGAAATAAACTCAGAGATATAACTCAGGAGCAACTCAGAAATCTTAACTCGGAAGTAAACCCCGAAATCTAACTCAGTAACAACTCATAAAGTAATAATATTTACAAGTAATAGCATTAGGTATAAATCACATTTTTACTCATTCTTATTACTACTCGCGTGTTCCAATTTACCGGCTTATAATACTTGGAATGCTATATTCTCTCTCAACCGTGTTATTGGTTCTCGAAATAACTCTTCTTATAATTATATTATTACCTTACTCTATTTGCATACTACTCATTTTGATAACTCTCTAATTAACTCAAATAACAATCTTATCATTTAATTCTCTCTAATAGGTTTCCATTCTACTACTATTAGTGGCTTCTTGATAATATTTTAATAGATGTTTTCTCATATAATTTTATAATGCCTCAAAACTCATAACATTTTATAATACTTCGAAAATTTGCATAAAACTTCCTGTTAATTTAATACTTTTCTCTTTTGACTCATTTTTATTAATTTGCTTATGTAACTCAATTTGTAAATTTCTTACAATTCAAAATTACTCTATAATTAATCAACATAAAATTTTATCATTTAGCTCGTTTTAATAATAACTCATTACCAGCAAATTACCGATCTCATTTTAACTCATTTTCCTCAAAATTTCATTGTAGCAGTTTTCTCATATTCGACTCATTAATAAGTTCTCATCACTTTAATTTAATGATTTCTCATTATCACATTTATAACCACCCAAGAATAGGTATACTGTCTTATTTTGTATATAATTGTAGTATTACTACTTCCCTTTTGCACGATATTCATTCACCCCAATTAATTTGATTTGTTAATCTCTCCAGTAAACTCGATCTATCATTTTATTGCAACTCTATAATTACCCATAGAATAACTTTAATTATTCTCAATTGTTTGATTTTGATAGTTACTCTTATAATTTATTTGATCAATTATATGTATCTAGATTTCGCGCTTTAAATTCATACCAACAAAAATCTCTCTGCATAAGCATCATGCTCATATTATTTATAAATAATAATTAATGATAATTATTTATTGACAATTTTCCTTTTTACCCCTACTCAACTCCACTTGGAGAAAAACTCGTCCTCGAGTTTGGAACTAATATTGTTTACCAAAGTAAACAAGCAAGTATGTAGTCACACAACAATTAGGATACACATACTAAATTCACCATAACAAGCATTGGTCCATCGTTCCCTTCAAAATTTCCCCCTAACCAACCAAAAGTTCGGTGTGTACGATAATAGGGGCCCTCTATTACTTTCGACACCTACTTCTGTTTGGTCACGAGTCAATCCCAAAGTTCACAACTTCCCACACATAAAAATAATCCACAACAAATCACACTCAGAAGAAAGAAAAGTTTACTTTCAATATCTGATAAATACAGATATGCACTCAGCTGTGGGTACTCAAAACCTCATAAACATTACTCAGAAAATCACGCGTATATTTAGTCTCGTACGCGATACTCGGATAACTCAGATTCACAGAAATATTTCCACTTAGTTATTTTCACAATACAAATCTCCTTTTAAACTTTTCATTTGGATAGGCCATTTATCATTCCTCATAAATATGACTTATATACTCTTCACAGTTATATTAAATTTATTGTAATTTGTGAGCATGTCGATTAATATCTTTTTGGTCAGAGTTCTCAGTTATTACGTTCCTCGTTTAATTTGATTCAATTTATCGCTCTTTTACTCGTTTTTAAATAGATCATCATCAAATTGATGACGTTAGCTTCCTCTTAATCCTCCTAAATAATTACTCTTTGAGATGAGCTTCAATAATATCTGATTAATTCGACTCAGCAATTTCTCAATTAATTAGTCTATTAAACTTACATAGTTTATTTTAAGTCATCAGTGTGAACTCATTAATCTGTCACTTAACTTGTCATCCACATTTAGTTTTGCACTCGGCAATTTAACCTACTTACTCGAAATGTTTTTCCCATTTTATTTCAATTTAATGATTCTTAATTAAATACTAACTTGCTGACTTTAATATGGGATTTGCTTACTATTATATCTCGTGATTCGTTGTATTCACGAAAATTTTAAATTTCTCATTTAGATAACTTCTCTTTTAACCCTGATCAATAATTCTCTTTTAGATCCTGCTAATAATTCTCGTTCAGCTAAATGTAATTATTTCCCATTTCATTGACTTAATAATTCTTCCTTTTACTCAACTTGGTAAGTCCTCTTAAAAAAATATTCTTAATCAATTTGATTTACTAATCTCTGATTTACTCGTTTTTAATTGACTCAGTCTATTAAGTGTTTTCTCCCAATACGATTATTAAGTACTCCTCTTTAATGATAATAATTTCCTCATTTCTCATTTACTCGATTCATGATTCTCATTACACAGCTTATGGATCTTATATAATAAATTAATATCCCATTATTACACTTTTGGTTCGAATTTCCCAGAATTTATAAAATTTCACCTCAACTCTATTAGGTGTTCCTCTAAATTGAAACTTTTATTATTTTCTCATGAGTATTTATAATTTCACTTTTCTCCAGTATATATTTTTCATATATATATATAGAACTCTAAGAATAAAAAATCGAAATTATGCTCAAATTAAACTCTAAATTATTCACAAAGTTATGGAATCTCATAATAGTATATCTATATACATATATGTTTAGCCATACAATCACCAGTAATTCTCTCAGAATATGCTACTCGTCTATACTCAGAATATAGCGAAAATCTCAATTAAATAATACTCTTAAATATTACCGGCAGTAGGAAGCGAGAGGTCGACGTGACATGCTGTATGTTCGATGTGGAAACTTTTCTCAGAAAAATATTTGACTTTTTTCTCGTTTGAAAAACTCGATTCTCAAACTTGAGTTTGAATTCGCCCCTTGCGAACCCAAATCCCTCAAGTCAGAGCTCTGATACCAACTTGTAACACCCTAAAATTTACAAGATTTTTAAAAATTTTGAAAACAAAATTATAATCAAAAGGTCCCAATAACTCGAATAATTAAATCCCAATAATAGTATTTTCATTTAAAAATATATTTAATGCGGAAATAGTTAAAATTAAGTGGTTTTAAAATATTAAATGCCGTCCACATCGGTAATGAAAGATACAGCGGTCAACCGTCCACCTTCTCCTTTCCTCTGCTGGTACCTGAAACAATGTGGGGGAAAATAGGGGTCAGCTGGAGAAGCTGAGTGAATATCTCAAAATGCAAACAATCCTAACATACAACACATGAGGGCACATCGGTGTACTCCTACTCAGAATCTACTCGATTAATTACTCAGATTATTTCTCGGATTTTATTACTCAGATTTTAATTTATATAGCGCGCTAGTGTGACTTGGGCCGAGAGATCAACCTCGACCCGCCTCACACCACCTCAACACCTGTACTCTTCGGTGTTGAGTCAAAAAGGCCTGGCACCAGTACTCTTCGGTGCCAAGTCAAAACGTCTGACACCAGTGCTCTTTGGTGTCAAGTCAGATATAAACTCAGACGGGAATAATCCCAAAAACAAGGCCTGGCACCAGTACTCTTCGGTGCCAAGTCAAAACGTCTGACACCAGTGCTCTTCGGTGTCAAGTCAGATATAAACTCAGACGGGAGGTGATCCCAGGCATATAGCCAAAAACTCAGATGTGTGTTATTATGTTTTATTATCTCTTTAACATAATTATCTCAGATGCCCTAGCAAGTAGTAGCACAGAATGACCATGTGTCGAGCTCGGTTACCCAGGCACAATGTCTCAGATTAAAATAAATCAACAGCTGCTCAGATACTCAGATAACAGATCAAACTCAGATAACAGATCAAGCTCAGATAACAATTAAGGTGCAAGTAATATAACACGTAAGTCATGCATGTATAACGTTAAAACTGAATACACGGTGAGAATACTCACCTCGAGAAACGTAAGCTCCGAAGGGTTCCCGACAGTCAAAGGTACAGCACGTTATCTCCTAGACGGTCCTAAAATCAAAAACGAAACCCTGAATTAAAATTCTACCCGAGGGCTTATTTCAGAAAGCTGGCAGCATCCGTCAGTCTCACGGAAACTGCCATAACTCCTAAACGGCTCATTAGATTTTTCCCATCTTTTCACCACAGAAACTAGACTCAGAATACTACAAAACACTCTCAAGTGGCTTCTTCCCAAAATCGGACTCTAAGGGCCTCAAAACAGGCTCACAAAACAGCATAGCTGCACAGGTCATTTTCCTAACAGCAGTATATTAGAATGATTATAACTTTTAAACCGTAATTCGGATTGACGAGAGGGTTGCGGCGTTGAAAAGATAACTCAGAAAACAAGTGACCAGCACGGGCCAAAAATTCAAAAATGCATTTTAAGTGTGTTAAAAACTGACACGAACTCAGACTATACTTTCTGCCCAAATTTTAGCATTACGTTTAAAACTTGGTTTGAATTCTGACATCAACCCGCCTATCCCGAGACTCCCGACAGCCCAAAAATCACTTTTTATTACAGAAACTTATATTCACAAAATCTCATAAAATCTATTTAAGAATACCATTCGGTTTTAGGAAACCAAGAACCTAAAGGTTCGGTTTCCGGTTTTCGGTTCTCAAAACGTTTAGTCACTCATCAAACGGTTTCACCCAACCCGACAACAAACCCGACACCCAAACAGTGGTCAATCAGCAGCAACAACCCGAGACAATGAGAATGGAACCAAAATGGTTTGCAGATTTTCAACAATAAAACAAAACCCTTCCCGATATCGCAACAAACACAACATGCATTAACAACTAAACCGAACCCCCAATGGTTCGGCTCTCACTTCTTGCAACCTACAAAACCTAATTAAACTCGAGAATCACAATGGTTTAATAGCCAATAGAACCGAACAGGGATAAAAATAGTACCCAACAGCAAACGGTATGGTAATTGCTTGGGAGGAGATGGCTCGACAACAGTACACGGATGTGACGCGGGACTTGCTCAAGGACGATACTCAATCACAACCTCCTGCTCTCGATCGCCGATTGCTCTTGGAAAGCTTGATTCTCTACTTCGATCACAGATTCTGTCCCTAGCCTCTACTCGGTCGGAAGAACACTCGCAAGGATTGATCGGCTGGAATGATCGGGCACAACACACGAACCATCACAACTGGCTAGAATAAAACGAGATCAAAATTATGAGAATGAGATGAACAAACGATGAGACGGAAACCCCTTACTCGATCACTGTCGTTGCTCGCGAAGATTCTGCTCGGCTGCTCCGTTACTCCGATCGTCGATCCAGTACACGAGGTGATTCCCAAGCCTGCTCGACACCAAGATAAAAAGATAGATGTGTGCTTCTTGCCTGCTCGTCTGAATCCAGAAAAATAAAGGCTGCGATGGCTGTGGTTACTGTGGTTGTTTAGCGGAAGCAGCAAAAAAAAGAAAAGGGAGGTGATGGTGGTTGTTTCATCTTTGACGTAAATCAGCAGAAAAGAAGGAAAAGGTTGGCGGTGATGTTGTGCTTTTACCGGAAATTAGAAAACAAGATGGAAGTGGCGGTGGTTCTCTCCAAGGCAGCACCTTTACACACCATATTATTTTTAGGTTTTTAGGTTAATTATATATATATGATCAACGAAGGGGATTAAGGCTTAATTCTAATCGGGCTTGAACAAAAGGAAACCCGGGTTTGCTTTCTCACTGCACCCCTCGATCATGAATAAGAAAATAATCGGCCCTTGGCCAAAATGGCCGGGCCTCAAACCAACACCGAACTAGCCGAACTCCATGGCTAATAAAACTCGAGATTCAAGCGTTACGGACATACTTAACTTACACTTAATACTTATTTGCGGGACAGAAAAATAAGTAACTCTCAAACTATAGATTACGAAGCGACACACATTTATTGAAATTAAAAAAAATGATTAATACCCAATTTAAATTTATTAAAAATATTATTTAATTATTAAAAATTTCGGGGCGTTACAGATTAAATGGAACATTAAAATAATGTTATTTTGATCTTTAATGACATAATAATATAACTAGTTATTGTATAAGTTAATTATATAATTAAAACTAGAAAGTACAAAGTTATGATTTCATTATAACTAGAAATTGTACAAGTTGAGATTATATGATAAACTAGAAATATAAAAAGTTATATATTAGTATTATAAGGTGTATAAAGTTATAAGTTATTATAACTAGATAATTATACAAGTATAATATAAGTATTTTACAAGTCATGTAAGATACTAGATTAATGATCAAGGTTGAATAACAAGATAACTTTAGAACCTATGTTTAACTAGTTCAAGTTAAATGTAAGAAAGGTTTAAAACAAACTAAGAATTGTTATATATAGTCTTTATATAATAAGTTTATTAGTTTCACCAAGTATAAACCGGTGACTGTGTTAGCTTAAGTTCCACCATGGTTGTTGGAGCTAGTGGGAGCTACACAAGAAAATCACAACGTTTATAAGTGTGTCGATAAGACATAAGTTTTGGTGAAATCTAGTAAGTCAAAACAAATGTTTAATTTCATTATTAAACATATGAAAAACTAGGTGTGTTAAACTAGATTTATGATTCAAGTTTATGAATCGTGAAAGGATTAAAAGTTTAACATAAGTTTTAAGTTTTTCAAGAAAGATAAAACAAGTAAGTTTTATTTTAAATAAGGTTTTCCACAAAACCTAGTGATACGTTTTTGTACACCTCGTTTTTAGGTATACATATAAAACGCGCAAATTCTTGAAACTATAAGTTTTAAAAAAAAAAAGTTCTTAAGATTTAAAAAGGTGTCTTGTTGAATTCTTGAATTCACAAGTCACATATTTTAAACAAGGATTAAGATTGGAATAAGGTTTAAGTTTAATTCAAGACTTAAACAAACCCAAGAAAATCTTAGATCTAAGTACTATCTACCTAATGGAACACCTCACTTGTTCAACGATATTCATATTGTAAGGATAAAGAACCTTAGATATGGATTCAAATCATTACGAGTGTTAGGGTGCGTAAGGTTCTGTGATAATCGGGAGTCCCGGCGCAGAACATCGCACTGTCTTAGATGGTATGATCTACTTTGGTGATAATCGGGAGTCCCGGCCCAAAAAGTACTTGAGTAGAATAAACATACTAGACTTTATTACTAACTTAGAAATGTACAATTAGATTGTACAAAGTTATAATAAGTTATAAGTCTAAAGATTCTACGACCCCTAGGAATCGTGTCAAGTCTTGATACGATCGGTGAGGATGTTACCTACCACAAATAGCATGTCTCGTCGGGAAGTGCCCAAACCTTGCGGCGAGAATGTGATATATGGATCCTAGGCCTAAAATATTAATTATGGGTTTATAATATATTTTAGAGAATGTTTATTGATGATTACTAATTAAACTGGGTTTGATTTGTAGATGGCAGCAACAACCACAACGACAAGTACCAACAATCTCTCACTTCGGTCAATCCTCGAAAAAGACAAGTTGACTGGGTCAAACTTTCTCAACTGGGAGCGCAATCTTCGCATTGTGCTCAGGCATGAGAGAAAGTGGTATGTCTTGGAAAGAGCAGTACCTAATGTCCCTGCCGCTAATGCTAGAGCTGAAGTAAGGCAAGCTTATGATAAGCATGTCAGTGATGCGCTCGATGTGAGCTGTTTAATGCTCGCAACCATGAGTCCAGAATTACAAGTAGGACTAATGGATGTGCCTGCACTTGAGATGATCCAGCAACTTAGGGATTCATTTCAAGAGCAAGCTCGCACTGAGAGGTTCGACATCAATCGAGCCTTCAACTCTTGCAAGATGGTCAAAGGAACGCCGGTGAGTGCCCACGTCATGAAAATGAAAGGACACATGGATCACTTGGCTAGACTTGGTCACCCCATACCGTTGCAAATGGCAACAGACACTATACTCAATTCATTGTCTGATGACTACAAGCCTTTTGTAGTCAACTACAATATGCATAATATGGAGAAATCCATTGCTGAGCTACATTCCATGCTCAAGACAGGTGAATTGAGTTTGGGGACCAAATCTAAGGATGTTCTAATGATCGGTAATAGCAGTGGTGGTGGGAAGAAGAGAAGAGGGCATGGTGGCAAAGGAAAGGGTAAAACCAATCCTAACCAAGGAGTGCCAAATGGTAAAAGTGTCAAACAAAAGGTCAAGAAGTTTAAGCCTAACACAGCGAGGACCGAGAATCGGTGCTTCAAGTGTGGTGAGGCTGGGCATTGGAAAAAGAATTGTCCAAAGGGTGCAAGTGGTAGTGGAGGAAACGCAAGTTCCTCAGGTAACACAACAACACTTCTTAATCACTTTTAGATACTTGTAAAGTACATTACGGGTAATCTAACTTTTGCAATCGTTTATTGCAGGAGGAGATGGAAAGTGATAGTGACCGGCATGAGATGGTGATGATCCCACGAGCACCAAGTTTTATAATTCAGTAATTTTATGGATTCAGTAAAAACAATTTTATTTTATTGTTTGGATAATTTTTATTTATGTTAAAACAAGTTTTCATTTGGTTTTAATAAGGAATCCATGTTTGAATTATATTATATGTGTGCATGTGTGATGATTACACTAGTCAAGGTTTTATGACTAGGTTGTAAGTCAAGTTTTGATTTACTTTATATTTCATGTTTTGTACTTGTTTGATTGTTGTATGAGTAATGTTTTAAAAGCTCAATACTTAGATAATAGAAATTAGAAGTTTTTCCTTCTAAAGTATTTAAGAGATTTTATGAAAAGCATAAGGTTCAAAAAGTTATTGAACCTAGTTGAAACATCTTAAGTAATGGTTACTTATAATAGTAAGTTTCAAGGTGTTAGTATTAATATAGTATGAATATATTAGATATAATCAAGATAGACTTTAAAGAATATTATTACAAGTCTTTTACACTTGTAATAAAGGAATTTAATGAAGTCATAATTCCTTAATAGGAATAATTGGATATTCGTATAATCCAAGTAAAGTGACTTAGACATTAAATGAACTCTTAAAAGGGACAAACTACATTAAAGTATTTAAGAATTAAAAGGCATTATTGCAAGTCTTTTATACTTGTAATAGATACAATATTTAATCAAGTCATAATTCCCTAATAGGAATAATGGATATTTGAGAAATCCAAGGAATGACTTTGGCATTAAATAAGATTCTTAAAAGATACTAATACACTTAAGAATTTGAAGTATCCTATCAAGTGTCTTATACTTGTTAGATACAGTAATCAAAGAGAGTCATGATTCCCTTATCAGGAATGTTAGATATTCGCAAATCCAAAGGATGACTTTGAAAATTGATTAATTCTTAAAGGGTTAAACTATAAGTTTTGACTAGGTCAAAAGTAGTAGTTTAAGTGATGCTTATTTCCATAAAATTTAGTGGGAGCTATGACTAACATATTCATTAGAGGTACTAATGAATATAGTAAGGACATTAACAACAAGTTTTTTCCAAGTCGTTAGCCAAAGAGTTAAGAGAAATAAATGATCAGTAATTAGATTATTGCAAACCTAATAACGTGATCACAAGTCTTGTGATTAATTATTGCATATCTAATAGAATGTTCACATTCCAGTGAACAAGTCAATCATTTAAGAAAATTTCTTTAACTAGTAATGATATATCTTCAAATCAAGTAACTAAAAGAGATTTAGTTACTAGGCAAGTTTTATAGATTCAAGAAACTAAAGGAGTAATTTTTCCAATCCTCCTATGTTTACCGAATCATATAAAAGGGTAAGACTAGGATGTGTTCTAGAATGTTGCAAGAACAAAATCTAGCAAAGGCAAAAGAAATAGTATTTTTTTCAAATACTCGTCTTATGTCTTTAGTTTAATAGAAATGACTAGTTTAGTGATAAAGTTACAATTAAAATTGTAAAAGTCATTAAGTAATCAACATGAACGAAAGGAATAAGTAATGATCCAGTAATAATTCTGTATCTATGTCCAGTGAGGAATAATACATGAGTTAGCATCATTATTATACAGACTTTGTATGTTTTAAAAGATCCATGAATAAAAGTTACTTTATTCAAAAGATATAATCCGTGACTACTCGTCTTGGTGGGAACCTTGATGGGACGTTAACGTCATCGCGGTATTTGGTGGTAGATTCAAAGTTCTTCGAAGATAGTTACACAAGTTGTGTGTAAACCAAATATCGGTTATATTCTGTTGGAGCTCGACGAATATTGGATTGACCACCGTGATAATACTTCGTGGTTGAAAAGTTCAAAAGTAATATTCACTAGGATTGTCCTTAAGCCTGAGGTATTTGGTTTGGGATACATTGACTAATGTGCTTTGGTTCGTCTTAGACAATTCTGAAATATGGTTGTCATACGAGGCTTTACTGGGTACAAAGGAATTTGTATTTTGAATCGAAATATAATAAGATGGTAATTGCACCTCCTTTTTAGGAGAGATATTTATGGGTCCTTTGACGTGATGATAATTGGAAAGTGCATGGCCATGCCCAAACGAACTGATTTGTTCTTTGTCGTTTATCACAACAGTTTGAATCAAGAAGTCATTAAATGATTTCGAATACAGGAGTTGATATTTTCTACCATGCTCGTATTCGTTATCACAAATATCGTGCTGCAAGGGATAAACCTAACATAGTTGCCCAAGAAGTAGAGACAGAGTGTTCTTTACTACGAGACGTTATTAAAGAGTTTTTCAAGAAACTATACCTGGGTTACGTAAGCTGTTTTTATGGGGTTGGTTACCTACATGCCCATCTAGAAGGCCACTGTAGCTCGTATCATTAAGACAAAGGTTACAGACTTGCACACGTGGGAGTCTGAAGGATTTATGTGCACAGTTGGTCAACCTATGATGATACATCCATGCCTACGAAACACTTAAGGGTCACACCGGTGAGTGCATGTAATACGAGCAAGATAAGCAATGACACAACGAAGATGAGTGATTCATAATAGTCATTATGAATCAAGTTAAGTATTAAGTTAAGTTTAACTTATTACTAGATTAGTTTAACTAACTAATTAATACAAGTATTTGTACATTTACTAGTTAAGTGAATGTACAATGTGTTAATTATAGATTATCCATAATATGATTTAAAGCTATTAAATCATATAGTAAATTGGATAATATTGTTGTATAAATTATATAAAGGTTATTATATAATTAATTATTAAGAGTATAAATACAAGTATATATAATTCGTGTATATGGGTACCGAATTATTAGTGTATTAATACTAGACATTTAATAGTTAAGTGCAATAATAATAAACTAGTTAAACTATAAGGGTTGGAAGTGTTAAAAGGAAGTTTAATTAAAGATCTAATATTAATTAAACTAGAGGGTTCTAAGCGCAACTTATTTATCTATAAATAAGAGGCTTAGGGTAACCGTAAAACCCCTTACACCATCACACGAATCCCTTGCCCCTTCCTTGTCCCTTTTCGGCCGAACACTCCCAAGAACACCAAGCTTGGTGTTCTTCGTTCTTCCTGTTCTTCGTGTTCTTCAAGTCTTGAAGATTCGAAGATCAAGTTCATTGCTTAGATCAACTAGAATATCGCTCGATTTGTTCATCATCAGTGGATCTATCTTAAGCAAACAACAAGGTATGTTTTGAGAAAACCTTTTCTCCCTTCTCCCTCTTGGACGATTTCGACCAAAGAACCCTATGGTTCTTTGGTGATGGTCGACCGAAACACACAAGCTTTGTGTGTGTTCTGGTTTTTCGTACAATGTTTCTTTTTGTTAATCTAATCTAGATCTCCAAGATCCCAATCCTTTAGGGTTTAAGGATTAGGTTTAATCTCAGTTCCGCATTTAGGGATTAAATCAGCTAGTTGGTTTTAACCGGTCAAGAACAAGTTCATGTTCTTGGTCAGTATGGTTCGAACCAAGTGACTAGGAGGTTGACCCAAGTGGTCAATCAGTATCAATCGAAACCCTTCAATTTTGGCTTTCTCCCCGTCCAGTGCTCGAACGGAGTCTTTTCTACTGACTTGGTCGGAACTCTATTCAGTGTGAGTGCTGCAGTCTCGAATGCATGTCCCCAAAATGATAGTGGTAGGGGAGCGCGACACATCATTGATCGTACCATGTCTAACAAGGTGAAATTTCTCCTTTCTGATACACCATTCATCTGAGGTGTATACGGAGGTGTGAGTTGTGAAACAATCCCACATTCTTTCAAATGATTGTCGAACTCTTGGCTCAAATATTCGCCTCCTCGGTCCGACCGAAATGACTTTATTTTCTTGTCCAGTTGGTTTTCTACTTCCCTCTGATATTCTTTGAACTTGTCAAAGCTCTCAGACTTTAGTCTCATAAGAAAGACATAACCATACCTACTGAAGTTGTCAGTAAAAGTAATAAAGTAACGGTATCCACCTCTGGCTTCTGGAGTAAAGGGTCCACACACATCAGTATGTATAATCCCTAACAACTCGCTTGCCCTTTCATTGAAATGGTTGAAAGGGTCTTTTGTCATTTTGCCAGATAAACATGATTGGCATATGGCATATGATTCCAAATCAAATGGTTCTAGAATTCCATCATCGTGGAGCTTCTTAATGCGAGTCTCGTTTATATGACCTAAACGACAATGCCAAAGATAAGTTTGATTCAAGTTACTCTTGGATCTTTTACTTATATGATAAATGTCTCGTTTTATGTTATTTAGATTTAGCGTGTATAGACCATTATGAGAGTTAGCATTAAAATATAAAATATCGTCTTTTAAACATGAAATTGTTTTACCACAAAACTCATAATAAAAACCACTGTCTATAAGTAAATCAAACGAAATAACATTTTTAATAAGTCTAGGAACATAATAACAATCTTTAAGTTCCAAGACTCTTCCTGAAGGCAACTTGAGAAAATATGTTCCTACGGCTTCGGCTCCAACCTTGGAACCTTCGCCTACTCGTAGTTCAACATCCCCTCGTCCTAGCATCATGTTCTTCTTAAATCCCTGCAAATGATTGCAAATGTGATGACCACATCCGGTATCCAATACCCAGGATTCACTAGAAGTAACGAGACAATCAATCATAAAGATACCTGAATCGCTGACAAAGTCAGCGTCCAATAGTCTCACATCGGACGTGTGCTCACATATATCCTTGCTGCCACAAGTTGGGCAACACAAATCAGCAAAGTCATTCAACCATTCATAGAAATCATCCTGCTGAATCTCAGGGAGAGATTCTTCCTCTAGCCTTTGAACATCGTGTATACACAAGAGATTCTCGTGTAGACCTGCGACAGTCAAATCAAAATTCCCAACTAAACGTACTACCTTGTCCTGATAGTACTGGGTGAGAGATCCAAACAAGAACAACACTTGTTCTTGCTGGTTTGATGCGCCAGTAACCAGGGTGAGACAATCTAGCAACCTTCTTATGTTAGTAAGATGGTCACTCAATGGTTGATCATCCTTCATCTTTGACGAAAAGATTTCTTGCAAAATGAACTGCTTACTATCTTCGGTACTATCTTTGAACGTCTCCTCAAGATACTGGACAAACTCATAGTTCTTACGTAGATTATCAGTAAGCTCTGATAATGAAGTAAGAATGAGAATCGACATAACTTGTGATCATCTGCCAAGTACTGATAATAAGCGTCAAGCTCATCATCCTGGGCATCTTGCCCTGGTTGTCCATTGGGCACCTCGTCTATCACGTACAGTAGATTCTGTGCTTTTAGGTAACTCATAAAATGCACTTTCCAAACTTTGTAGTTCGGACCAGTAAGCTTCCATTTTCCAGTGATGAACCTTCGCGATTCGTTTGGTGAATAAAACGGAATTTCTGACAGTACAGACATCTATAAGAAAAAAATAAACGGTTAGTATGATTAGATAAATAAAATAACTTCTAACATTATTACCTTTTAAGAATAATACTTAGACTAGGATCCATATTTCACGCCCTCTAATGCAAGGTTTGGGCACTTCCCATTAGAGCCACGCTATTTCTGGTAGGTATAGCCATACCGATCGCCTCTAGACTAGAAACGATTCCTAGATCTTCGGGATATCAAGTTGAACAACAAACTTGTACATGTTTTAATCCCTCTAGTGCATTTTGGGCCGGGACTCCCGATTATCACTAAAATAGATCGTACCACCTAAGACAGTGCGATGCCTTGCGCCGGGACTCCCGATTATCACAAGACCCTACGCACCCTAACACTCGTAATGATTTGAATTCACATCTAAGGTTCTTTCTCCTTACAATGTGAATATCGTTGAAAAAGTGAGGTGTTCCATTAGGTGGGTTGCAATCTGATCTAAGATTTTCTAAAAAAAGGGTTTTTCTTTGTTCGAAAAACGTTAGGCAGTTTTTAACCTTTTAAAATTACTTGGTTGTATAAACTAACTGTTTATAAATCCCACTTTTAATTTTGTCTTTTTATAAAACTTGGTTTATAAACAAACTGTTTATTTTGCCATTATTAATTTTAAACTTGGTTTTCTAAACAAACTGTTTATAATTACCATTATTAATTTGTACATTGGTTTTCTAAACAAACTGTTTATAATCACCATTTTATTATTAAAACTTGGTTTTCTAAACAAACTGTTTATAATCACCATTTTTTTATTTCAAATAAAGTAAATTAAAGAAATAAAATAAATACATGCAATTTTGAAACTTGATTTCGACTCCCGTTTTAATTTTTTTTAATTAATTTATAATAATAATAATAAACCTTTTCTTTTGGTCTAAAAATCCTATTTAATCCAATTGTTAATAAACTTGAACAAATTTTCTTGGATCAAACATTCTAGGGTTTTCTTACTAAACAAAAAGAAAAAACTAATTCCTTTTATCTTGAAACCTATTTAATCCAATTGTTCATAAACTTGAACAATTTTCTTGGATCAAACTCACTTGGTTTCTATCTAAGATAAAAAAAAAAAACTTAATAATATATATATATATATATATATATATATATATATATATATATATATATATATATATATATATATATATACGAATTCGAAAAAAAAGAAGGGAAAAAATGAACCTAATTTCTTTTTATCTAGAACCCTATTCAATCCAATGCTCATTCAAAACTTGAAGAACACATGCTTGGATTCGAAATCTCTAGGGTTCTTTTCTAGACGAAAAAAAACTTTAACCGAATCTCATTGAGATTAGTAGAAGGCTCTGATACCACTGTAGGAAAACCTTGTAGGATTCACATGGCGGAACTTGAATCCCACATTCCGGATCACTACTAGCCAATGAGATTACAATAAGAAAAAGATGAATAAGAACATTACCTTTAGATTGCTAAAGAATGATGCACCTCTACTTCACCACCTGGACACGCTGCAAGACCTCGTTGTACCAACAAAGTATCACACAAGAACTTGTGTGTGTTCGGTCGAACACCAAAACCGAAAAGAACCCTATGGGGTTCTTCCCTTTTTCCGATCGGCCGAGAGAGAGAGGAGAGAAACCCTTGGGGTTTTGAGTGTGTAATGTGTAACACTTAAACCCTAACCTTAGTCCCTTATTTATAAGGGATTAAGTTACCGTTAGGTCCTTGGAGTTTAATTATGATTAATCTCATAATTAAACTTCCTATTGTCACTTTAAACCCTTGGACTTTTACTAGTTAATTAATTAACTATTAATTAACTGTCCGTTAAATATTTAACTTAATATTTAACTTTCCTCTTAAATAATAATTAACTTATTATTATTTATTCTCTTCTTTATAATTAACTTAACTAGTTAATTATTCCACACAACTTACTTTATTCGGTTGTCCATTATTGGGTGTGTAGTGGTGTGACCCTTTAGTGTCTTATAACATTGGACACAATGACACGTGTACTTATCTGTGCACATAAATCCTTCACTTTCATGCTAACCGATTACGACAACGATGATCATAAAATGATCTTAGCAGAGTTCATCGTTGTCGTAGCCCCTTCCAGGTATAACGTTATCCTGGGAAGAACATGCATGTGGCAGCTACAAGCTATCGCTTCCACAATTCACGGTTTGCTCAAATTCCCTTCGAAATATGGTATAATCACAATACAAAGTACACCCACGCCCCCGTTAGAATGCAGAAGTGCTACTCATCAGGATCGATGGGTAGAGAAGGAGGAAGTACAAGTCGTTGTCAACCCGGACCATCCAGAAGCCACCATACGGATCGGGGGTGACCTGCCGACGAAATTGAAAGATGAGCTCAGCACCTTACTAAAAAGATACAGGCAAGCTTTCGCATGGGAGCCAAAGGACATGACCGGTGTCTTGAGGACAATGGCGGAGCACCGGTTAAATGTTAATCCCTCCTTTCTTCCGATAAAGCAGGCCAAACGAGGTATGGCTACGGAACGAAATGAAGTAGTGAACTAGGAGGTGAGGGATTTAGTATCCGCTGGAGTCTTGCGAAGCGCCCAATATCCGGAGTTGATAGCTAATCCCGTGTTAGTTAAGAAAGGGGACGGATCAATGCGAATGTGTGTCGACTTCAAAGATCTGAATAAGGCCTGTTCGAAAGATAGTTACCCTCTTCCAGAGATTGAACAAAAGATGGAATGTTTAGGAGGATACATGTGGAAGTCGTTCCTAGACGCATACAAAGGCTATCACCAAGTGCAGATGGCGCGGGAAGACGAAGAAAAGACAGCTTTCCATACGGCGAAAGGAACGTTCTGCTACACTAAAATGCCTTTTGGCCTCCGGAATGCCGGTGCAACTTACCAACGATTGGTAGATAAGGCATTCGAAGAACAGATTGGGCGGAATTGATATTGACGGATTTATACATATTCAAATGTCGACAATATTATATAATTTAGGCTTGTTTTAAAAGGAAAATACTTTATTTATGCCTAAATGTATGTATTTGTGAAATGCAGGTCATAACTCCAAAATGTACAAGAAACGAGCCAAAAACTTGTTAAAACGAGCAAGTCCTGAGGCAGTTGATCACACCACGAAAGAGACATACGCGGGGCCAAGTTCACAACTTAAAAAGGCTGCATATATTTTAATTAAAAGAAGATAACACCTTTTATATATGTATGCAACGTGATAAAAAGAAAACCAACTCGGTCAAGAAGAGGCCCACGAAATTAACTAGGAAGCAATCTCAAGTCTATGGAAGTTTAAGGGGTCTTACGGCCTACTAAGAAAACGTGGGCCACTCATAAAACACCATATACGCCCACACATCTAAATTAAATAACCGGCCCACATGCAAAGGGTGGAAGTCGGTTAACATGGGGGCCACACAATTAATTAAAGGCACCACACAATTGTGGAGATTTGACGTGTAGGCAGAGACGTAAAAGAACCCCACGCATAGCCGTGGGGTGTCGAGCGATCGAAACACAGAAAAATCCCAAACGTACGAAGAACGAAACAAAATTAGAAGGAGAAGATTCAAAGGCATCTTACATCTAGTTTGGTTTGGTTTGATTCTTGTTTATTTTGAAAAATGTTTTCAAGTTTTTATTTTTATTTGGTGTATGATTTAACTAGCATGTCTATGTGCTAGACCTTTTATTCACTATGATTGTATGAACTTGAGATTTAGGTTTGATTTATTTTTAGGATTGCTTTGAATATTTGAACATTTATTATTTATAACGAAGAACCTTTTAGTTAAACTTATAATCTTCGCATATTTGATATGTTGTTATTGAATTGTAAGGTATTGACAACACCATAACTCTTTAGTAATTCCCTGTACTTTTCACCTCGGTGACGTAGTAGGCGACTCACTAGAAATAGGGGTCCGAGGCCAGATACCAATAACCTAGGCGAGACTAAAAGACTAACCCTTAGAGAAGTAATTCCTAGGATTAGAAGGTGGCGGAAATCCAAGCCTTAGTTAGAGTTGATAAACCGAAATGTGACCATAATATAGTTCTTGAGAGAAGAAATTCCTAGGAACCATATTACGGACATTGTAGAGAGTTGAGAGAAATCTAGCTTCCCAACTTCTAGAATATTATATCAGTCGGGACTTAACCAATCAAACTTAGATTTAGAGGGATTCGATCATAGTGAATGTCTTCTCTTATCAATTAGAGTTTTACCCATTTTCGTCTGTTTAATTTAAGTTAATTTCTTTTAGTTTAATATAATTTCTTTTAATTATTAGTTTGAAATAAATAAAAACCCCTTTTTATAAATTATTACTTTTAGATTAATTCACTTAGTTTTAATTTACATAATCAGCTTAATTGTTCTCTGTGGAGACGAATACCCGAAAATACTTATCTTGACTATATTGCCCGCGATTAGGTCATACTTTCATAGGAATGTGGTAATCTAGAATAGGCGTATTTAGTACATTTAATTTATAACTAGATTTAGCACATCAAGTTTTTGGCGCCACTGCCGGGGAATGGTTGCTTGATTTTGTAGATGAGAACTTAGTCTATTAATCGATCCTCATCTAGGAACTTGTTCTTGTACGAGTTAATTGCTTTATTTATTTTATTTTATATTTTATATTTTATTATTTTATTTTATTTTATTATTTCACACAGGTGCATTTTATAGTTTGTTTTGCTCCCTTGCAGTTTATTTTGCTTTGCAGTTTGTTACTCAATGGGGGATGCAGAACAACCAATGTGGATAACTTTGCACATAACACCGAAAGCTCATGTTCCTGCTATTAGGAGACCAGATATCACGGGGGTAGATTTTGAGATCAAGGGCCATTTTCTGAGCATGGTCCGTGAGCTAAATTTTGACGGTAAAATATACAATGATCCCTACCAACACGTAGAAGATTTCCTAGATATCTATGAATTGTTTAAGCAACAGGGTGTATCAGATGATGCTATTAGACTCAGATTGTTTCCCTTCAGCCTGGTTGGAGAAGCAAAAGCCTGGATAAAATCATTGGAGGCTGATTCCATCACCACGTGGGAGGAACTCAGAAGCCGGTTTATCATTTGTTATTTTCCACCGGTTAGAGTTGAAAAAATTAAAATTGACATCATGAATTTCCAACAGGATGCAGGTGAAAAACTAACTGAAGCTTGGTAGAGGTTTAAGAGGTTGGTAAGAACGTGCCCGAACCACAGTTTCCAAAAATGTAACATTGTTCAGATATTTTACAGGGGATTAAATTACACATCTCGCTAAACACTCGACTCATCTAATGGAGGTGTATTCTGGTACAATACCCCCACTGCTGGCTACCAACTCTTGGAAGACATGGCAATGCACAACCTGGAATGGACGTCAGAAAATCGAACAATGCACAACAAAGATCCAATCAATGCCATTAATGATATTTCACGTGAAGAAGTGGCAATTTTGAAAAACAACCAAAAGGTATTAGAACAAAAATTAGATAAACTAACTGCTTCTTTACATGCTTTTCAGGTTGGATGCGATAAACCGATGATGACCGAGGAAGTACGACATTTTGTAAGAAACCAACAGGCCTCAGTACATAATTTGGAACGAGATGTAGGGATGATGACACAATTAATATCTAAACAACCACATGGCGTTCTATCTCCCAACACTCACGAGAACCAAAAGAGAAGTCTTGATGCTTATGCTCAAGTGAACGCAATAACTACCCGAAGTGGTAAACATGTAAGTTCACCTCTTGTCAAAACTAATGAATTATTTGATGTACAGGATGAAGAGGAAGCATCTAGAGACGACACAATGGTGGAGGAAGCCCAAAATGACGAAGAGCCAGAGAAAGAAGATGATGACGAGGAGGAAGACATCCAAGATTTTATTGAGATGTTATATGTCGACGAGAGCGAATTAGAAGAATATGTGGAATTCGAGGAGATCAAGACCGAACAAGAGCAAGAGAATGTAGATGTAATACATGCACACATTGTTGATAATTCTCACTTTCATGATGAATCCACTAATGATGATATCGCCGCTGATTTAGAAAATTTCTTGATGTCTGATGATCAAGATGATGACAAGTTGGGTGATGTGCCTTATTCCATACACCCTGATGATATGATGAGAGAGCTTGAAGAACTCCTATATGCTGACGCCTCAGGTGCCCAAAAGACCGACAGAGTCTTCGAGCAAATCCCTCTAAAAGAGAATACTGAAAAAGAATCATCTCTCAAATATCAACCGCTTCCAGAGCCCAAATCAATACCAAATCTCGAAAATCATCCGACTCTCGAACTTAAACCGCCGCCTGCTCACCTTGAGTATGCATTTCTACAAGAGTTCGACAATGAGGATCGGTACAAAATAAGTATAACTACAAATCACCTCTCCCGAATCGAAAACCCAACTCTCAAAGAACTCCACGAACACATTATTTTAACTGAAAGTCTCGAAGGGCTGAGTGGCAACCATTTTGGACCGAGTGACATCGTTGATAAAGGTCATCAGTAATTTACCCCAAGTAATCTAACTTGGGGACGAGTCAAGCTCAGGACTCGGAAATAAAGGAAGCGCTTCTCGGGAGGCCACCCGTGCATTTATTTTATTTTATTTTAGTTTGTTTGTTTTGCTTTTATTTTGTTTTGTATTTTCTTTTTGTGATAGGAACTTGGATCGACTTGAATGACTGCTAGGCGAAGATGCTTAGATGATGATGGTTGCAGTGCAAAACAACAAAGCATCCCCAGGAAGTACATTTCCTTTTGCCTATTTACTTTTACCCGTTAGTTTAAAATTGTATTGCATTGGGGACAATGCAAACCTTTAAGTGTGTGTATGGGGGGTGAGCTCCACCACTTGTTGTAGTTCTCAATAAAATCATCTAAATACACAAAACCGTTTTAATTAGCAAAGAAAAAAAAATTTAGACACATCTCAATACTTTAGAAAACAATTTTGGAAAATAAAGTTCAATTTAAATGGAAAAATTTTACGTAGCTTTTATGTGTCAATTTTTGTGGCTTTTCATCAATCTAATTTTTTTTAGCTCGCTAATTAAACCATTTTTAACTTGGAAAATTTGAAATGTCTTGCAAAATTTATAAGAATAATCTTTTAAAGAATTAAGGTTAGTAACGCTAGCTCCCAATAACATTAGGTTAGGTTAAGAACTTTTAGTTTGCGTGCCTAATATTGCTAATAATAAACATTACTGAAAAATTTAAGATTCGGTTAGAACAATCTGGCCTTGTTGGATTCGGACAAGTAGACCCGCGGGGCTCTTAAACCTTGCATACTAAGGTCAACTGATCTGGATATGTTGGCCGAAAGTTCATTCAAGGATCCTCTCGAAAGTCAGGTTCAACCCGATGATTAAATAAATACCTAATGAATACTTAGGAAGAACAAACAACCGGCCTTGTGTTCCCGACAAGTAAGCTCGCGGGGTCCTTTAAACCTAGCATACTAAGGTCAACTGATATGGATATGTTGGCCGAAAGTCTTTTACGAGGGTTCACAAGAAAGCTGAGGTTCTTTCTACTAAACAACAAAACAAAAAAAAATGAATGAAAAATGAATAAGTGAGCATGCATAAGTATGTATGGATAAAGCAAATAAGTTATTCAATGATAAATTAAACTAATCTTTCTTAATTTAACCTTATTAGTTGGGGAATTTTCATAAGGATTATATTTATAGATTATGCAAGGATGATTAGAATCTAAGTTAAAATTAGTATAATTAGCATAGCTTGAAAATTAGTTAGATTAATGAAAAGTTAGTTAAATCAGTACACAAACTTGGGCATAAAATCTAGATGAAATTTTAACTGCTAAATTGTTCTAAATTCTGAAAATTGTTGTGCATTCATGAATTATGATTGAGATAAGTGTCGATTATGTTGATTTGATATTTAGCTAATTGATTTTTTTATGATGATTTGCTTGAGGACAAGCAAAGTTTAAGTGTGAGCATCTTGATATTGACGGATTTATACATATTCAAATCCGACAATATTATATAATTTAGGCTTGTTTTAAAAGGAAAATACTTTATTTATGCCTAAATGTATGTATTTATAAAACGCAGGTCATAACTCCAAAATGTACAAGAAACGAGCCAAAAACATATTAAAACGAGCAAGTCCTGAGGCAGTTGATCACACCACGAAAGAGACATACGCGGGGCCAAGTTCACAACTTAAAAAGGCTGCATATATTTTAATTAAAAGAAGATAACACCTTTTATATATGTATGCTACGTGATAAGAAGAAAACCAACTCGGTCAAGAAGAGGCCCACGAAATTAACTAGGAAGCAATCTCAAGTCTATGGAAGTTTAAGGGGTCTTACGGCCTACTAAGAAAACGTGGGCCACTCATAAAACACCATATACGCCCACACATCTAAATTAAATAACCGGCCCACATGCAAAGGGTGGAAGTCGGTTAACATGGGGGCCACACAATTAATTAAAGGCACCACACAATTGTGGAGATTTGACGTGTAGGCAGAGACGTAAAAGAACCCCACGCATAGCCGTGGGGTGTCGAGCGAACGAAACACAGAAAAATCCCAAACGTACGAAGAACGAAACAAAATTAGGAGAAGATTCAAAGGCATCTTACATCTAGTTTGGTTTGGTTTGATTCTTGTTTATTTTGAAAAATGTTTTCAAGTTTTTACTTTTATTTGGTGTATGATTTAACTAGCATGTCTATGTGCTAGACCTTTTATTCAATATGATTGTAAGAACTTGAGATTTAGGTTTGATTTATTTTTAGGATTGCTTTGAATATTTGAACATTTATTATTTATAACGAAGAACCTTTTACTTAAACTTATAATCTTCGCATGTTTGATCTGTTGTTATTGAATTGTTAGGTATTGACAACACCATAACTCTTTAGTAATTCCCTCTACTTTTTACCTCGGTGACGTAGTAGGCGACTCACTAGAAATAGGGGTCCGAGGCCAGATATCGATAACCTAGGCGAGACTAAAAGACTAACCCTTACAGAAGAAATTCCTAGGATTTGAAGGTGGCGGAAATCCAAGCCTTAGTTATAATTGATAAACCGAAGTGTGACCATAATATAGTTTTTGAGAGAAGAAATTCCTAAGAACCATATTACATACATTGTAGAGAGTTGAGAGAAATCTAGCTTCCCAACTTCTAGAATATTATATCAGTCGGGACTTAACCAATCAAACTTAGATTTAGAGGGATTCGATCATAGTGAATGTCTTCTCTTATCAATTAGAGTTTTACCCATTTTCGTCTGTTTAATTTAAGTTAATTTCTTTTACTTTAATTTAATTTCTTTTAATTATTAGTTTGAAATAAATAAAACCCCCTTTTTATAAATTATTACTTTTAGATTAATTCACTTAGTTTTAATTTACATAATCAGCTTAATTGTTCCCTGTGGAGACGAATACCCGAAAATACTTATCTTGACTATATTGCCCGCGATTAGGTCATACTTGCATAGGAATATGGTAATCTAGAATAGGCGTATTTAGGACATTTAATTTATAACTAGATTTAGCACATCAGGAATTTGGAGGTCTACGTCGATGACATGGTGATCAAAAGTAGGAAGGATGAGGATTCGGTGAAGGACGTGGAAGAGACGTTGTTGCGGCTCTTAAAGATCAACATGAAGTTATATCCTAAAAAGTGTTCGTTTGGCATGAGTAGGGGAAGGTTTCTAGGCCACGTGGTTACGGCCACTGGAATACAGACCAATCCGGAAAAAGTAGAGAGTCTGATACGAATGAATACCCCACGTACGGTGAAGGACGTTCAAAGTATAAACGGGAAGTTGGCGGCCTTGGGACGTTTCTTGGAAAAGTCAGCAGAAAAATCGACCCCTTTCTTCAAAGCGCTCCATGGTTGCACAAAAAAAGGAAGCATTGAGTGGGCTCCGGAAGCAGAGGAAGCATTCATAAAGTTAAAGCAGCATCTCAGAACCCTTCCGACTATGGCGAGCCCTGTCGCAAGGGAGCCTTTAGTCATGTATCTGTCTACCAACATTGAGGCAATCAGTTCGGTCCTCATTGCGGAAAGGGAAAAGAAACATGTTCCGGTCCACTTTATCAGCAGGGCACTACAAGGGGCAGAACTCAGTTATGCCATGATTGAGAAACTTATCCTAGCGTTGATATATTCTGTAAGGCGTCTGAAGAGGTACTTCCAGGCACATCCCGTCACGGTGTTAACGAATCAGCCGGTTAAGAACATCCTGCTCCAACCGGAACGGTCCGGGAGGATGACCAAATGGGCAATAGAGTTAGGCGAGCACAACATAGCCTTTAAGCCTAGGCCGAGTATCAAGGGTCAGGCCCTAACAGATTTTGTAACGCTCTAAAAATTAATGTAATTGAATTATTCACTTTTTATTAAATAAACTATGTGAGTTTCACTTATTTGGGATTTATTGGTTTTATATGTTTATATATATATATATACTTAACTTGAGTAAATGAAATACTTAGTGTGTTATTTAATGACAAGAGTGTCATCAATGTGCATTTAGTTAATCAAGGGGATTAATTAATAATAATAACAAGTGTGTTATTAATTGATGATATTCGATTACGAGATTATTTAGTTAGTTAGCCTAGACGTTATTAATTACCGAGGCCGGCCGATATCATATATTAACTCGTTTCCTTCCCCCAGGGCAAATTCTTTTTTTTTCAATCAAGCCACTTGTTTGTGATGGACTTCACATGCGTGCTTGAAGTCCAAGTTTTGCATGTTAAGTTTTAAATCAACGCTCGGTTTGACCAAAGGGGCAAAGCCCGTTTTCTTTTAATTACATTCCAGCCCACGTGATTGCAAGCCCCCACAACCGAATCTTTAATAATTAAACCCATCTTTCCCATTGGTCAACCCTAAACCTCCATTTGTGTTACCACCATTTTGCCGCTACCCTCACAAATCCATCTATAATCGATCGTGATCAAGCAACCACCCTTAGCTGTTTTCTTTCTCATTCGTGGACGCCAAGCAGAAACCAAGAGCACCTCTTGTTCGTCCTTTATTCTGTCGCAAGAAGCAGCCAAGGGCTGGGCTCACTTTGATTCTCTACAATCGGTTAAACCCCCGTCGCCTTTCTCTATTCGTTTCGTTGTTTTCCTGATTCTGATACTCGATATATTAATGGGGTGGTAATCGCATGGTAGCATCAACCAACGAGCGAACGGTGTGGAGTTTTGATGCCGAGCATTCAGTGAACAAACTTTCACTTGGTTGTCACTTACGGTAGTAAGTATTTATCCTTGCTCCATTTGATTACAGATTATTACATCTAATCCCGTTTGTGTAGGGCTGTAACCGAACCACAGAGGGTTCGGGTGTTTGATCGAGTATGCTGGTTGTTGACTGAATCGTTGTTTTGTTGATTCGTTTCGTAATCGTTATGACCGTTTGTACATTGTTTCCGTTTCCCTAATTTTCAATCGAGTTGGAGTTAACTGTTTGGTTCAGTCGTAAATTGTGGTCGAGTTTCTAGTCATTGTTTCGGAATGGAGGGTCTGCTCTAGTCCCGTAGGTAGTAAATCTTCTTAAGCTTGTTTTCATCATTTTAATGGCAGAATCCGTAATCGTGGAGCAGAAGCATCAATCATTCGGTAGTACACTATGTTTTCTTTTCTTTCGTTTAATTCCTTATTTCTTCGTTCATTTAATTTGAGTTTCGTTTGTTGCTGAACTGTTGACAGATTCTGTCTGACATGTTCGGGTCAGTTTTTGACCTGATTCGGGTCAGATTCTGGACCCCGTATCTTCTAGACTTTTGTAGATCGCTGTTTTACCTTTCCGTGGCCGCTGACCGCTCGTTAATTGAGTTAACGGCTTGTGAGATACGACCCCTTTTTGTAACTGACTGCAGTGCTGAAATACTGCACGAATTTGCCTGTTGCGGGCGGGCCTGTTTCGGGACCCTTCGGGGCAGAACCGGGCCGAACTTTATATATACGGTCTGTAGTGCCTTATGTATACTATATGCTGTAAAAATTTGGTGTCATTCGGTGTACCGAGTGGAAAGTTACGGTCGTCCGATTTTGCTTCAAATTGTGTTTTGGATTATGTTCAAATGCGGTTTTAAATATCAAACTGAATTGTTGGCGGAATTTGTTGGTTATGTTTAAGTCCATTTTTGTCACACTTAAAATACATTTATGGATTTTTGGCCAACGTTGGTCTCTAGTTTTCTGATTCCTCTTTCCGTTACCGTAGAATAGTTTTGGTTCAGCTATTCTGTCTTGTGAGTCCGTTTTGAGCCCATTCTGTTCGTACGTGAGTTCCAATGTCTTCTGACGAATTGTAGTCCTCTGAGTCATTTAGCTACTATAAAAATTTGAATAAAATCTAGTGAACCGTTTGAGAGTTATGACCGTTTCCGTAAGAGTGCCGAGTGCTGTCAAATTCTGTTGGAAATAATTTTGAGCCGAGTTTTAATCCGAGTCTTGTGATGCATTGTAGGATCCTTTAGGAGCTGAGTTGTGACTCTTGTGCGTGCCGAGGATTCCTTAGGAGCTTACATTTACCGAGGTGGGTGATCTCACTCTAAACTTGCACTTACATTTGATTCATGATTACGTGCTATATGTTATGAACTGTGATTGATTGAGCTAAGCTTGTTGTTGTGAATGATCTGTGTACTTGAGTTTTGATTATGAGTTGTTATGCACTTGGGTTGTGCTATGTGGTTATATATCTATGAGATGATATACTTGAGTTTGAGCTGTTAGTTTTATATGAGTACATGTTGTAATGGGTCAACACGTTAATAAAACTAACTAACTATATTTGAGATTCATGAGGTAGCCAACTCTTCCCGAGCCAAGTACAATTCACGACTGTCAGCGTGGTACTGCGGGACACTGGTGGGTGTTGGAAGGGGTGCTAGTGACGAGCGCCAGAGCAGGGGCACGCGTTGTGGATTCGTCACGGCACTGGCGAACCAATTGAAATTTAATAAAAGGCCTAATAAACGAGAATTGAGTAGAGTCTCTAGGGATCACTTATGTGGTGTGGATTGTTTGTATGTGTATGTTTATTGTGTTGATTATTCACTCAGCGGTGGCTGACCCCAAACACTCCCTCCCATTTTGCAGGTACTAGCAAGGGCAAAGAGAAGGTCAATGGTTGATGAGCTGCGTTTCTATTTTTTTATTTATGGATTTGGATTAAAACATTTATTTCGAGTCAAACATGTTTTGTTTTAAAACCTTTAATTATTTTGCATTTAAACCATGAGACGGTTTTATATTTTTATTTATGAGTTGGGACCTTTGAGTTACTTGTACTTTTGGGGGAAAATGTAATATTTTATTGATTAAAATTTTTTAAATTTCCTCTGATTTTTGGGATGTTACAAGTTGGTATCAGAGCTCTGACTTGAGAGAATTGGGTTCACAAGGGGTGGATTCCAAACTCAAGTCGAAGCACGAGTTTTCAAAATGAGTTTTCAAAATGAGTTTTCAAAATGAGTCCAAATCCAAATCGAGAAGCAGCGCATCACAACGACCTTATGCCTCTAGTACTTATTTATGAGTTATTTAGTTTATTAAAAACGTCGCGAGTAACATTGATTACTAAGAGAATAAAATAAAATTAACTCGAGATGAGCGTCAATTGTACGACTATATATGTATATATACTATATATGTATTGTTGTGAAATACTTGATTATGTGGATGGTATGAGGATGGGAGATCGTGGAAATTTTGAAACTGGCTCGAAACCATGACAGGAGTAGGTGCGGATAATAATAGAGGGCCCCTATTATTATACGCACATGACTCATGTCTATGTTTCGAAAAGGATTCAAGGAGACCATTGGTCAAACATCTAAGTATCATTAAAACCCCCCAATTATTATATATAAGTCGATAATAAAATCACTAAAAGAGATTAATGAGAAAACAATGCAACCGATTGAATAAGGAAATCATCAAACACGAACTGATAAAAAGTTATCAAAAACATGTCAAGAGAGAGACAATAAATCAAATTGGGTTGAATTCATTAAAGGATTTAATTGAGTTATTAATACCTCGAGAACGATTGAGCAATCGTTAAAGCAAAATAAACGAGAAAATAAGGAAAATCTTAAGTTCAAATATATCACTTAATCGAGATTTATGGGAAAATAATAAATAAGAGATCATTGATTTAAGTTGAATAGGGAGTTATCCAAACCAATCAAATGAAAGTTATTAAACCAAACTGAGTGAGAATCACTAATGATACATTGTTAAATTGAGTAATATTAATTGGTCAAAAAGCTAAGATAATAATTAAGTAAGAATTATTAAGTAAAATTTAATTCGTATAATTGAGAAGTCATTGAAATTACGATAAGATTTATAAAGCAAGAATGATTGGACAATTAACTAAAACGAATCGAATAGAGAGATTTTAATTATGCATAATCACTAAATTGAGTAAAGGAGAAACTATGAGTAAACTAATTAATGAAGTCATGGGGGGTAATGCAAATAGGTACAAGATTTGTGAATTGAGAAAATTTTATGCGAAGATTTATGGAGTTAATTTTTACATTTTGTAACCGATGGGAAAACGTTGAATATATGAAATAAATGAGGACTATTAATTGAGCAAGAGACAAAGATTTATAAAGTTAATGAAAGTTATAATTATTGAGACATCACTAATCGGATGAGATGAGAAACCCAAGATGAGTTAATTGACAAAAGAAAAATTTACGAGGTTTATTCGATATGAATTTAATGAGAATTTTATTTAACGATAAAATTGTTATATGGTAATGATAATACCAAATATGATATGAGTAACCTAAATGAGGATTAACACTCAGATTTGATCAAGAGATAATCATGAATGTGTAACACAAAATAACAAATTGTGGTGCTAATAGGTGTAATAAGTTTGAGTTATGAGGGGTTATAAAATGAATAATTATTATTGAGAAATTATTATGAAATTATAAGGGATAACGAGTTATGATTGATGAAATCTAATAAGAGTACGAGAATCCATGAAATTTTAATGAAACCTTAAAATTTTATAAAGTGATAAAATTTAATGAGTAGGGGTGTGAGAGGTGCGTAAAGAGTATACGTCGGGACCAACTCACACCTGTGCATAAGAGTCGATTATCGAGTAATTTAATGAAACCTTAAAATATATATAATTAAAATTGAGAATCAACAAACGAGCTACCAAGTGTTCGTAACGAGTTCTATAAGATTTTGACTGCCACTTCAAAACTCGGGGACGAGTTTTCTCCAAGTGGAGTTGAGTAAGGGTAAATTAAGAGAATTATCAAGAGAAATTTTTTGTTATGTGTTATTTATAATTGTTATGAGCATACATGTCCATATAATTGCCTAGAGAGTTTATACGAGTAATTTTTTTTTTCGAGAAACTATTTCTATGAGAATATAATGAGATAATAAGAGATTATTAAAATATGGGAATGTATTGTGAATTATTCCAAATCGAGAAAAATGAGAAAAACGTCATTATGAGGAATTATTAAATCCAGTCGAGAAAATTTGCGAAGCCAAATTATTGTGATGGGTAATTTATATGCGTGTGATTTGAGAATATATAAGAATAATTGGAAATAATTAATTTCATAAGATGGTATAATTATCAAGTGGTGAAAAATTCATAAATTAAGAGTAATGGTGAAATTCGAGTAATGAGAATGTTATCAATGAGTCGGTCATGAGAAGATCGCCAAAATAAATTATGAGGAAAATTTATTATTAGTGAGAAATTACCGAATTGTAAGAAACTAATAAACCGAGTTAAACGAATGCATTATTAAAATGAACCAAATGACAAAACTTTATTTATGAACGAATATTAAATTAAAACTAAGGAGTAGTATCGAGTTAAATTATTAAATTGAATGTTATCAAATATTGTTATTTACTAAATCAAGAATAGTTATCAAAACGAGCAAAATATAAGCGTATCAAACAATAGAATACTATGAGTTTCTAAATCAAGAAAACAATAAAAATATAAAGTAATGAGAAAACTTTATATGGAGAACGAGAAAATAGCTGAGTAATCAAGTGCATGAGAATAATCGAGTTGATTAATTAACCAAGTGAAGAGAAAGTATTAAATGAAAGCGTTTGAGACTTAAAAATAAATGAGATTAATGAGTCGAATTTTTGGTCAAGTTGATCAAGAGACAATTTAAATGAGAATCAAGCGATAAATTTATTAATGAGCTGAATGATAAAAACCATTAAAAGAGTTGATGGGTATCATTAAAATAAGTTGATGAGTACCAATAAAATGAGTTGAGCGAGTAATATTAAAAAGAGCTAACGGGAAATTGTTAAATACGAGTTAACAGGAGAACTAATAACGCGGCCTAAAAGAGAAATTATATGTTCTTGTAACTTAATAATTTAATTTGATCACGTGAGGGACAAAGAGTGAGAAAATGGGCATTTTGTGCGATTTGTGATAAGTTGTTAAGCGAAACTTGAGTTAAATTGATAATATAGTTTGCGTTGAGTTAAAAGCAAGTTGTCAGAATTTGAGGTGAATGCATTCTGAGTATATGCAAATTGAGTAAAAGACATAAGTTTCCTACTATCTGATGTTTATGTGTGATAAGATACATTTATGTGAATTATGTACTTGTTGTGTATTGTTTGATGGCAGTGTGAACCGCTGAATTGTTTATTTCGCCCTAAAAACAAACTAATGTCCTATACGGTAGAGGACCTTGAGATACTGCTTATGGGTAGAGATTGCCAATAATAAGACTTTATATGTTGATTATATAAAAGTAATACCTTGTTAGAACTGTACGGGAAGGTTTTTCTCATAAAAAAAAAACAAAAAAAAACTTATTATTATTGTCGTGAGAGGGCCGAGTATGATTGTGAGCATGAGTTGGACAACCGAATATTACGCCGAGATCATCTGTCGCCACAAAACAAAACCGTAACAAATCTCCAAGTGGAGTTGAATCGGGGATTCAACGCAACGTCAACCGATGGGTGCCACAACTGTGTTCGACTACGAGAGCAAGAAGACACCTTCAACAAATTATCGTGAAGTTGTTCTTAGTTATTCCTCGTCACTCATTTTGAGACAAACCGATATGTTGAGACAAACCAATATTCTTACAGAACAGTTTAATTTTATTTCTTTAAGCCTTATCTTTTGCGCCGTTAGAGACGGAAGAATTGTGTAAGAGCCGGAGTTTATTCTGATCGAGTGGATCACCATGAGGAGTTTCTTCTATTCGCAACCTTGTCATTTTCATCTACCGCGAACGTGCGTCATTGACGAGCCTGAGTCTGCCATGCGAGATTGATATCCTGAGTTTCTTCCGACTCATGACTTCGGGGACGAAGTCTATTTTAAGTGGAGTTGAGTTGTAACGCTCTAAAAATTAATGTAATTGAATTATTCACTTTTTGTTAAATAAACTATGTGAGTTTCACTTATTTGGGATTTATTGGTTTTATATGTTTATATATATATACTTAACTTGAGTAAATGAAATACTTAGTGTGTTATTTAATGACAAGAGTGTCATCAATGTGCATTTAGTTAATCAAGGGGATTAATTAATAATAATAACAAGTGTGTTATTAATTGATGATATTCGATTACGAGATAATTTAGTTAGTTAGTCTAGACGTTATTAATTCCCAAGGCTGACCGATAGGCCAAGGCCTATCATATATTAACTCGTTTCCTTCCCCCAGGGCAAATTCTTTTTTTTCCAATCAAGCCACTTGTTTGTGATGGACTTCACATGCGTGCTTGAAGTCCAAGTTTTGCATGTTAAGTTTTAAATCAACGCTCGGTTTGACCAAAGGGGCAAAGCCCGTTTTCTTTTAATTACATTCCAGCCCACGTGATTGCAAGCCCCCACAACCGAATCTTTAATAATTAAACCCATCTTTGCCATTGGTCAACCCTAAACCTCCATTTGTGTTACCACCATTCTGCCGCTACCCTCACAAATCCATCTATAATCGATCGTGATCAAGCAACCACCCTTAGCCGTTTTCTTTCTCATTCGTGGACGCCAAGCAGAAACCAAGAGCACCTCTTGTTCGTCCTTTATTCTGTCGCAAGAAGCAGCCAAGGGCTGGGCTCACTTTGATTCTCTACAATCGGTAAAACCCCCGTCGCCTTTCTCTATTCGTTTCGTTGTTTTCCTGATTCTGATACTCGATATATTAATGGGGTGGTAATCGCATGGTAGCAGCAACCAACGAGCGAACGGTGTGGAGTTTTGATGCCGAGCATTCAGTGAACAAACTTTCACTTGGTTGTCACTTACGGTAGTAAGTATTTATCCTTGCTCCATTTGATTACAGATTATTACATCTAATCCCGTTTGTGTAGGGCTGTAACCGAACCACAGAGGGTTCGGGTGTTTGATCGAGTATGCTGGTTGTTGACTGAATCGTTGTTTTGTTGATTCGTTTCGTAATCGTTATGACCGTTTGTACATTGTTTCCGTTTCCCTAATTTTCAATCGAGTTGGAGTTAACTGTTTGGTTCAGTCGTAAATTGTGGTCGAGTTTCTAGTCATTGTTTCGGAATCGAGGGTCTGCTCTAGTCTTGTAGGTAGTAAATCTTCTTAAGCTTGTTTTCATCATTTTAATGGCAGAATCCGTAATCGTGGTGCAGAAGCAACAATCATTCGGTAGTACACTATGTTTTCTTTTCTTTCGTTTAATTCTTTATTTCTTCGTTCATTTAATTTGAGTTTCGTTTGTTGCTGAACTGTTGACAGATTCTGTCTGACATGTTCGGGTCAGTTTTTGACCTGATTCGGGTCAGATTCTGGACCCCGTATCTTCTAGACTTTTGTAGATCGCTGTTTTACCTTTCCGTGGCCGCTAACCGCTCGTTAATTGAGTTAACGGTTTGTGAGATACGACCCCTTTTTGTAACTGACTGCAGTGCTGAAATACTGCACGAATTTTCCTGTTGCGGGCCTGTTTCGGGACCCTTCGGGGCAGAACCGACCCGAACTTTACATATACGGTCTGTAGTGCCTTATGTATACTATATGCTGTAAAAATTTGGTGTCATTCGGTGTACCGAGTGGAAAGTTACGGTCGTCCGATTTTGCTTCAAATTGTGTTTTGGATTATGTTCAAATGGGGTTTTAAATATCAAACTGAATTGTTGGCGGAATTTGTTGGTTATGTTTAAGTCCATTTTTGTCACACTTAAAATACATTTATGGATTTTTGGCCAACGTTGGTCTCTAGTTTTCTGATTCCTCTTTCCGTTACCGCAGAATAGTTTTGGTTCAGCTATTCTGTCTTGTGAGTCCGTTTTGAGCCCATTCTGTTCGTACGTGAGTTCCAATGTCTTCTGACGAATTGTAGTCCTCTGAGTCATTTAGCTACTATAAAAATTTGAATAAAATCTAGTGAACCGTTTGAGAGTTATGACCGTTTCCGTAAGAGTGCCGAGTGCTGTCAAATTCTGTTGGAAATAATTTTGAGCCGAGTTTTAATCCGAGTCTTGTGATGCATTGTAGGATCCTTTAGGAGCTGAGTTGTGACTCTTGTGCGTGCCGAGGATTCCTTAGGAGCTTACATTTACCGAGGTGGGTGATCTCACTCTAAACTTGCACTTACATTTGATTCATGATTACGTGCTATATGTTATGAACTGTGATTGATTGAGCTAAGCTTGTTGTTGTGAATGATCTGTGTACTTGAGTTTTGATTATGAGTTGTTATGCACTTGGGTTGTGCTATGTGGTTATATATCTATGAGATGATATACTTGAGTTTGAGCTGTTAGTTTTATATGAGTACATGTTGTAATGGGTCAACACGTTAATAAAACTAACTAACTATATTTGAGATTCATGAGGTAGCCAACTCTTCCCGAGCCAAGTACAATTCACGACTGTCAGCGTGGTACTGCGGGACACTGGTGGGTGTTGGAAGGGGTGCTAGTGACGAGCGCGAGAGCAGGGGCACGCGTTGTGGATTCGTCACGGCACTGGCGAACCAATTGAAATTTAATAAAAGGCCTAATAAACGAGAATTGAGTAGAGTCTCTAGGGATCACTTATGTGGTGTGGATTGTTTGTGTATGTTTATTGTGTTGATTATTCACTCAGCGGTGGCTGACCCCAAACACTCCCTCCCATTTTGCAGGTACTAGCAAGGGCAAAGAGAAGGTCAATGGTTGATGAGCTGCGTTTCTATTTTTTTATTTATGGATTTGGATTAAAACATTTATTTCGAGTCAAACATGTTTTGTTTTAAAACCTTTAATTATTTTGCATTTAAACCATGAGACGGTTTTATATTTTTATTTATGAGTTGGGACCTTTGAGTTACTTGTACTTTTTGGGGAAAATGTAATATTTTATTGATTAAAAATTTTTAAATTTCCTCTGATTTTTGGGATGTTACAGATTTTTTGGTTGAGATGCCGGACGAAGAAGTCATTTTGAGTATAGAAAAGAAGGTTAAAGGAAAGCAGGAAGCAGGTGATCCTTCTGGAGAATTATGGTAGAAGATGCATACGGACGGTGCGGCGGGTTCTGATGGATGTGGGGCTGGAATCGTCATAACAGGACCAAGTGAAGAAAAGATAACGTATGCCCTCCGGTTCAATTTTAAATGTTAGAATAACGTGTCGGAGTAAGAGGCGTTACTGGCAGGTCTGGGTTTAGAAGGAACCATGAAGATACGGAACATAGAGGTATACACGGACTCTATGTAAGTCGTTAATCAAGTCAACGGAACTTATGAGCCTAAAGAAATCCACATGAAGAAGTAATTAGAAAAGGCCAGAGAGGCTATCGTAAAGTTCAAAAGGTTCAGAATCCGTCAGGTACCACGAATTAAGAACAAAGAGGCGGACGCCCTGAGTAAAATGGCATCAATGTTATATTTTCATCTAACTAAGGAGATTCTCATGGAGATCTTACCTAGACGTAGCATAGAAGGGGGAAAGGAAATGGCAGAGGTCGAAGGAGGGCGAGAATAATGGATGACACCGTTCAGACAGTATCTGGAGAACGACATACTCCCGGAACGATCCGAAGAAGTCAGGAAGGTGAGGATGAATGAAAGCAGATACACCATTCGGGAGGGGAGGTTATACCGAAAGGGCTTTTCTACACCATGGCTAAAGTGTCTCAACAAGGAAGAAGGTGTGGGAGCAATCGCCGAGGTGCATGAAGGCATGTGCGGTTCGCATTCCGGACCACGAGTCCTTGCACAGAAGTGCCCAAATTGCTAGGCGTACTCAACGTTATGGCAACACCTCCCGTAAGCCTCACTAGCATTCGTAGCCCGTGGTCATTTTGTCAATGGGGCATCGACATTGTTGGTCCTTTCCCCAAAGCTCCGAGGAGCTTACAATTTTTGGTGGTGGCCATAGATTACTTCACTAAGTGGGTAGAGGCAGAGGCTCTAGCATGTATATCGGGAGCGAACATAGTGAAATTCGTTTGGAAGCAGATTGTTTGCTGTTTTGGTCTTCCTCACACAATCGTCAGTGACAACGAGAAACAATTCGCAAATAATCCTTTCCGGGGATGGTGTGAGCGATCAAGCATTCGTCAAAACTTCACTTCTATGGCTCATCCTCAGGCCAATGGGCAAACGGAGGTCACTAACAGAACGATAGTCAAAGGAATCAAAACTCGTCTTGACAAATCAGGAGGAGCATGGGTTGACGAATTGCAGAGTGTTTTATGGGCTTACCGAACAACAGAAAGAAGTTCAACGAAGGATACACCATTCAGCTTGGTTTATGGTATGGAGGCAGTTATACCAATAGAAATAATCATACCGTCTCCAAGGGTAGAAATTTTCCGTTTGGATTGTAACGAAGAAGTTTAAGATATAACTTGGACCTGATAGATGAAAGGAGAGAGAATGCCGCAGTACGGCAGGCAGCATACAAGTTGTTGTGAAGCGTATTACAAAAAGAGGGTTCGAGAGATAGCTTGCAAAGTTGGGGATCTGGTGCTACGGAAGAACGAAGCGAGTCTGTGCTATAAGCCGGGGAAGATATGCCCAAACTGGGATGGCCCATACAGAATCAGGGAGGCTCAAAGAAACGGCTCATATGTTCTCGAGACAATGACAGGAACGATAATTCCTCGAACTTGGAATATGAGGAACTTGCGTAAGTTCCATTTTTAGTTTTTATTTCTTTGAGTATTGTGCAATATGTAAGAAGTGACGTTTTCGTTAAGCGTCCCTATGATTATGTATTAAAATGCATCATATGCTAATGAAACCTTACGAGTGAGGTCATTTTTCCGAATTCCTTTGTGTTAAATTTATACAATTGCGACGAACGAGCGAATATTGCGAACAATGAACACTCATAGCTATGGGTAGGGTTATGCCATCCGAAAGGTGGTTATAATTCTGCGTCCGGACGAACACCGGACCGGTAAATACGAAGGATAATTACCATGTTCCATAGAGCTTGGGAGGGGACGCTCTGTCGGGTGAAAAGGATAAGCATACGCATACACAAAAGAGAACACATTCAACGAAAACATTCACACAACAAACAAGTGTAAAGGAAATGAAAAGATACCCATACATAAAGCTAAAAACAAATAACATAAGTTCAGTGCATATGAAACGACATAAAACATGCAAACAAAAGCGAGAAGGCTACAAAGGTAACAATTGAGGGTCCCAAAATGCAGTCTACGAAGCTGGACCACGTTCCGAACTTTCACCAACATCCTCCGGTCTGGAGGGAAGCTTTGCAACGAGACGATTCGTCTCATCAAGACTAAAAATGCCGTTTTCAAAAGAGTTCAGCAAAGAGTAATGAGGAGACACCAAATCACCAAAAAGATCCGTGATCTCATCTTGACCTTCGGGGTAGTCATGCACTAACTTCACGCCTTGCAACAAGTCTAGATAGGCATTGTACGTATCCAAGCAACCCTGATACTTACCGTATCAAACACTTTCTTTATGCAAGGCAGTGTTTTTGCTCACAAACTCAGCGGAAGTTAGGAAAACTTCCATAAACCCGGGTATTCCCTTTTGTAGAAGCTAACGAATGTCATCTTGCTTTGAGGTAAGCATCCCCTCCTGCATCTCGATTTCAAGCTTAAGAGAATCGTTCTCTGCAATAGCTTCTGAGCGATAGCGATCGGCCTCCTTGAATTGAGAGTCTTCTTCAACCAGCAAAGACTCCAGTTCAGCGATTCGCACCGAAGAGGTAGTTTGTTGTCTTTTGAATTCAATGGAACTCTCCCTCTCAACGATCAGTAAGCGTTCGTCTTCAGCAAGTTTCTTTTCCAAACCCTCCAGACGATCTTTTCACACTTCATGATCTTTCGATATCTGCTTAGACAATCGGTTTTTCTCTTTTACCTTTGCTTCATGTAGGGTACGAACAGTCTCCATCAGTTTGGAGATACGATCAAACTCTAGATTTTGATTCACGCGGTCCTGTTCATGACGGATACTTCGTGCCTGAAGTTCCGGTAACAGCTTAATGGAGCTTAGTAACCCGGATTTCATCCTCAGAAAGATGTCGGCATCGGAGGTTTCGCCAAGGTTTGTGAAAGAAGGGGCACCAGTGGTAGCAATCAGAGTAGTAGATGAGTGTGACGGAACGGCTTCTGGGGGAGCTGGTGAAGTAGCCTCAGGAATCCTTCCGGAAACACCGAAGAGAGAAGTTGCAGTAACAGGGGTAGGATTCGTAGTGCTTATGATTTCACCTACAAGAAAAAGCGGAAAAAGTCAAGAAAATCGCGCAAAAAAAAACAAAAAAAAATGTTAGCAGTAAGATCAAACTTATGATAGGGAAGTTCGGTAGGGAAGAATGACTTCGGGTAGAATGAGGAGAACGAGAATTTCTTGCTAGCGAAGATGCCCCCGCTCCGGAGCTAAAACGTTGACTACTGAACATCGCTACAGCGGCGGTGCTAGACGGAGCCACCAGAAGCCTCCACAAAGGTGAGGAAATAGTACGACGTGCAAATGCGGGTGCATGGGTTGTTATATTGGGGGGAAGAGTGAAGGAAGTTGGTCTGAAAGAAACAGTTACCGGAAGACTTGGGGTCGGTACCACAATGGCAGAAACGCTGGAAACTATCAAACATTCTGACAAGCCTGCATAAAGAAAGTAGATACACATAAGTCATAGAAACAAAAGTGGCGTAAAAAGATGAAATACGAAGCTACAAATTACCTTCGGATCCCTTCCTAGTTCGCTTCAGAGGCGTGGCCTCAGGTGCATCATCACGAGTGGTTGAAAAGTTCGGTGATATTCTATAGGAGCTCAACGAATATTGGATTGACCACCGTGACAATACTTCGTGGTTGAAAAGTTCAACTTATGATGATACATCCATGCCTACGAAACACTTAAGGGTCACACCGGTGAGTGCATGTAATACGAGCAAGATATGCAATGATACTACGAAGAGAAATGATTCATAATAGTCATTATGAATCAGTAAAGTATTAAGTTAAGTTTAACTTATTACTAGATTAGTTTAACTAACTAATTAATACAAGTGTTTGTACATTTACTAGTTGAGTAAATATACAATGTGTTAATTAATGATTATCCATGATATGATTTAAAGCAATTAAATCATATAGTAATTGTATAATATTGTTGTATAAATTATATAAAGGTTATTATATAATTAATTATTAAAAGTATAAATACAAGTATATATTTCATGTATATGGGTACCGAAATATATTAGTTTATTAATACTAGACATTTAATAAGTTAAGTGCAAAAATAATAAACTAGTAAAACTATAAGGGATGGAAGTGTAAAAGGAAAGTTTAATTAAAGATCTAATCTTAATTAAACTAGAAGGAATTAAATGAAACTTATTCTATTATATATAGAAGGCTTAAGACCTCATTTATTCCTTGATCATTTCCCTTACACCATCACACGAATTCCCTCCCCCTTGTTCCCTTCGATCGGCCGAACCCCACAAGAACACAAGCTTGTTTTCTTCGTGTTCTTCGTTCGTTCTTCGTGTTCTTCAAGTCTTGAAGATTCGAAGATCAAGTTCATTGCTTAGATCAACTAAAAGATCGCTCGATTTGTTCATCATCAGTGGACTAATCTTAAGCAAACAACAAGATATGTTTTGAGAAAACCTTTTTTCCCCTCTCCCCTCTTGTGCGATCGGACGAACTAAGAACCCTAGGGTTCTTGGTCAGTGTTCGACGAACACACACAAGCAGTGTGTGTGTGTGTGTTCGAGTTATTCGTACAAGGTTTCTTGCTTGTTAATCTAATCTAGATTTCCAACATCCCAATCCTTTAGGGTTTAAGGATTAGGTTTAATCCCACTTCCGCTTTTAGGGATTAAATCAGCTAGTTGGTTTTAACCGGTCAAGAACAAGTTCATGTTCTTGGTTAGTGTGGTTCGAACCAAGTGACTAGGAGGTTGACCCAATGGGTTGATCAGTTATTTGAAACCCTTCAGTGGTATCACAGACATGGTTTAGAAATCTAAACTAGATTAACAAAGTTTGTTTGTTTAATTTTATTAAAGTTTTTTTTTGTTCCAACTTCTTCTTCTCCTTCTTATTTTTTGAAAAGGGTAAGAACCCTAGGACCAAGAATATTAAACTAGTCTAGTTTAATTGGTCAAAAGGATTCTAAGAAAAACCTTAGAAATTTCGTATAAGGCAAAGAACCCTAGGATCAAGTATGTTAAACAAGATTTGTTTAATTGATCAAAAGGCTTCTTTTCCCTAACCCTAGATATTTCGAAAAATATCAAGAACCCTAGGATCAAGAATGTCAAAAAATTTGATCAAGAGAATTCATTCCTTAATTGTTTGATCTTCAAAATCTAGGATCAAATATGTTAAACCAAGTTTTGGTTTAATTGATCAAAAAGGATTCTTTCCTTTTTCTTAAGATTTCGTGATCTAGTAGGTTCCTTGGATACCAAGTTTGTTAAACTAGCTTAGTTTAATTGGTGGAAAGTTTCCTAAACTTTGAAATTTTTTTCGAAAATCCTAGATGTAATCTAGAACCCTATAACATTAAACTAGTTTGAGTTTAATTGTTTAAAAGAATTAATTAATATAATAATTTAATACCTATATAATTAAACAAGTTCATGTTTAATAGGTTTAGTTATTATTTTAGTAGATTTATTGAAACTAGTTCTTTGAACCTAGAAATCTAGACAAAGTTTATTGTCTAAAAGGTTTGAATTAAAAAGTTTGAATAAATTTATTAAGATTATAATCTATCCTAGAGTTTAAACAAAGTTTATTGTTTAAATAGAATTGATCTTTTAATAAACGATGTTTTTGATCAAGTAAATAAAAACCCTAGTTTTGATTGATCAAGAACAAGATTAGGGTTTAACTAATTAATAAGGATTAAAAGAAGTGTTAATTTTTAGTTCAAGAAATTAACAAGATGTATTTATTTATGTATATATATATATATATATATATATATATATATATATATATATATATATATATATATATATATATATATATATATATATATATATATATATATATATATATAATATTTCAGATTTTTTAAATATTTAAAAGAAAATGAATTTTAATAAGATAAAATAAGTCTATACGTATTTTAATTAGATTAAGTTAAAATACATACGTATAAATTAGATGTAATATTCTTATTAGAATGTTACAAGTTTATTTTAAAGTAATGAAATAAATATGTATATATATTAAATACAAGATAAAATGGAACAATTAAAAGGATAATGTTATTTTGATCTTAAAAGATAATAGTATAACTAGTTAATGTATAAGTTATTATATAATTGAAACTTGAAAGTACACAGTTATGATTTCATTATAACTAGAAATTGAACAAGTTAAAATTATATAATTAACTAGAAATATACAAAGTTATATGTATTATTATTATAAGGTGTATAAAGTTATAAGTTATTATAACTAGATAATTATACAAGTATAATATAAGTATTTTACAAGTCATGTAATATACTAGATTAATGATCAAAGGTTAAATAACAAGAAAACTTTATAACCTATATTTAACTAGTTCAAGTTAAATGTAAGAAAGGTTTAAACAAACTAAGAATTATTATATATAGTCTTTATATAATAAGTTTATTAGTTTCACCAAGTATAGACCGGTGATTGTGTTTGCTTAAGTTCCATCATGGTTGTTGGAGTTAGTGGGAGCTACACAAGAAAATCACAAAGTTTATAAATGTGTCGCTAAGATACAAGTTTTGGTCGAATCTAATAAATCAAAGTATATGTTAGATTTCATTATTAGACATATGAAAAATTATGTGTGTTATACTAGATTTATGTTTCAAGTTTATGAATCATAAAAGTTTTAAAAGTTTAACATAAGTTTTAAAAGTTTTTCAAGAAAGATAAAACAAGTAAGTTCTATTATAGATAAGGTTTTTCACAAAACCTAGCAAAACGTTTTGTACACCTCGTTTTAGGTATACATATAAGTCGCGCAAATCTTGAAACTATAAGTTTTAAAGAAAAGTTCTTATGGTTTAAAAAGGTATCTTGTTGAATTCTTGAAATCACAAGTCAAACATTTTAAACATGGATTAAGATTGGAATGAAGGTTTAAGTTTAGTTTAAGACTTAAACAAACCCAAGAAAATCTTAGATCGAAGTACTATCCACCTAATGGAACACCTCACTTGTTCAACGATATTCATATTGTAAGGATAAAGAACCTTAGATATGGATTCAAATCATTGCGAGTGTTAGGGTGCGTAAGGTTCTGTGATAATTGGGAGTCCCGGCGCAGAGCATCGCACTGTCTTAGATGGTCGGATCTATTTTGGTGATAATCGGGAGTCCCGGCCCAAAAAGTACTTGAGTAGAATAAACATACTAGACTTTATTACTAACTTAGAAATGTACAATTAGATTGTTCAAAGTTGTAATAAGTTATAAGTCTAAAGATTCTACGACCCCTAGGAATCGTGTCAAGTCTTGATACGATCGATAAGGATGTTACCTACCAGAAACAGCATGTCTCGTCAGGAAGTGCCCAAACCTTGCGGCGAGAATGTGATATATGGATCCTAGGCCTAAAATATTAATTATGGGTTTATAATATATTTTAGAGAATGTTTATTGATGATTACTAATTAAACTGGATTTGATTTGTAGATGGCAGCAACAACCACAACGAGAAGTACCAACAATCTCTCACTTCGCTCAATCCTCGAAAAAGACAAGTTGACTGGGTCAAACTTTCTCAATTGGGAGCGCAATCTTCGTATTGTGCTCAGGCATGAGAGAAAGTTGTATGTCTTGGAAAGAGCAGTACCTAATGTCCCTGCCGCAAATGCTAGAGTTCAAACGATGCAAGCTTATGATAAGCATGTCAGTGATGCACTCGATGTGAGCTGTGTAATGCTCGCCATTATGAGTCCAGAGTTATAAGCGGGACTTATGGATGTGCCTGCATTTGAGATGATCCAGCAACTTAGGGATTCATTTCAAGAGCAAGCTCGCACTGAGAGGTTCGACATCAATCGAGCCTTCAAATCTTGTAAGATGGTCAAAGGAACACCGGTGAGTGCCCACGTCATGAAAATGAAAGGGCACATGGATCACCTCGCTAGACTTGGTCACCCCATACCGTTGCAAATGGCAACAGACACCATACTCAATTCGTTGTCTGATGACTACAAGCCTTTTGTGGTCAACTACAACATGCATAATATGGAGAAATGCATTGCTGAGCTACATTCTATGCTCAAGATAGCTGAGTTGAGTTTGGGGACCAAATCTAAGGATGTTCTAATGATCGGTAATAGCAGTGGCGGTGGCAAAAAGAGAAAAGGGCATGGTTGTAAAGGAAAGGGTAAAACCTATCCTAACCAAGGAGTGCCAAATGATAAAGGTGTCAAACAAAAGGTCAAGAAGTTTAAGCCTAACACAGCGAGGACCGAGAATCGGTGCTTCAAGTGTGGTGAGGATGGGCATTGGAAAAGAAATTGTCCAAAGGGTGCAAGTGGTGGTGGAGGAAACGCAAGTTCCTCAGGTAACACAACCACACTTATTAATCACTTTTAGATACTTGTAAAGTACATTACGAGTAACCTAACTTTTGCAATCGTTTATTGCAGGAGGAGATGGAAAGTGATGATGACCGGCATGATATGGTGATGATCCCACGAGCACCAAGATTTTTATAATTCAGTATTTTATGGATTCAGTAAAACAATTTTATTTTATTGTTGGATAATTTTTATTTCATGTTAAAACAAGTTTTTTTTTAATTTTAATAAATTCGAATCCATGGTTGAATTATATTGTGTGCATGTGTGATAATTACACTAGTCAAGTTTTTTGATTTACTTTATATTTCATGTTTTATACTTATTTGATTGTTGTATAAATAATGTCTTAATAGCTTAAGATACCTAATCACTAGTAATTAGAAAGTTTTTCTAATAAAAGTATTTAAGTATTTTATGGAAGCATAAGGTTCAAAAGTTATTGAACTTAGTTAAAACATCTTAAGTAATGGTTACTTATGATAGTATGTTTTAAAGTATTAGTATTAATATAGTATGATTGTATTGGATATAATCAAGGAAGACTTTAAAGAGTATTATTACAAGTCTTTCATACTTGTAATAAAGGAATTTAATGAAGTCATAATTCCCTAATAGGAATAATTGGATATTCGTATAATCCAAGTGAAATGACTTACACATTAAATGAACTCTTAAAAGGGACAAACTATATTAAAGTATTTAAGAATTAAAAGGTATTATTGCAAGTCTTTTATACTTGTAATAAATACAATATTTAATCAAGTCATAATTCCCTTATAGGAATAATGGATATTTGAGAAATCTAAGAAAAGACTTTGGCATTAAATAAGATTCTTTAAAATGCTAATAGTTTTAAGAATTGGAAGTATCGTTTCAAGTGTCTTATACTTGTTAGATACAGTAATCAATGAAAGTCATGATTCGCTTATCATGAATGTTGGATATTCGCAAATCCAAAGGATGATCTTAATCATTGATAGAATTCTTAAAAGGCTTAAACTACAAGTTATTGACTAGGTCAAAGTAGTAGTTTAATTGATGCTTAAATTCCATAAAATTTAGTGGGAGCTATGACTAACGTATTCATTAGAGGTATTAGTGAATATAGTAAAGTTAGTTACGACATTAACAACAAGGAATTACCAAGTCGTTAGCCAAAGAGTTAAGAGAAATAAATGATCTTTAATTAGACTATTGCAAACCTAATAGCGTGATCACAAGTTTTGTGATTAATTATTGCATATCTAATAGGTTATTCACACTCCAGTGGATAACATAATCATTTAAGGAAATTTCTTTAATTAGTAAGAATATCTACCAATCAAGTAGCTAAAAGAGATTTAGTTACAAGGCAAGTTTTATAGATTCAAGAAACTAAATGGAGTAATTTTCCAATCCTCCTATGTTTACCGAATCATGTAAAAAGAGCAAGACTAGAATATGTTCTACAGTTGCATGAGCAATATCTAGCAAAGACAAAAGTAATACAATTCTTAAATACTCGTCTTATGTCTTTAGTTTAATAGAAGTGACTAATTGTAATTAGTGATAAAAGTTGCAATTAAGGAGTCATTGAGCAATCAACACAAACGCAAAGAATAGGTAATGATCCAGTAATAATTCAGTATCTATGTCCGGTAAGGAATAATACATGAGTTAGTATCATTGTTATTCAGACTTTGTATGTTTTACAAAATCCATGAATAAAAGTCTACTTATTCAAAAAGATATAAAATCCGTGACTACTTGTCTTGGTGGGAACCTTGATGGGACGTTAACGTCATCGCGGTATTTGGTGGTAGATTCGAAGTTCTTCGAAGATAGCTACACAAGTTTTGTGTAAACCAAATATCGGTGATATTCTGTAGGAGCTCAATGAATATTGGATTGACCACCGTGACAATACTTTGTGGTTGAAAAGTTCAACCTATGATGATACATCCATGCCTACGAAACACTTAAGGGTCACACCGGTGAGTGCATGTAATACGAGCAAGATATGCAATGATACTACGAAGAGGAATGATTCATAATAGTCATTATTAATCAGTAAAGTATTAAGTTAAGTTTAACTTATTACTAGATTAGTTTAACTAACTAATTAATACAAGTGTTTGTACATTTACTAGTTGAGTAAATATACAATGTGTTAATTAATGATTATCCATGATATGATTTAAAGCAATTAAATCATATAGTAATTGGATAATATTGTTATATAAATTATATAAAGGTTATTATATAATTAATTATTAAAAGTATAAATACAAGTATATATTTCGTGTATGTGGGTATCGAAATATATTAGTGTATTAATACTAGACATTTAATAAGTTACGTGCAACAATAATAAACTAGTAAAACTATAAGGGATGGAAGTGTAAAAGGAAAGTTTAATTAAAGATCTAATCTTAATTAAACTAGAAGAACTTAAATGAAACTTATTCTATTATATATAGAAGGCTTAAGACCTCATTTATTCCTTGATCATTTCCCTTACACCATCACACGAATTCCCTCCCCCCTTGTTCCCTTCGATCGGCCGAACCCCACAAGAACACAAGCTTGTGTTCTTCGTGTTCTTCGTTCGTTCTTCGTGTTCTTCGTGTTCTTCAAGTCTTGAAGATTCGAAGATCAAGTTCATTGCTTAGATTAACTAGAAGATCGCTCGATTTGTTCATCATCAGTGGACTAATTTTAAGCAAACAACAAGGTATGTTTTGAGAAAACCTTTTTCCCCTCTCCCCTCTTGTGCGATCGGACGAACCAAGAACCCTAGGGTTCTTGGTCAGTTTTCGACGAACACACACAAGCAGTGTGTGTGTGTGTGTGTTCGAGTTATTCGTACAAGGTTTCTTGCTTGTTAATCTAATCTAGATTTCCAACATTCCAATCCATTAGGGTTTAAGGATTAGGTTTAATCTCACTTCCGCTTTTAAGGATTAAATCAGCTAGTTGGTTTTAACCGGTCAAGAACAAGTTCATGTTCTTGGTTAGTGTGGTTCGAACCAAGTGACTAGGAGGTTGACCCAATGGGTTGATCAGTTATATGAAACCCTTCAATAGTATGGTATCATTTTCCCCTAGCAACCGGAGATGGTAGCGACGATCAATGTGGTACTCCGTGGTAATACGATGGAGGTCCCCAGCGGTAAGATTGGTGTGTGTATTCATAGCTGTTCTTTTTTCACGAACGGGTTTATCAGGTTTTTCTTTAGTTTGTTTGTCTTTCCTCATGATGAGAAGATTATCAAGACAAAAGACAAGGGAAGAAGAGTTAGGAATGGAGAAGAAAAGAGGATCTGATGATAATAGGAGTGAAAGCATTTATATATACGCTAAGAAGGAAGGTCAAAAGACGCGGAAATCAAGCGTCTGAATGACGTATAACGGTCAGAGATTTTTTAAAATCTAAAGGGGAAAACAGTAATATCCTAAGCATTAACGGTAACTTTTATAAAACAAGCCCAGCGTTAACAACTGAAGTCAGCAACAGTTAGAAACAATTTACTAGGAGAAATCGTTTCTAACTAAGGGGACTTGATGAAGTATACTGCGTATACGGAACAAACGAATAACCGAACGAATATGCGCCGGAAGGTCACCAAGACAAAGGACGGTAAAGCATTAGGAAAGTGACAAAATAGAACTCAGATAGCCAGTTCCCCATAATCTGATGACATGTTGGGTTTTAAGGAAAAGAGGGCGCGGAGTCACATGCGCATTTAATGCGAGCGGCGCGGAGTCACATGCGCATTTAATGCGAGCGGCGCGCAGGAAGCGATTCGGCGGAAGATTATCGCTTTACCCTCCGGATAATAGCTTCAACCCACGCTCATTAACCAGAGGACATAAGAGGAATACGGATAAAGCCTTGTGCCTCATTATCCAGCGCATTCCTCTAAGCTCCCTCCCGCCTATTAGTCCGGCTATAAATAAGGTACTTAGCGATTCATAACAGGTATGCAACTAATCCGCATTTATTACTAAGTATTCAATACGACCTCACGTCTACAAAATCTAACTTGATCGTCAGAGTGTCCTCACGGGTTAAAACCCCGGAGGGCATCTGACTGATGGTTTTTTAGGTTGTTTCAGGTTTCATACGGAGGTATTTGATCATCCGGTTCTCGGGAAATTCCGTTACAACAATGTACGAATAATCTAATCTGTGTAACTCTTGAAATTTTTTTAAGTGAAATGATTTTACACTTAATTCTATATTTTCGCATTTCCCGTAAAAATAAGATTTTCACATTAATCCAACACTATAGGAGTGTTTACGATACTTTATTTGTCACAAATGATTACGCAGCATGAACTAAGAATAAACGTTTAGTACGTGTGTGTATATATTTAGGTGATTGCTTTTTAGTGTAAGCAAGTAAGCAACTAAACATGTTACAAACTCTAATTAGATGATTTAATATAATGTTTAATTGCCAAGACATTAAAGATTCTCCAAAAGGTAGAAATTAGAAGTAGTTTTATGAAATACTAGCGCGGTGCAACAATTTATTTATTGGGTGGTGTTATATACACCACAAAACATATTTTATTCACCACACTTGATATATTTTAAAGTAAATTGTACAAGTATATTAAAATATAAATTATAATATGTAATTAGTTTTTATGATGTAAAAATGAAGTCACTTATTTATTGAATGGAAAATGCCATATAAAATCGGGTACGGTATTGTTAGAAACATGACATCAAGGCAAACACATTATGTGCCCACTATGAATTCAGGACCAAGTTGTAGATGGAGAATCCTCAAGGACCAACTTGTGTTAGGAAGGACCAACATGTAGCGAGTAATTCAGATGTTTCACCAAATACTAACTATCACAAATGATACCACGTACGACAACCCATTACCCATGTACTGAATTATATACAAGAACTAGGTTATAACCCGTGAAAAATCACGGGCTGCCGATAATTAAACTGAACGTAACTTTTATAAAATATAAAACTTTATCATTAATTACATGATTATTACATATACGATAAGAAAAAATATTTATGGTTCTAAAACGCAACTTTTGGTATAAGAGCTTACAAATTATATAAACATTAGAAAATTTAATTTAAGATTACGTGATGATAAAATGGTAAATATAGAATACCAAATAAAAGAACAAAATGATAAACATAAATATGGATAATTAATTTAGGAATTATTACTGGGTTATTTTCGCATTTATGTACTTCCGAAATTAAGTATTTACGTATTTTAGGAATTAATGTTTTATGACAGAAATTGAATTCCAAACTTAGATTATCACTTAAATTTGCACATCCAAATATCCCCAAATGTTCAAATATATGTTTTTATATATATATTTTTTGAATTGACTCATCTTCACTGCGGATATTGTCCATACCCAGAATAGTCATACCCGCACAAAAATTACCTTCACTGATATACGAATATAATAAAATATTCATAAAAAATAAATTTTAAAATGCACAAGGAATGATGTATATGAAATTTAAACATAATCAACTGAATTAACCTTTTTTTTATAATTAACATGTAATAAAATTGAGTCAAATATAAAGTATTATATGCATTGAGTACACGAAATAAATAAAATATATCTCGAGATTCAATGATTATGTCAAATTAAACTGAATTGTGTTTAGGGTTTGTCAACAACCCTAATTATGTTCATCAAACAACCTCAATAAAAAATGGACATTTAAGAACCACATTACATGCAATCAGTAATTCAAATTCATCGACTTTTCAAAAGAAGTTCGGTTCCGGCCAATCAGTAAGAACCACATTACATGCAATCAGTAATTAAACAGCGAAAAATGAAATAATTTCAGAGTTTATCAGTAATTAAACGACATAACACATTGACTATTTATACAAAAGTAGTTTCATAAAAAAATAAGGAAAAATAAAGTATCCTCACCTATATATGGAGCTACATTTGATTCTGGTATGACAAGTCATCACAACGCTGAATTCTGATTGGAGGTCCAAGCATTCTTCAAAAACTACTCAATACGGTAACAATTAATTGGCCGACAAATCAGGCGAGCACTTCTCTCGCTCTGCCTTCTTCCACCTCTCTCGCCGCTAATCAACGTCAACATCTTCCGCGAATACTCATCATCCACATCCTCATAATTTTTCGACTGCATCCCAATCTTCATATGCCATCTCAAATAACCCTAAATTCCTAAACCCTAAATTTCATCAGGAATCCCAATCTTCATACACCGCCGACGTTGAGATGACTACTGCCGACGATGACGTCGTCAAGGTTTTCTCAAATTCCTAAACCCTAAATTTCTTATTTCCTGAAAATAACCCAGGTATTGTGTGGAATCGACGAACGGCGGCGTAGAAGATGGAACACGAAATCAGAATACGCCGGCGGCAATTCACGGTCCAACCAATCCAATGGTTACGCCACTTCTTACAGATCTTTATCAGTTCACCATGGCTTATGCTTATTGGAAAGCCGGCAAACATAACGACCGTGCCGTGTTAGTAGCTCAATTCATTCCTCTTTTTAATTTCAATTGATTCATGTTTATTTTTTATCTTCAGATGCATTTCTGTTTGTTTTCAGCAAACACTAATGATAAGAATAATTAATCTTGAGATGAGTAATATTTCGGCCGTTTAAATTTTTGCCAGCACAAATTACACTATTTGAATCTTTCTAGAAGTATGTAACCGAAAAGCATTGATAATTGGAGTTATTATTATTAACTAGCAGGGTACCCACGCAATGCGGCGGCGGGTATCCAGAAACCATATTTCGTGGCGAGCAAGTGTTGTTCGTTTACACGGTAATAATTGTTGCTAGAAATAAATAATTAAACGGAAATGTGGATTTTGGTAAGAGTTGATGATTTACAGCGTCGTATATTTAATGTTATTGGGTAAAATGGTTTTCGAGTAACAGACTTTTGTTATTAAGTGTGGGTGGTGTTACCAAAGTGTAATGTATAGCAAGTGGTTAACACATAGTGATAAGTTAGGAGAGGTCTTGGGTTCGAATCTTATTAGCCGCAATTTATTTTTTTTAAGGTAGAGAACTAACTAACAAAAGTGGAAAGGTCCTTAAAATCAAGTTTAAGGAGCTCCTTAAACTTGCCTAATGGGGTAGGCCTAAATGCTTTATATAGTAGTAAGATTTGCATTAATAATTATATTAGAATTACTAGCTTCATAGCCCGCCCGAATGGGCGGGCATGCTTCGAAAAATAAATAGGAAAATAACAAACAAAATACTATTGAAATAACATGCTAATCCATGATTGAAATGATAAACTTATTTAACTATGAAATAACATAGTAATCCATGTTGAAATGATGACAATCTGCGCTCTGCTTTTCAAAATTTACATTTTCATAATAACATTTTCACTTTTTAATCATCCTAAATTAACAATCTGTTTTTACATGTTCATTCATTGTATAAAATTGTGTCTAACTGGGTGACTAAAGAAATGACTTTGTGTTTGGATCATTAGGAAACTTCCTTACCAATAACGTGTCAGTAACCGAGTGACCCAAAAGGGACAAAAGTTATCTTTTGTGACCCACCCAGCAACATGATGTGCGTCACGTTGGTTTATACTTATTTGGTGCCAACTCAAAATTAGAGAACACGTTTAACAATTACTTGTAAAATATGACCACACAAATTCTAAAAACAATAGAAATACACTTCAATCCCACATCCCTAATTAGTAAGAACCTATAAGATATCAAAGATGGAGATCCTGTTATGAATTCCCAAAAAAATTCATCAACATAAAAATTCTGGGCAACCATAATTAAGGTTAATAATTCTATATTGCCTCATCGACAATTAAAACGATGAAAGACAAAAAAAACTATAATACTTGTTAGCAAACTAATCTAATGTAGCAAATTATCAACTTGCAAAACAATAGCATGTATCAAATTAATTAATTTCAATCATTGACTAAAAGCCAAATTAAAAGAAACGGTACATAAGGAAGAATAATTACTAATGGGGATCTTTAATCTTATATGCAAGTTGGTGAACATGAAAGATGCATATCGCATTGCCTCCTGAATTGTGTAACGCCCACTGCAAAATTGATTGAGTTTAGTTAAACATTCTAAAATGAAATTAACTAACTTTCTCTAAAAGCTCATTATTTTTTTAGAACATCACCTAATTAACAACTTCACCTAATTGACAGTTCAATGAGTCATGGTCAGTTTTATAGCATGCCAATAAGTCAAAAGTTTGACTTTTTACCTCAAACTTGCTCCTAATTGGAGAAAATGACAGTAAATTTTCAAGAAATAATGGTCTAACAAAATAATTGTAATAAACCATGCAATTTTTTCTTGATTATATACCAAGAATGGAATTGAATTTGTGTATTTAAATTCGATTCATGAATCCTTCTAGACACATGCATATGATATCACCATTCTCATGATACCAAGAATAATAAGAAAGGATGCATTTATAACAAACCAATTATAAATGGTTTCAATTCATCGAAAACACTTAAATTTATCACAAATCAAAATAACAGTAACCAATTAAATCTACAAATTCATCGAATTAGATTCGTTGCAAATACTTTAAAAACACAAACCTAAATCAGTTGTTTCTGAAACTAACCTTGATTAGATGATTTCAATTACAAAATTTTGTTGTAACTTCACAGACTGTTTGTGTTTCTGAATGACCAGATGATAGGAAATCCATAAATCCATCTAATTGAATTCGAGCTAACACCCTGAAAAAACACATTCCAAAATCACTGATTTGGTTCAATTGAATTTGTAATTGAACTGGATGTTAATACACATTCGCACGAACGATTGATGCCAAATACAACGTTATTTACCTAAATCAGATGCATGTGCTCCGATCCCGTAAAATGCATACAATAAATCACTCAGTTATCACCTAATTGCTCAGCTCTTTAGAATCATTACTGGACTCCAATCCCTCCATAAAACCTAGTACCTTGACTATGTTTCTGCAATAATATTAATTCTCAATTATTAGGACTCATTCACTATCACCATTAAAAAAAGGCCCATTTCATGTATGCTCGTACATACAACAACGAAAATGTAAATGTTTAAGAATGGGTAGATATGATCTCAACCCCATAACTGAACAACAACTTAGCATGAATCCCTAAGGTTTCTAGAATTGTACATCTTAAATTTGTAAGTGAATAACATTATCAATCTTCTAATCGATGAAAAAATTTAAATTTGGAAACAAAAACTTAAAAAGTAATTAACGAACATGGGAATTTTACAATTTCGATTAGCATCCACTTTGTAATCGAACATGGCAAGAACACTGTCAGTTAAGCATAAAGACCTGTTTTGAAAGATTAGCCTTCACGGACTATGTTGCTGGGAATGTCAAGCGGTTGAGCTCAATTTGTATGTTGAACGGAAGAAATTTCTTGCATCAGAATTAGGGCTAGCCGCATGGGATACCCAATTTTTAATTCATTGAAATTTAAGGAATTGAATCATCGTTAGGGTTCGTAGGCGTAGGAGAAAGGAGGCGAGAGATGGTCTTCTTGCAGCAACAATGTGGGTAGGGTTTGATCTTTTAGGCCCCGTTTGTTTTGACGTAATCCTCCGTAATCTTCCGTAATTGTAATTCAATTACATTACGGAGGACGTTTGGATGACCCATTTTTTCGTAATTCAATTACGACATAATTCCGAATTACGATATTCGTTGTAATTGAAATCCGTCCCAACACCCTACGAATTCAATTACGATCCTTTAGTAAACTAACAAATTTGAATAACTTATATGCTTCAGATTTTAAAATCATTTAAAAATATTAAAAAAATTAAAAAATTTTAAAAAAATTGAAAAAATTAAAAAAAATTAAAAAAATTAAAAAAAATTTAAAAAATTCTAAAAAAATTTTAAAAAAAAATTTAAAAGTTTTAAAAAAATTTTAAAAATTATAAAAAAAATTTAAAAATTATAAAAAAAAATTTAAAAATTTTATAAAATTTTAAAAAAAATTTTAAATTTTTAAAAATTTTTAAAAAATTTTAAAAAAATTTAAAATTTTTTTAATAAATTAAAAAATTTTAAAAATTTTAAAAAAATTAGAAAAAAATTAAAAAAAATAAAAACTATTTATTTTTTTTAAATGTAAACAAATAATAAAAAATTTAAAAAATAAAAAAATAATAAATAATAAAATATTGAAAAAAAATTTAAAAATGTTTTTAAAAAAAGTCATAAGTATTGATTTGAATTACAACTCAAAATTTTGGTAACCAAACGCGTAAGCGTATTCGATTACAACCCAATTCAATTACAACCGAATTCAAATACAACCGATTTCAATTACATTACGGAGGATTACGTTGAGCCAAACGCCCCCTTAGGGTTTTTCGGTTTTGGCCAGGGAATGTTGAGAATCGGCCAATGGTTGAATTACACCTGTCGACCAATGAGGTAGCTCCAAACTGCCAAGTTGGCAAACGCAAATCAAATGTAGGCTCATATATAGGAGAAGATTTGCATGATCAGTTCGTTTTTGGATGGAACGTACTAAATACATGAATTGGTTGAATGGTTTTTGTGAATTAATTGCATGGTAATAAATGCTACATCAAAATGAAACTCATTTTTTTATGTTATATATATATATATATATATAGAATATAGATATATTTTTTATTAAGTTATTTATTTCTTATATTATTTTTTAATTGAATTTAGTACTATTATTTAAATTATTTATGTTCTATATAATTTAACATAGACATATGTTTAGGTGTATTAATTAACATTAACTTTCTAATTAAACTAAACAATTAATTTAATACATCTAAACCTATGCCTAGGGAGTACATGGTAGAAAAACTATTTTATTTTTTAATATAAAATAATATTTTAATTGTGTACGAAAATCACTAACCAATTTTTTTTTTTTTTTGTATAAAATAAAATGAAAATTTCTCCCCGCATGGAAAATACCTTCTAGTTACCATGGGCCTTACAAATTACTAATTTACGGCCTTAATTGGACTATGGGCCTCTTACACACTTTGACACGTACAAGGAAATACGAAATTATGATTTAGGATTTTAGGGTTTTAATTCTCAAATCTCTCCATCTCTTTCTCTACACCGCTATCATCACACAGCCATCACCATTCAGGCCGCCTCCGGCCATCAAGTCTCCAGCCTCCGACGCTCCGCTACCGCCTCCATCAATCAAGCCTCGTTCTCTTTCTCTCGGCCGCTGTCTCCGATTCTGTATGTTACTGATTATTGTATATTACAGATTAGCGATAGGGTGATACGATTAAACCAGAATTCACTTAAGAAATGAAGTTTAATCCAAAACAACACAGGGAATCCAGAAGATAAGAATGAATTCCGAATGAATTGTTCAAGTAATCGAATGATTGATTCAATATTCAAAAGATTACAAAAGATAGAGAAACAAGAGGGAAATGTGTTCACACTATCTAATCTAGCTAATCCTTCACGTTTGTTTACCTTTTATACAACGAATACAAATGAACAACTAACTAATTCTGTTAATTCAGTTAAATGCTTGGCATGTGCACATCACGTGACATTCAGTCAAAGATTCGTATCATAGGGTTAACCGCACCGGAAAATGCTCACCCCTAATCCACTGCTGTCCATTTTTTTTGTTTTGCATTATTCAGTTTACTGCTGTGCATGTTTTGCATATAGGCTCATGATATTATTGAACAAATCCTTACAGCAACACATAACTGTTTGTTTTGTAGCTTAGCTGTTCAAAGATTCCTGTGATTGACAATGGCGACTTTTGCTAAACCGGAGAACGCATTAAAACGAGCTGAAGGTCAGTGCCATCATATTGATTTATTGTAGATTTAGAGTGTTTTGGACTGAATAATGTCACTGCAATTTTATATTTTATAGTATATGGTGGAGCTTCCATCAATGTTAAATTATTAAACCGATCAATATATGCATTGAAGCCAATTAATCTAGTTGATATATCTGATTTCAGAGTTGATAAACGTTGGGCAGAAACAAGAAGCACTTCAGGTCCTACATGATCTGATAACCTCAAAACGTTACAGAGCATGGCAGAAAACACACGAAAAAATCATGTTCAAATACATTGAGCTCTGTGTTGAATTGAGAGTGGGTAGATTTGCTAAAGATGGTCTTATTCAGTACCGAATAATATGTCAACAAGTCAATGTTAATTCATTAGAAGAAGTTATAAAATACTTTATAGATCTCTCAACCAAGAGAGCTGAGCTGGCACGTAGCCAAGCAGAAGCTTTAGAAGAAGCACTTGATGTTGATGATCTTGAAGCAGATAAAAGACCAGAAGATTTGATGTTGAGTTATGTCAGTGGTGAAAAAGGGAAATATCGTTCTGATAGAGAGCTTGTGACCCCTTGGTTTAAGTTTTTGTGGGAGACTTACAGAACTGTTCTTGAGATTTTGAGGAATAACTCCAAATTGATGGCTTTGTATACAGTAAGTTTCTCATATTTTTACTGCTTAATCGACAGTTATTTATGGATTTACTTTTGTTACAGGACACTGCACATCGTGCTTTCCAGTTCTGCAAACAGTACAAAAGGACAACTGAATTTCGCAGGCTTTGTGAGATAATCAGAAATCATCTTGCAAACCTTAACAAGTACAGAGATCAGAGGGACAGACCTGATTTAACTGCCCCTGAAACCCTTCATTTTTATCAAGATACAAGATTTGAGCAGTTGAAAGTTGCAACCGAGCTTGAACTCTGGCAGGTTTGTCTCTATATGTATATATATCAATATCAATTATGTATATATACATATATTTGTGATTGTGATTGTGAAATAGATTTTCTAACTGTATATAAACAGGAAGCCTTCCGTTCGGTAGAAGATATTACGGGTTAACAAGCATGGTGAAGAAAATGCCAAAATCGTCCCTGATGGCCGTATATTATGCAAAGTTAACTGAAATATTCTGGATATCTTCTAGCCATTTATATCACGCATATGCATGGTTTAAGCTTTTCCAGCTCCAAAAGAGTTTTAACAAAAATCTGACTCAGAAAGATTTGCAATTAATTGCATCCTCTGTTTTTTTAGCTGCACTTGCAGCTCCACCATATGATTACTCCAAAAGTGCATCACATCTGGAGATTGGACACGAGAAAGAGAGAAATTCCAGGATGTACCATCTGATTGGGTTTAACATTGATGCAAAACTTGAAACAAGAGAAGTGGTATGTTTTTTCTTTTTTCTTTTTTTTTTAATCTTTGTTATTTATATATTAACCTTATTCATGATTTTTTTTGCAGCTCTCTCGGTCTTCTCTTCTTGCTGATCTGGTAAGATTGCTGCTCTTTTGTCTGTTTACTTTTTATTAGTAATATTGATTCTCATTATCCTTGAAGTGTGTATAACAATTTCTGTCTTTTTTTGGTCAAGATACTGATACTTGAATGCCACATCTTTTGTTTCAAAATTTATCTTTAAATCACTTGTAATTCTATATTGCTTTTTTGTTTAGAAAATCTTGATAGTGTGTTAATTTTGGCTCACAATTGTTGAGGGATATTTTAGTAATTTGTCATATTTTTTTTCCAGGTTTCGAAAGGTGTGATGACTTATGTAACTCAAGAAGTGAAAGATCTGTACCATCTTCTAGAAAATGAATTCCTGCCATTGGATTTGGCATCAAAAGTAGAGCCTTTGTTGGCAAAGATATCAAAACTTGGAGGGAAAATATCATCAGCATCTTCTGTACCAGAAGTACAGCTGTCTCACTACATTCCTGCTTTGGAAAAAGTTGCTACTTTAAGACTCCTGCAACAGGTAAATGAATGGTGTTAATAAGTATTTTATAATAAATAAATGTTAATATAAAATTTATGTTCCAGGTGTCCCAAGTGTATCAAACAATGAAAGTTGATACTTTATCAAAGATGGTTCCTTTCTTTGACTTTCCTGCTGTGGAGAGGATTTCTGTTGATGCTGTCAAACATAACTTTATTGCTATGAAAGTGGACCATATGAAGGGTGCAATTATATTTGGTGATTTGGTTAGTCTATTTTTATTTTTAATTTAATTTTACGTTTTTTTTTTGTATTTTTTTTTTGGAATAATCCTGTGACATTTTTTTGTTGTTAGGGTTTTGAATCTGACATTTTGCAAGACCATTTGAGTGTTTTGGCTGTGAATTTGAATAAATCAAGGTCAATGATTTATCCTAGTCAAACAAAAGCATCCAAACTGAGTGCTATGTTGCCAAGTTTGGCGGATATTATTGATAAAGAACACAAAAAGCTTCTTGCAAGGAAATCCATCATTGAAAAACGCAAGGAAGAACAAGAACGCCACCTACTTGAAATGGTATAAAATTATAAATAAATATGTTTAGTATTACAATTATTGAATTAAAACTTTTTTCAGGAACGAGAAGAGGAAAGTAAAAGATTAAAACTTCAGAAGAAAACAGAAGAAGCAGAGCAAAAAAGACTTGCAAGTGAATTTGAAGAAAGAAAACACCAACGGATTCGTCGGGAAATTGAGGAACGTGAGCGTGAAGAAGCACAAGCGTTACTTAACGATGTTGGCAAACGCATCAAAAAGAAAGGAAAGAAGCCCATCATGGAAGGGGTAAGCAATTTTGACTTTTCAACAGCTGGAAAGGAAACCCTAGTTTGACTTTTGAGTTGACTATTGTTGTTTACAGGAGAATGTGACAAAGCAGAGTGTGATGGAGCTGGCACTCCAGGAGCAAGTTAGAGAAAGGCAGGAAATGGAGAAGAAAATGCAGAAATTAATTAAAACAATGGATCACTTTGAAAGGGCGAAACGGGAAGAAGCAGCTCCTTTGATTGAAGCTGCATTTAGAAAGCGGTTGGCTGAAGAGAAACTGCTTCATAAACGTGAACAACAGGTATTTTTTAATCATTTAAATTAACATAAAACATTATTTTTGGACTAATTTTCTTGAAAATTATGAAGCTTGAGGTTGAGCTGAGCAGAGAGCGACATGATGGAGATGTGAAGGAGAAGTATAGACTTGCTCGGGTCATGGAACATAAGGTTTGTTTTGGTTTTTTAGAAAATAAATGATCTGCAGAAATTAAATTTTTTTTTTTTTTTAATTATTTGAAAAATGTACAGGTGGAATTTGAAGAAAGGGTTGTTAGCAGGAGGGAAGCAGAGTATAACAGAATGAGGGCAGAAAGGGAAGAAAGACAAGGGCAAGTCCTCAAGGCACGAAAAGAGGAGAGAGAAGTTAAGAGGAAAATGGTCCACTTCCTCAGGACTGAAGAGGAAAGACTCAACAGGTTGCGTGAAGAAGAAGAAGCCCGCAATCGTGAAGGTAATAATATTTTCCTCTTCTTTTCTTTAAAGAAGTTAATCTCATCTCACAATAATAATATAAATTTTAATAACATTTTGGGTGAACTTGATCTGACACTTTTGTGGAATTCTTTTTAAGGAAAACAGAAGGCCAAAATGCATTTTAGTACCCTGAACTTGGCTAACTAGGTCCCATACTACCCTGAACTATTAAAGGTGTAGTATGGTACTTTGAACTTGACAAAATGGTCATTTTAGTACCCTAATTCACTAATTTGGTCTTGTTTTCTCACGAGATTTGCTTTTAGTATCATTATATTGATATGAACTTATATTTTTTAGTCCGTCAAAAGCCCCAACGAAAGTAAGTCAAGTGAGAAAATGTGATCAAATTAATGAGTCAGTGTACTAAATTGACTATTTTGTCAAGTTCAAGGTACCATGCTGCATCTATAAGTGGGGTAGTTCAAGGGTAGTAGAGGACCTAGTTAGGGTACTAAAATGCATTTTGGCCAAAACAAAATGTCTTCTAATTAAACTCTTAATAAGAGAAGTCGCTTTTCAATATTACAACTAAATTTCTGAAAACTGACTTTTATTTTAGGTTTCAACTGCCAGAAATAGAAACTCTTGTTCTCTGAACTGGAATTAAAATGTGGGTTCAAAATTTTCATAAAAAATTACCTAGGTTTTCTTGAAAAATATAGTTGTCTTTGTGAGCTGTTGGATTTGTTTTTGACATGCACAGAGGGTGAAAGGCGAAAGAAGGAGGAAGCTGAACGAAGAGCAAAGCTGGATGAAATAGCAGAAAGACAAAGGAAAAGAGAACAGGAACTGGAAGAAAGAGAAAGGCTTAGAAAAGAAAGCATCTTAAGAGGAACACCACCAATTAAGCCGCCTTCATCTGACATTCCAAACCTAGGATCTGCCGGTGGGAAGTATGTCCCCAGGTTCCGCAGGAGTGGGCCCGCAGCAGTAGAATCTGACAAGTGGGAAGGTGGAAGACCGTGGTGATAAATGGAGGCCTTCCTTTGGTGCTAGGAAGTTTTCACGGTGAGGTTGGATTTCTGTTAATTTGCTTTTCAAATTCGAAGACTTTTTTTTTTTTTTTTTTTTGTTTTCTTGGCTGATGATTGCTTTAATTATTTCATATATTAATATTAATTAATGGTATCGTTTTATTTGCTTTTCTTTTAAACCCCCTTAGGTGTGCTATCACTTTATTTGGGGTGTTACTATTCATATTAGAGCAATAGCCTTTTGAGGTGTACTCTTTACCTCATGGTTGGTCTCCTAGATATTGATTCTTTTAAGTGAGATACTTTGTTCATACGTTTTCATAAGCTTTAGTTATGAACTATCATTAACTTCAAAAATTAAGAAATTGAGTGGGCACATATGACTTTGTTTGCGTACGACAAAACATTTCCCATAATTTAACAAAATTATTTTAAAAACATTTAACACACACATTAACACCCAAACCCGAGACAGTATACTTCAACTCTTCAAGGCTTAACTTTGTAATTTCAACTTTATTAATTTATCCTATTGTGAACCACTTTCCCATATATTCGGTATTTTCTCAAAAATTGGAACCTTACAAATCAAACTACTCCATTTTGTAATCAACCATAGTTTCCTCCGCGCGTTGCAGCGGATTTTAATTTTGCTTGAATTTTATTCACTTCAATTAATTAATTTAGACATCAAATTATTTATGGTGTCACACATATTTTTACATTTATAAATATTTAAATAACTCTATCTCTATATGACATTATTAGATTTTTTTTTATTATTTTTTTTGAACGCAACCTAATCTGCTCTTAAATTCACATATGTTCACTATGAGACTTGAACCCTCAACCTCGGGGATGGAGACAAACACCTTTACCGCTAGGGCATTGGTCATTTGGTACATTATAAGATCTCTTAGTTTCAATCACTTTCAAGTAACCCAAATAATAAATACAAATTATAATTAATAATGTAAGTTTGATTTAAATGAGCTATTTAGTCATTTTGAAAGTATTAAAGTCTAAGGATCTAATTGTCAATCTATAAAAATTAGGGATGCAATGCAACTGGCATTATAGAAAAACTGAACAATTAAAGGCAAAAATTAATTTGGTGGCAGTACATTTCGAACCTATGACCTTATCAAAGAGACAACCTTTCCAAGGTCTACTCCAACCACTAAGCTACTTCTACCTTTGGTTAAATCTTTATTTCTAATCTGTTTTATATGTGAACAGTAATCTTACTACCACTAATGTATAATAGGTATAATTGATATATATACTATATTGATTTAAGTATACAGATTCTTTGATGTTTTGTATGATTCACAATATACACTACAAATAAAAAAAGTGACTCATACACACCTAAAACTTAAAGTTTCATCAATTTATAAGCAAAAAAGAGACCCCTTGTGGCATGGAGATTCACCCGTGCCAACTCTGGGCTACCCGCAAAGCAAATGGTTGTCCAAGAATTAGTCGGCTTACAAAGCGAGTCAGAGCACATGTTACAGGTGAAAAGTCCATCAATATGTATAAATCACATCCCTTTTATTGACTACACTAGCAATGACTGATAAGAGTTAAAAAAGGCTTAAAGAAAGTGACAAAAGCTTCGACTTTTCCAGCTAGCGTTATGCTTCAAATTTTATAAGCAAGCAGGGTTTCACTAATTTTGAAGCTAATATTTAAGATTAATGAATCCTCAATAGAACAACATAAACACCAACAAATCCATCAAACGCGAGATGCAGTGTCTTGCATTGAAAATATATATGTCAACAAATAGATCACGTTTCTGCCCAACGGGCCTTGATTTTGGTTGGTTGAATGTAGCAAATGAGAGTCTAGTAACTAAATCAATCCTTCACCTGCAATAAATAGAGGGAGATAAATAAGGATTTGTTGGCATAAGAAGAATGGTACGTTTAATAATAAGAAAATAAAAGAAAGAATGTAGTAATTACGTAGTTCATCAAAGGAAATACTACTAATGCTTTCTCCTGTTTTAAAGAGCCGAACCTTTCTTGCAACATCACTTACCACATTAATCAACTCAAAACACTTAAAATGGTGATATTCAGTCACCAAAAGCTCTTTTTTATATTCTGAAACAAGTCTGTGATTAACACTAAAGACACAAATATTATGATGCTGGTATTAGAAATTAGTTTTCGGTTTAATTTGGGGTGGTGAATTTTTCTTAATGAATTATTAAAACACAAATTCAGGAGGATAAAAATTAAAAATATATGGGGACAAAGAATTATGGCAACTTAGAAGAGCAAGACCAACTTCATTCAATTCACTTTAACAATGATTACAAAACATGTTCTCTAATCAACTGGCCACCAAGGGAATCCTTAAGAGGTTTTCCTTCACAAGGTCTCGGGTTCAAGTGTTGTTAAAGGTTTTTCATCAGGTGAATAAGGTGGTGGGGTTTATTCCCATAAGTGTAGGGTTCGATGGAAGGCGTCTTGCCTCTTGTGGATTTCACTGTCCGACTCTAACCACTAACTAACTTGCCATTAAAAAAAATAAAAATTACTTGATACGTGCATAATTACAAGCATAAATTTTATTTAACAGACATTTTATTGTCTAGAGTAGGAGTAGGAATCTTCATTTTTAACAAGTCCTTGTGGATGTACAAATTCACTAAATTATTTTATAACTAACTAAATCGACACATATTATTACCAACAAAACAACTCTTACGAGTTCAATCACAAGTTGAAAATTTTAAAACTTTGTCATGAGTTGCAGTCGAGTAGCAAATATGTTGGTCACCACTAATTAAATAAAAACTAAAATAGAATATAGCCTAGCATAAAATTAAAGTTTGCAGATTATTAAATAAAACGGTTGCGACGAATGCAGATCTCTGGAATATTCTTAACTTCACCATTAATACTATCATTATAAACTCTTGTTTCAATATCACCTTCTACATAAACTGAAGAGCTGATTCACACACAAAATAAAAAATAAAATAAAAATACATTTGACTAAATTTTGTTAATAAAGCATACTTTTGGACGAGTTGTTGAACTGCATAAGCACCAAGTATTTCAATGTGATACGATGCCATTGAGCTGGTTTTGGTAAATCTTTGGCTCCAATTGTTCTTTGATCAAACTGTAAAAATGGTGACAGTTTTAACATCTTCTGCAGAGGTGGTTGCCCAACTTTTCCACATAAAATTGCCTGTCAATAAATAATAATTACTAAATCAAATATACTAACAATGCTTACTTGAACCAATTTACTCATGAATTTTTTATAATATCGAGTAGTTATTTAAGAAGCTTGTGCACACCCCAACCTTTTCTGGGATCAACTCTGTAATTCGGATTTTTCTGGAAGGAAATCATCACCACTGATACATAATCAATGCAATCATTACACATGAACAATTTATTAATTCTGGGACAGTTTCATGCACCTGACAAAATGTATTTTTACACTTCTATTTTTACACGTTTTATGATAGAAGGAGATTGAACTTGCAGTTTTAATCAAACAACTACATTGCCTTAGGATGACCATAATTTTCACTTTTTATATTATACTATGGTAAAAAGAGATTGAATTTGTCAGCGTCGATTCAAAACAAAGAGAAATGATATTTGTGACTGTCACTGACATCCACAAATCCTCTATAATCTCTTGATTTTACCATTACTCCAAAACAAAACCCAGTCAACCAAATCCCAACCCATTACCGTTGGCACGTGATTATCAAACACGGTACGCTTAAAATCGCAATTTTTCTCTCACGACTCATATGCTCTTTATCTTTCTATACAGAGACGCAGCCATGTGGAAATCGAAGCTTCAACATCTAGACCAATTACCTCTTCATCATCGTCAAAGTCCCATCACCACTAAACCTCACACAACCACTCGACCTTTCTCAAATTTGGGGTTTCAACAGAATCGATGTAAATGGGAAGGAAGTTCCGACAAATTAAAGCTCAAGTTAAGATGCTCCCACCTTACTCTTCTCAATCACTTCCGATATCGGCATTTACCATGCGCTTAACATGTGCCCTAATTTGCTTTTTATTTCAAACCCTTTAAATTGGACCCTGTTCTTCAGGGGAGTTTTATTGAGATTGGAATGGTTAGATTGATGGTGATCAAAACGCCAAAGTAGGTGTTAAAATGTGGGAGAAGTTAAGGTCTTATGGCGGCGGTGATACGGTGGATGGTGGTGGTGGTGGAGGAACAGGGGAAGGCTGACGGTGATGGAGATAGTAAGAATGGGTGGATCCAAATTAGAGTTTGAGTTAAGGAGATTTGCAGAGGGCTTGATGAATTCGTAATTGGGCAGGAACAAGCCAAAAAGGTGTGTGCTTGACATTACTCTTTTTTTATAATGGAAACATGGTTTAGGGTATAATTTCTGTATGTAGCATCAGTTATAAACATTTTATGCAATACGGATAATGTTGCAGGTGGTTGCAGTTGCTGTTTACAACCATTACAAGAGAATTCATCATTCCTCTATGCATAGAAAGTGAGTATTGTAATCTTATTAAGTAATTAATTTTTTTAGTAATTGTGCTAATTAATGATCTTAATTAGGTCATCAAGAAGTGATTTGGAAGGAACTGAAAACCAAGATGGTGGAATTAGAAAAGAGCAATGTTCTATTAATGGGTCCCACTGGCTCAGGTTATCATTATTAATATTCTTGTGTTCATTTGCTAATGAACCATTAACCAATAATATTTTATATTATGTTTTTATTCTGATTATTATATAATTAATTTGACTGAAAGGACAGGGAAAACGTTACTTGCAAAAACCTTAGCTCGGGTTGTAAATGTGCCTTTTGTCATTGCTGATGCTACTACATTGACACAGGCAGGTTTGATATATATGTGTATTAATATTAATATACTTTTTACTATCTAGTGCAATTTTTTTAAGAGTAAATTACATAAATCGTCCCTGTGGTTTGTATGTAGTCCCAAATTTTGAAACTTCCTTCTGCCCCCTTTTGCTTTAGGGGCTGTTGGTGTTACAAGTTTCAAAATTAGGGACTACTTGTGCAATATAAAAAGTTCAGGGACGAAATCCAAAAAATCATACAAACCATAGGGACGTGTTTTGTAATTTATTTTTTGTTTTATTTTTCTGATTTCGGTTTGACTAATGTGGGTGACTTTTGACCACCTCTTCCATAGGCAGGTTATGTTGGAGAAGATGTGGAATCAATATTGTATAAGCTTCTTGTTGTAAGTAGATCTTTTTATGAATATCAGTATTTAATATGTGAGGACTGAAGCATTATTTATTTATTATAATTTTTTTAGGCTGCTGACTTTAATGTGGAAGCAGCTCAGCAAGGAATTGTGTACGTAGATGAAGTTGATAAAATAACTAAAAAGGTGTTTCCGTCAATCTAGATTTATGGAATAAAACATTTATGTATTTACTTCATAATAAATATTTTAAAATTTATGCAGGCTGAAAGTTTAAAGAGTGGAAGAGATGTATCTGGAGAAGGCGTTCAACAAGCATTGCTTAAAATGCTTGAAGGAACCGTCAGTACTATTCATTATATTATTTAATGTTATTAAATTATTATATGGTTTTAGATAAAAAAATTTTGCTTGTTTTCAGATTGTAAATGTTCCTGATAATCGAGCCCGAAAGCAGCAGCCTCAAGGTGAAGGCATTCAGGTCTGACCTAAATTTGGCATTAGTTTTAGTGATTAATATATATACAGACATACAGTTAAAGAAAATGTAAAATTGGTTGCAGGTTTATACAAAAGATATACTTTTTATATGTGGTGGTGCATTTGTTGATCTGGAGAAAACCATTTCTGAGAGGTACATATACTATATTTTAATCACTTCATTTCAGTGATTAATCTGAGCCGTTGATTTATCTGTTCCAGACGACAAGATTCATCTATTGGATTTGGTGCACCAGTTAGGGCTAATATGAGAAACGGTGGATTAACTAATGCTGTGGTTACATCTTCCTTGTTAGAATCCGTGAGAACTAATTCTTTACCACGGTTAATTTGTATTCACATTATAAGTAACTATGGTTAGTAATCTGGTTTGAATTTTCAGGTAGAAAGTGGTGATCTTGTTGCATACGGGTTAATACCTGAGTTTATTGGTCGATTTCCTATTCTAGTGAGTTCATCTGCTTTAGATGAGGACCAACTTCTTCAGGTTTGTAAATTGATATGTCTGATTGTTATATATTTTTAAAATTTTTTGGATATGTTTTAATTTCGTGTTAATGATTTTAAATTTATTTGAGGAAATTAAATGTTCTGTTTTTGTTTACTAACAGGTTCTAACGGAGCCCAAAAATGCTCTTGGGAAGCAGTACAAAAGGATGTTTGCCATGAACAATGTAAATTTGTGTTTTTCTCTTTTTAATTAATTTATGAATGTTTTTTTTTTTTTTTTGCATTAATTAATTTAACTCTGTATTACAGGTTAAGTTACATTTTACTGATACTGCACTAAGATTGATTGCAAAGAAAGCAATTGCTAAGAACACCGGTGCACGTGCTCTAAGAGCCATTTTAGAAAATATTCTTGTGGATTCCATGTTTGAGGTATTTCAAAACTTTAATTCGAGTAAATTACAGAAATGGTCCTTGTGGTTTACCAAAAGTTATGGATTCTGTTTAAATAATATTACAGGTCCCAAATCCTCCACACAAGGGAATGGATTCTGTTGATGCAGTTGTGGTTGATGAAGAAGCCCTAAAAACTGGTGCAAAGATTCTTTATGGAAATCATGCATTAGAAAAATATCTGAATTCAACTAATCCAGTGGTATGTTTTTCTTCATTTTTTCAATCTTGTAAATAGTTATTATATTAACAAGTATATTTTAATTATTTTATTTATAATTCTTGAAATTAAACTATGATCAAGGGATTTCAGGAAGCAAGGAAGGATTCTGCAGAAGGAGAAATGGAGGTTAAATCAAGAGCTATGAGTTTGTAAACACATCATGATCATGAGCATGATCAACAGCTTTGTATTCTGCTTTGTACATTTTTTAACTTTAAATTTTTAATATTAATGTGTTTTCACGAAACTTGCAAATGCCAATTCATATATACACACACCTACATATGTTACATAACACTTGAAAAGCTCCATAAAAACTGGACTAGTTTGTAACTCTATGGCCAAGAAAATGTTAAATTGTTACAAGCGTTAGATGTACGACATTAATTAATATATGTGAAATTAAAAGTTGGAACCTAAAAACTGCCAAAATGTACCGGAATTTAGGTTAACAGAACTGGGTTATATTTACGTGACTGGCAATGTTAGTATTTTGCTTTCCGTATATCTATTTGTTTGTTAAACCCAAATATGTTGTGGAAGGTCCAAACATATAAATACTAATGTTGTAAATATCGTTGGAAAGAAAGATGCATACTCGCAACTCTAAACTAGGATTTTAAGAGTTTTGCAATGGGACACGGGGTAGGTAAACACTAAACTCGTGGTTGGACTTGATAGTAATTTGATACTTTTACATACGCTACAAATACATATTATAGGGGTTGTTTGATAGTTGTTTGAGATGCAAACGGGTACGGGTAGTAGCGGGTACTGCAAAACCCGTACCCGGCTCGCTATTCCCATACCCGTACCCGACCCGTGCCCGGTCAAATCCCCGTCGGGTTCGGGTAGAAAAATCGCCGCCGGGTACGGGGTACCCGTTCAATAAAAAAATTAAATAAAACAGTTAAAACATTTAATACTCTTAGTTCGTTCAGGCTTATTTCGTTCAATACGTAATGAACTAATAGGAGACGGGCAAGATTTTAACCATTATTAAATTGGGCTAATGAGAGATTAGGAGTTGGGCTAAGTTTGGGTAGTGACTAGTGGGCTAAACCTGTATTTAAAAAAATTACACATTAATATATATATTCGGGTCGGGTATAAACTGTGCATTTATTATAAAACCCGTACCCGACCTGTCCCCGCTCTCGGGTATGGAATTTAAACCCATCCCCGACCCGTTACCCGTTTAGACGGGCAATACCCGCCCCGTAAGACTCGGGTACCCGCGGGTACCCAAACCCGCGGGTTAAATTTGCATCTCTAATAGTTGCTGATTGAGTTAGCGTTGATTGAAGGAATAATTTTGGGTCAACAACTTACTTGTCTAACTGGGTCAGTGGTCCGGTTATGGTCTAGTAATTCTTAAATTTGTTTTTAGCAAACGCTCAGCACATTTTACTAGACTGGATTAGAGGTCAAACAAACAGCTCCTAAGTTTGGTGATGTAACGACCCGAAATTTGTAAATAAATAAATTTTATGAAAATATGATAATTAAAGATAAATCGTTTAAAGAACGTAGGAATTGGTTTCGTGTCATTTGGACACCGTATGAGAGAGTCATGAACGAAATCGGGTCGAAACAAGGAACGAAAGTTGCAGCCCTGCTGCTTTGGGTAGTTCGCGACGCGAACCCAAGTTCACGTTCGTGAACTTGGGACAGAGATATTGAGGTTTTGGACGATCGAAGTTCGCGACCAGTTGGCGACGCCAAGGATTTCGCGACAAGGGAAGTTCGCGGCGCGAACTCTGTCAGGCACATCATTAAAGTCGGTTTTTGGTCATAAATGCTAACCACAAACCCTAGTTTCCTCTCCTTGGCGATTTTCGAGTGCAAATGCTGTTCTTGGGTGATTTCTTCATCAAAGCTTGATAGATTTCACTACTAGTTGAAGATTAAAGGTAAATCTTCACTCCTTGATCATTGTAGCTTTAGATCTATGGATTTCTAGACTTGGGTTTGAAACCCTAGATCTTGGGGTTTTCTTAAATGATGAAATAAATGATGTCTACACTTAATAGATGGTATTTTAACAAAGGAAACAAGTGTATGGTTAAGATTTATAAGATTCTTAAGATTTGGTAAAACCTAGGGTTTTGGAAATCATCCAAATTGGGGGAAAGCGTTATTAAAGGGTTTCTAGTGAGAAAAGGGTCTATTATTAGTAGTAATTGTTGTTGAACAAGTTGTGGATATTATGATAGGCTTTTGGTGAAGTCTTGGAAGGTTCTAGCTTGTTGAAGCAAAGGATTGGTTGTGAAGAACACATTTGGAGCATTATTTGCTAAGGTGAGTACGTGTGGACTTTACTGAGTACATAGCTATAGAAATGTCTTTCATTTACTTATGATTCGTTTACCTAATTATTTGTGTGTTCTTATAGTGTGTTGAGTTAGTCATATATTATTGTTACTAGTTAACTAACTTGTTTGATGATAGATGTGATAGCTAAAAGCTTGCTTGAAATAACTGTTGAGTTATAGTAAGATTGAGATGATGTGATGATGCGAGGGATCCCCCAGTCATGAGGGGTGGATTGAGGGGCAGTTGGGTGGATTCCCATCGACTCATCCACGTTAGTAGTCTTGCTATCTGGAAGTAGTCCAGCGAGTAAGGCAGGTATCGGTAGATTGGCCGAATCCCTCTTGCCGGTATCTTATTTCTAGTTAGCTCGGGGGCAACCCGATAACTAGATATGTATGTGGTCCTAGTTAGCTCGGGGGCAACCCGATAACTGGACATGTGTGTGATTTTAGCTAGTTCGGGGGCAACCCGATAGTTAGACTTGATTGCTAGGAGGGCAAGGTCGGTAGGGTCACAATAGAGTGACTAGTTGGTTGGATGGAATGATTATACATAAGTTTTATTATATGATGTATCATTTGTTATTTATCGGGGTCTAAAACCCATGTAGCTCACGAGACTTTCTTGTCTCACGTACTCCTTGTTTGTCTTGCTATGTACTCAGGTTCGGGATCGAAGGTTTAGGTACGCATGGATAGAGATGTGTGTGGCCTAGAATAGAAGAACACTAGAGCGGAATTATGCTTAGCTTTGATTTTGATATATTTTGTAACACCAAACTTTTTACTCTGATTTTCATACCAAAGGTTTTTGTAAATCCGTATTTTGGAACCGTCCTTCTATTTATTAAATTTGATATATTTGGCCAAATGTTTTTATTATGAAAATTGAGGTGTTATTGGTGAAAATGCACAAAATGGCTTGAGTGGATGTCTTTATTCCTTATGTTGCTTTTTCTCTTTTCTTGGGTTTGAGGTTTTACACATGTTTTAATTATCATACTGTGAGTCACTAAGTTGTCTAATATGAACAATGTTTTATACGTTTGTTTTTTAAGCATGGTTGTTTTTATCGTGTGACTCAAGTGGGAAATATATGGATAACTAATAATTACACTCAATGTTTAGAGATTACACTTATTGAAGTTGCCTTTGAAAATCTACTAATAAAAATGGTTAAGTGGTTAACCAAGTAACCGAATTATCAGTTAGCCACTATTTTCGGTTAAAGGTTTAGGTTCAAGAAATATTCGAACTGCAATTAGGGGTTATGTATATTAGTTGATTGATTCATATTGTTGCTGCTATGTTGTATACAGGCGCGGAACTAGAAATTTCCGCCAGCAGTAGCACTTTACTGAGATCAAAAAGGGGAACATCAAGGGAGATGCGCCCCTTTGCGGGGATTCCGCTGCCTGCTGGTCGGGCGATGTCGGTGGGGACGCCCTTGCGAAGTTCAGGGCAGCATCTCGAACAAAAAAAAAAATTAACATAAGAGACTATATTATAAAATCATCATGTTTGATTGTATGAACCTACAAGTTTCCATGAACGAATTTCATCCTACTAGACAACTGCAAATTTCATGTTGGTGATTTGTATCACCAATATTATATAAGTGTAATGGGATAAACTTGTTAACCAAATGTAATCCTAATAAATATTGAACAAATAAGGGTGGTGCGGAGTGCACGCTTGTTTAAACTTGTTATGATTAAAATACATTGACTTAATGGTTTTATTTCGGATAATATTCCTTTATAGAAAATGCATAGAAAATCCGAATTCTTGATTTGAACCCGGTTTTTTGACCCGTAAAATCCGACCCGGACCCAAGCCGGTTTTTGGCAGTTTTGGGCGGTTTGCAACTGCCAAAAGGCAGTTCAAAGTGGTTTTCGTCAGTTTTCAAGAGAGAGTGGATATCTCTTGTTCTTGGTCATCATTTCTGGTACGATTTTCTCAAAAAAACATACACATATTCTCTGTTCTTGATCACACTGTGATTTTATCCGATTAGAGATTTCGAGAGTACCCTCGAAATACTTTGATCTGATAGTGAAAATACGACTTCACAGTGATCCAAGTAATTCGAAATCTATAAAAATTCTAACATTTCATAAACGTAAAAACTAAAAACTACACAAAACACTTACTTAAAAAAATATATAACTTTGAACTATTGCTAATATCGGGTTTTTTTTTAAATATTATTATGGGTCATTGGGTATGTTTTTAATCTAATAATACAATCATAATACCAAAAAATCATAATATAAAAAAAAAATCCAAAAAAATTACATTACCTAAAATTTTAAGTAGGGGCACGTGCTACCGTGTGCTAAATACTACTTTCGCCCCTGGTTGTATTTATTTCTTTTCTAGAGTTGCGTTCAAGGAGTTCCGTCATTTTTATGAAGTCCCGAGAAACAAATCTCAACCATTGATCAATAAGATCTAATTGTCAAGATTAATCACATATATTATACATTGAGGGGTATTTTGGTCATTTTTAAAAAAAATATATATTTTTTTTTTATTTTTTTAGAATTTTTAATTTCTTATTTTTTTAATTAATTTTTCTAAATTTTATTTTATTTTATTTTATTAATAACACATAATGTTATCGCATACTGAATCACATGTGATTGCGTATAAAATCACATGTGATTGTGTACTGAATCACATGTGATTGAACTAAAACATTAAATGTGATTAGATATACAATCACATGTCATTTTACACTAGAATCACATGTGATTAAGTACTACACGTAATTATCAAATAAATATTATTATTTAATGAAAAAATAAAAATAAAAATAAATAATAAGTAATAAATAAAAATAAATAAAATCAAAATTTTTTTTAAGTGCCAAATGATTAAAATACCCCTTTATGTATAGATTTTGTGATTAATCTTGACCATTAGATCTTATTGATCAATGATTGAGATTTATTACTCAGGACTTCGTAAAAATGATGGACATACTTGAACGGATCTCTTCTTTTCTAATTGATAATTTTTATAAAATTTTAAAATGAAAAATGAAGTGTGTAACACCTCAAATTTTAATACCAAAATTCGGCCAAAATAAAACATTTTATAAATAGAAGAACATCCTCAATTCGGATTTACAAAAACCTTGGTATGAAATCAGAGTATAAAAGTAGGTGTTACAAAATATATCATAACCAAGCTAAGACTAAATCCAATCTAGAGTTCTTCTATTCTAGGTCCCGCATCCCTATCCATGCGTACCTAAACCTTCGATCCCGAACCTGAGTACATAGCAAAACAAACAAGGAGTACGTGAGACAAAAACGTCTCGTGAGCTACATGGGTTTAGACCCCAAAGTTAATAATAATAACCGAACGACAAACAACAAACACGTAAGCAATCACCCATCTATCTAGTCACCCTATTGTGACTCTAATACCTTGCTTTCCTAGCAATCATACCTAGTTGTCGGGACATCCCCAACCAACTAGAACCACATTAACTTATTAACCGGGGATCCCCCGCATTAACAAGCTTCAAGGTAAAGGCAAGAGGGAATCGCCCAATCTACCAATACCTGCCTTACTCGCCGGACTACTTCCAGTTAGCAAGACTACTATCATGGAATGGGCCGATGGGGATCCGCCCAAATGCTCCCCATTCCATACCTCATGACCGGGGATCCCCCGAATCATCACATCATCTCACCATATCATAACTCGATGGTTATGTCAATCTAGCTCTCGGCTATCACGTCTATCATCACACAAGTTAGTTCAATACAACTATCGGTATAACTAACTATAAACTACTAGTCTACACAAATAAGCAAATAGACCACAACACAAGTAATAAAATGTATTTCATAGGCTATGTACTCAGTAAAGTCCACACGTACTCACCTTAGCAATATGATGCTCAAACCGTGTTCTTGACACCCAATCTCTTGCTTCTCAATCCAATCAACTTTCCAAGGCTTCACCAAAAGCCTAATACAATTATCACAATATGATCAACATCAATTACTACTACCAATGTGTTCATCTACCTCTAGATAACACCCATCAATCCATTTTCCCCAAATATGGTGATTTACCAACCCTAGGTTTAACCAACCCTTAAGATTCTTACAAATCATAATCATACACTTGTTTCCTTTGTTAATATACCATCTATTAAAGGTATACACCATTTAAATCACCATAATCCATAACCCCAAGAACTAGGGTTTCAAACCCAACCATTAAAATACATAGATCTAAAGCTACAAGGATCAAGGAGTGAAGATATACCTTAAATCTTCACTTAGGAGTGAAATCTACCAAGCTTTGATGAAGAAATCAACCCAAAACAGCCCTTGCACTCGAAAATCGTCTTTGGAAGAAACTAGGGTTTTCAATATGCATTAATGGTGGAAAAACCCGAATTTAATGTACTGGTCGGACTGGCTCGCGTCCCGCTCGCGCCGAGCTCGCGTCGCGAGGTGACGCGGATCTGCCCCTTGGTCGCCGCTTTTTACCAGACTTCGCGTCTGGTTCGCGTTTGGCTCGCGCCGCGAAGTCGACGCGAAGTCGACGCGAACTTCTCGCGTTGCAGCTCTGTTCCCTCTGCTCAACCTCGCGTTTCGCTCGCGCCTCGCTCGCGCCGCGAACTTGCCTGTGCAGCAGGGCTGCACTTTTCGGTCTAGGTTTCAACACGGTTTCGTCCATAACTTTCTCATACGGTCTCCAAACGACACGAAACCAATTCCTACGTTCTTTAAACGATTTATCCTTATTTATCATATTTTTGTACAATTTATTTATTTACAAATTTCGGGTCGTTACAAAGTGTGTGTACTGTGTAGGGTCCCACTTAAAGATGTTCCAAGTTGGATTGGTAGGTCCGCTCCTATCCAATTCCTTTCCTTCTCAACGAATTGTGTCCAGGAAAAAAAATAGTCAAACGAATGACTCCATGAGCCATAGCCTATAAGTCCCCTACTCCTTTCCTTTTTGGAAAGCTTAAAATATTTTATTAAAGTCAAATGACTACTTGAGAGTTGAGACTAGGGGTGTTCAAAAATAACCGAAAAAATGGGTACCCGAAAAAATATCCGATATCCGAAATCCGGATACCCGAAAATCCGGGTACCCGGAAATCCGGGTACCCGGATTTCGGGTAACGGTTTCCGGGTATCAAATACGGGTAATGTTTTTCTAAAAAACCGGGTAATTGGGTACCCGGTACCCAAATTTTATCTTTCCAACTTATTTTTATATATTTTTTATATTATTATTAGACATTAATTATCATTAGATATGGGCATATGCTTGGCTGATTTTGACAAATGTCTAAAATTTAAAACTCTATCTCAATTCTCACGTACAAACCATCTAATTCTCACCTCCGTCGTTAAATCATGGTTTTGAATCATTGGATGTCTTTAAAGATTTGGTCAGATTCATTACTAGTAACGATTTTTCTTTAAAGAAAATCATAACGTATATTTTTAATAACAAATTTATTAATAAGATTTAAAGAAATTAAATATATAAACAATGACGCCCTTCCATTTATGTAATTTTTGTGACAAAGAAATTAAATTTCCGGGTACCGGGTACCCGAAAACCGGGTATCCGAAAATCCGGGTACCCGAAAACCGGGTACCCGGAAATTCGGGTACTGATACGGGTACCCAAATCTACTACCCGAATTTTCGGGTACCCGGTTTTAGGGTACCCGGATTTCCGGGTACCCGGTTTTGAACACCCCTAGTTGAGACCCTTGAGAGAAACATAAAGGAAGATGAAATAACTACTTGAGCATACATATAAAAGGTTATAAATAAGAGAAATGATATTTTGTCATACCATTTAGACCTACTCATAGGCCTATCACTTGATAGGATGACATGTGTATTCCACTAATTCTCTCTCCTAATATTATCCCTTGATTTTGACACGTGTCTTCATCTAATGAGTAGGCCTATGAGTAGGTCTAAATGGTAGGCCTAAATACCATTACTCAATGGATTTATGATTATGATATTTGGATCACATAATCCATTGTTGTGGAGAATTTTAAATCCGATTGTAGAATTTATAGTATTGAGTTTGATTTAAAAATACCATGTGCTTTTGGTTGATTCCAATTTGGATTAAATAATTCACTGCTTTTTTTCCTTTTCTTTTGTAGCTAATTCACTTTTTTTTCAGTCACCGTAATTAATTTTGATAAAATAATTCATATATATGGAGCCTACAACTACAACTCAAGAACCAGTGAATCTTAGTCCCCAAGATAATGATGATCAAAGCATTCCAAAAGTTGGTATGAAGTTTGATTCGGAAAAGGAACTTTACGATTACTTTCAGCAATATGCCTACCATACCGGGTTTGGACTTCGGAAAAAAAGTTCAAGAACAAATGAAGAACTTGGTACAAGATACTACTCACTTGGATGTTCAAGAGGAGGTGTATATGTACCTAAGACGGATAGAGTGTAACGACCCGAATTTTTGTGATAAATAAATTCTAAGAAAATATGATAAATAAGGATAAATCATTTAAAAGACATGGGAATTGGTTTCGTGTCGTTTGGACACCGTATGAGAAAGTTATGGACGAAACCGGGTCGGGACTAAGGCGAAAAAGTGCAGCCCTGCTGCGGTGGGCAGTTCGCGACGCGAACTATGTTCGCGAAACGCGAACTCGAGCCAGAGACTTTGGAGTTTTAACAAATGGAGTTCACGCCTGGTTCCCGATCGTGAAGAGTTCACGAACATGCAAAGTTAGCGACGCGAAGTGGGTTCGCGACGCGAACTCCGGACGACCAGCATTAAAATCGGGTTTTGGCTCATTTATGTCATTGGCAAACCCTAGTTTCTCTCTTGGGCGATTTTCGAGTGCAAAGGCTGGTTGAGGTCGATTTCTCCATCAAAGCTTGGTAGACTTCACTCCTAGTTGAAGATTAAAGGTATATCTTCACTCCTTGATCTTTGTAGCTTTAGATCTATGTATTTTGATGGTTTGGGTTTGAAACCCTAGCTATTGGGGGTTATGGTTTATGGTGAATAAACGTTGTATACACTTGATAGATGGTATATTAACAAAGGAAACAAGTGTATGCTTATGATTTGTAAGAATCTTAAGGATTGGTTAAACCTAGGGTTTGGTAAATCACCATAATTGGGGGAAATGAGTTAGTAAGTGTTATCAAGAGATAGATGGATACGATAGTAGTTGTATGTGATGTTGATCATGTTGTGATAATTGTATTAGGCTTTTGGTGAAGTCTTGGAAGTTGATTGAATTGTGAAGCAAGGAAATCGGCGTAAAGAATACGGTTGGAGCACTTTATTGCTAAGGTGAGTACGTGTGGACTTTACTGAGTACATAGCCATTGAAATATGTTTTCTTACTTGTGATTTGGTCTATTTGATTAATTGTGTAGACTATTAGTATGTAGAGTTAGTTATATATTATTATGAATATTATGACTAACTTGTTTGGTGAATTATGAGATAGCCAAGGGCTTAGATGGAATAACTCGAGAAGTTATGACGTGTGATAGTGTGGCGGTGATTCGGGGGATCCCCGGTCACTTGGGATGGGGCGGATTGGGCATCGACCCATGGACCATCACGTGTTAGGAGGCTTGCTACCGGACGAGATCCGGCTAGAAAGTCGGGTAACGGTAGATTGGGCGATTCCCTCTTGCCGTTACCATGAGGCTTATTAAGGCGGGGGATCCCCGATTAATAAGTATGTGAGATGACGGGTTGTTTGGAGATGTTCCAAATAACTAGATAGACTTGCTAAGGAAGCAAGAATGATAGAGTCACAATAGGGTGACTAGACGTATGATGATGGGATATATATATATATATATATATATATATATATATATATATATATATATATATATATATATATATATATATATATATATATATATATGATGTGAAATTTGCTTGTTTTATCGGGGGTCTAAACCCATGTAGCTCACGAGACATTTTTGTGTCTCACGTACTCCTTGTTGTTTTTGCTATGTACTCAGGTTCTGGATCGGAGATTTAGGTACGCATGGATAGAGATATGCGGGGCCTAGAATAGAAGAACATTAGAGCGGATTTATGCTTAGCTTTGGTTTTGATATATTTTGTAACACCGAAACTTTATACTCTGATTTCATACTAAAGGTTTTTGTAAATCCGTATTTTGGGACGGTTCTTCTATTTATAAAATGATATGTTTTGGCAAATGTTTTGTTTTAAAAATTGAGGTGTTACAGGATAGAGTACATCAATTGTCAAGTAAGACAAATTATAAAGCAAAAATCAGTGTAATTGCTTTTGGTGATGGAAGATGCGCCATCTCTCGTATTAATCTAGATCATAATCATGTCTTAAGTCCCAAAAAGTCACGATTCCAGAGGTCACACAAGAAAATGGATTCGTATACTAAGAGGAGACTTGAGTTGAATGACCATGTTGGAATTCCATTGAACAAAAGTTTTCATTCGTTAGTTGTTGAAGCGAAAGGGTATGACAAATTAACATTTAGCGAGACGGATTGTAGAAATTACATCAAACAAGTTAGACAACTTAGACTCGGGATTGGGGATGCTGATGCACTTCGTGATTACTTTGTTCGTATGCAAAAAAGGAGTTCAAATTTTTTCTACGTGATTGACATGGATGAAGAAGGTCGGTTACGGAATGTATTTTGGGCGGATGCAAGGTCTAGGGCAGCTTACGAGTCATTCCTATACCCATACCCGTACCCGTCCCGTACCCGGTCAAATCTCTGTCGGGTTCGGGTAGAAAAATCCACGCCGGGTACGGGGAACCTGACGGGTACCCGTTCAATAAAAAAATTAAACAAAATAGCTAAAACATTTAATACTCTTAGTTCGTTCAGGCTTATTTCGTTCAATACGTAATGGACTAACGGGAGACGGGCCAGAAGCCAAAACTCTACCAAATCCTATTACAACCGAAAGCATTCCACCCCAAACAGAGCATCTTCAAATTGCAAAATCCAACTCACTGTCAATTAGGGAATTAAAGGCGATGGTGGTTAAGAATTCCGAGGTTGATGATTGTTCGGTTACGGTTGTTTCGTTGGTTGATTGCAAAACTCGCTATTCGGTACTCGTTCGTTTAGGGCTGTTCCAAACACTTTTTGTGCCCTGGGAGAAATCTTAAAAAGAGCCCCCCTAGAGTATTTTTTTTTTCTTCCAAATAAGTAAAATTCATATAAAATGTAGGTACCCTTAAATGAAAAATTGGGAAAAATAAAGAACTTACAATTAGATGACATCGAGTCATCAACGCTATTGTTAATCTTGATTTCAAGTTTTCAAAACTTTCTAGAAACTCCTTGTAACTACTAACTACAAAAAAAACCCATGCTATAATTAAAATTAATTAATGAAACATACATTTTTTATTACGCAGCTCAAAATTGTAAAGTTATGTGACTATAGCTAGATCTAATTATTTAATTATGATTCGAATTATAGAAATTGCCATACAGTTTGAAAATGGATAAATATAAACATTAGATTATTGACAAACAATAATACTTACTTTCCATTTTGTTCATGGATAATTTGAGCTGCTGATTTGGTCTAACATCTTTTTTTGGCTTCAACATAATTCCTATTCTACTTTAACTTGTGCTAGTAAAGGAGTAGATATTGCTGCACATTTTGTGACAATCAATTAGCTAATGTAAACAGAACATGTTAACAAATTGATAAAACAATTGATATTTAAAGAAATTTAAAGCATCATATAAGTGAATAACAAATGACAAGATGATAAACCCAAATCATACGATGATATTCAAGGATCTATAAATTAGAGCATTTTGACCTGATTTTTTCATCTCATGTTTAGTTTATCAGCAGTAACATGAATACTACACTATTATATTACTAACTCAAAACTGTAGACATAATATCCATTAGTATTGGACAACAGCAGCACTTGAGAAATTCATAATCAAATAAGATCCATTGATTACCTGATTTGGTGATTAGGATATACAGATTTAGGAGGTTGGAGTCAGAAATTCAGAATCAAATAAGATCCGTTTAGCGATTTACTGGTTTTAAATGGGTTTAGCGATTTACCGGTGTCTTCCCCTTCTCTCGCCGTTTTTAATTCCATTTTTTCTTTCGTCTGCTATGTTTTGGGTATTTGGGCTTACCAAACGAAATTACCAATGGGCCGTACATTTGAAAATGGACTGATTTTTTAAATTTGGACCCTGAAAAATGTTGATTTTTTAACCGAGTTGATTTGACTGAGTTCTTTCACAAATTTGGGCCAAGTCAACTTGGCACACCACCGGTACTCGGCCGAGTTGACTGAGTTTTACAACACTGGTTGACGATATTGTTGTGTTTTTTTACCAGGAAAATTTGGTAGAAATATCTACTTTGCTACAATATCAGAGACCCGAGACTCAAAACTAGTCATAAAAAATTTACTTATTTCAGAACCAAGCTAGTCAGCAGCTTGATTTCACTAGTGATGAAGATGCAATCCATAAATGGGGGAGCTTTTTGGGTGAAAATAAATCTGAAATACTCTTAGTATTAGATGATGTGTGGTCTGATTCTGTTATTAAGCAATTTATGTTCAAGTTACGTGGATACAAGATCCTCGTTACACCCCGAATAAATTTTACACAATTTAATAAATACAAATATCAACCTTTGAATGGTCACGATGCCCCAATCTGTTTTGCTACTCTGCATTTTCAAAATGTAGGAAGGTACCTTGTTGCCAAGGTAAAAACCAAACATTTTCTAGTTGCATTACTCTTTTCTTTTTCTTTCAAGTAAACTACATGAGCCGTCGCCTTGGTTTGTACGAAATTACATATTTCATTCCTCAATTTTTCTTTTATTACAGGTAGTCCATAATTTTGAAACTTGTGACATCAACTAGGGGTATGTTCGGTTCTGGAACCGGACCTGAACCGGTAAACCCGGGAACCGAAAATCAGGGAAAACGAAAACCGAGAATCGGACCGAATTAATGGTAAGAGGAGTAATTTATGTGGTATAGATATCACTACCCTAATAGAAATTTGGAGAAGTAGATTGAATTCATTAGAAGGAGATCTTGATTTTAGAATCAAAGGTGTACTTCAAAAGAGCTTTGACTCCTTGGCATGTTACAAAGAGTGGTTTTTGCATTTTGCTATTTTCTTTGTTGGTGAAGATGAGGATTATGTGGTTAATATATTGGAGCCTGACTGTCATGCAAAATCCGGCATCATGACCTTAATTAACAAATGCCTTCTTAATGTTAAATTGTTGGTGCATCAACTGCTTCAAGATATGGCAAGAAATATAGTTCGCGAAGAGTCTAAAGATCCTGCAACATAGACTAGAGTGTGGTGTAGTGATGAAGCATATCGTGTGTTCACAAAAGGAGATGTAAGATAATTCACATATGTTGGCTTTAAGCTTATTTTCCATTTCAATTAGTTTAATCTTATTTAATTTTTTTCTCTTAAGGGTTCACAAACAATTGAAGGTCTAGCACTTGACACACGAGAGCTAAAGAAAGGGACAAAGGTATGTGAGCAATAGAAGCGAACTAAAGTGTGGAATGTTTGAAAAAATATTAACATAGATTATCTTGAAGAGCAAGGTTCATGTGCTACTGGTATTAAGATTAGGATTAATTAGGATGTGTTTTTCTTATTGTATGTGATGTGGATGCGATTTCATGTTTGGACTTTGTTATTTTTTTTTACGATAATTCTAATCTACTTATCAATATCACATAATTCATACTTAACCACTAACCACACAAATAAAGGGTAAACACCTTATCGCTAGCCCAATTAAATAAGAGTAATGATATATAGTCATACTATTTGGTCCTACTCATTAGATGAAGATATGTGTCAAAATCAAATGATAATATTAAAAGAGAATTAGTGGAATACACATGTAATCCTATGTAGAACTATGATTATGACCAAATTGATTAAATATCATTTCTCATTAAATAAATATATTTTATCTCATTTAATGTGACTTTATTGATTAATTAGCTTCCCTATTAAAACTAAGATTTGTTACTGAATCTCTTGAAGCTCCGTTGGAAGGTAAAGGGGTCCAATTGTCAGCCGCCTGTAAATTTCCCCATCGTCATTTACAAAGCTCCCTTTTCTTTCGCCATAAAAACACACACACAAACACATAATCCTCCATTTCCGGCAATGAAGTTCGACCGCCGTTCTTCCAATTCGGTCTCCTCTCAAACCCTCGCTGCCACCGCCACCACCTCTTCTCAAGACGCTCGTTTGCTCGTCCGTGAAACTCTTAAGAATCTCCGCCAACCTCGCATCGTCTCCTCCGCCGTCCGTCGTTGCGCCGTCGGAGAGTCGGTCACTGGAGGCCACGAGCTTCGGTCTCGTTGAAGAACAATTTGTTGATGCTAGCTTGAGATTGATCTGTTATGAGGAGTTCGACGGCCGTAGATTTAAGTATTTGGCTCAAAACGACCGGAAGAACTTCAGGAAGGGTTCTAATTCCATTCGTGCCGTCAATTTGCAATCTCGTCAAGCTCCTGTGGATGTCGGTTTTTCCTTCTCTCTCTCTCCCACTCTATCTGTACACAGATACACATAGTGTGAGTGTGTGCGAGAGAGGTATTTCTTACCTATTTATCTTCAATGCGTCTGTATTTCCTGTTAAATTTGTGATTAAATAGCTATCACTCCATGGCTAATTGCATGATCACCTGAAATGTTGATTTCCACAGTTAAGGTGTTTGTATAGTCTATGCTAGATCTGGTTAAATAAGGAGCATACAGAAAAACAAAGAGATGGACATTTTGGTGAATTGACCTAATTTTTCCAGCCATTAATGGTTATATTATCTATTAAGCTAACAAAAAGATGAGAAGTGTTGAATAAAAGTTTTCCTGATTACAAAAGGATACACACTTAACTGGATATTAAGATTATATAAAGGCAAAGCTAATACTTTTTGGCATAGAGGCAATAGATGAGAAATGGTCTGATCGGAGAATTTTAATTTTCTCAAAAGTTATAAAAGATCTTTGTGATAAACATGGAAGTTTTTTAGTAATATCAATCAAAACAAAAGTAAAGAAATAACTAAAGCCGTTCATGATCATTGTTTAGGCCGATTTCAGCTTTAATGCATCAGATGTTACACTTATAGTAACATAAATTACATCAAGTATCATTTTCAGTAGCCATTGAAACCTAGATATGCATTGCAGGAGTTGATGTCCTTCATAAGATCTTATGTTGTTCCAGAAGGCTTTCCTGACAGTGTTAGTCCTTCATACGTGCCCTACATGACATGGAGAGCTTTAAAGGTACACCATTAAAGGATCTGGTCTATAACTAATGTGATATTATGTAATTTTGGTTTCACTTTCAATTATATATGTTAAAATGTAGCATTTCTTTGGTGGAGCAATGGGCGTTTTTACCACACAAGCACTTTTACATTCTGTTGGTGTCTCTAAAAGCCAAGCTATGCCTGGTGCTGTAGCTATCAATTGGATTATCAAGGTAATGGTGACTAAATTAATAAATAATTAGTGAATAAACAATTACTTTTTAATATATTATAAAATGTATATTTATATCCGTGCTTGGTATGCAGGATGGTTCTGGACGCATTGGCAAAATGCTTTTTTCTCGGCAAGGAAAGAAATTTGATTATGATCTAAAACAGGTTAATTTTATATTTTCACATCCGACTTGTGCTTTACATAAGTCAAAAAGTTGACTTTTTTTTTACATTTAGCTTCGACTATCTGGTGACCTTCTGATGGAGTTAGGTGCTGGTGTAGAATTAGCAACTGCAGCTGCACCACATCTCTTCCTACCTCTTGCATGTGCTGCCAATGTTGCAAAGGTTTTTGTTGCTATCTTGTCTGAAGTCATAACTTTGTATTGAAACTAACTTTAATGTTTGATTTATTTTGATTGTAGAATGTTGCTGCTGTTACATCAACATCAACCCGTACCCCAATTTACAAGGCTTTTGCAATGGGTGAAAACATTGGCGATGTTACTGCTAAAGGAGAATGTGTTGGAAATGTGGCAGATTTGGTATGTTTGTCTCATTTATATAAGTTATTTTCTGTAAATTTAGTGGTAATTATTTTGTATGATGTTAATTTTGTATGAAGTTGGGAACGGGAATGAGCATCATTATAGCTCTTATCGAGAGGTGATATAGAAATCCTTCTTTGTTCACCACATTTGCCTTACTCTCTTGTGGATATCTTTACAGCTCTTATCGAGAGGTGATATAGATCTAAATTGGGAAATTTTAATATATTTAACTCTTTTTTTTTAATTTAAACTTTTTGGTGTTAATTTACTTGACCAGGTAAAATCAGTTGTGCTGCATACGTTAAATCGGGCTAGGTTTTCTGTTGCAGTAGAATCGTTTCTTGAGACAGGTCAGTCCTGTTCAGTTCATCTGGCTGTGGTCTTTTAGTTTGTAATGTATTTTAGTTTGTAATAATTTTTAATTAATATAAAAACAAATTATTGCATTAATAACATTTCTGAATAATGAATACACGAACCAATTAGTTGATCTAGAAAGAGTTGTTATTATTATTTTTATTTTTATATGTTTGATGATTTAGGGAGTGTTCCAAGTTTGCAAGAAGGAAACATGAAGGAAACAGTATTCAATTTACCATGGTGCAAAGACAGACCAATTGCTCTTGGTATTTATTCTTCACATATTCTTTTCTTTCACAATTCAACCACTCAATTTCGACCCAGTACCTCCTAATTCGTTCTATTAAGGATTAAGATTAATTTATAATCATCATCTTAAAAAAATATAAACATGGACAAAATAGTGTGTTGATCAACCTTACCCAAATCAACCCGACCAAAATTTGTTATTTTGGGTAATGTTTCAGGTTCAAGATTTAAGGATGCATTTCAAGATTCAAAGTCATATTACGATGTATTTGAGGTAATATTACTATTATAGATGTTTACTACTGTCTCTATATCTGTAAACTGCATATGAAATGAGTTGTATTGTATGTGTTTATTTGCAGAAAGAGAGATATGTAGTTGCATATAATCCTTCAAAGGGAAACATATATGCACTACTTAAGGATCAAGCAAAATCCGATGATATTTTGAAAGCAGCTTTCCATGTGAGCAATTTGCACACTCTTTTTTATTCTTGATGTAATTTAAGCTGGTATGTGATTCAGGCTCATGTGCTTCTTCACATCATTCGATCATCAAAACACAACCACGATGGTGATTTAAATCTTTTGGCAACAGATCTTCAAGATCATGTGACAGAATCTTGGTTTCTGCTTTGTATGGCCCTTTCAAGACCAAAGCTAAAGAACAGGTATCTGATTCTGATCTGTGCCTAATAATTGAAATTGAAATTGAAATTGTTTGTGTTAATTAATGTGATATGGAGTAATAGTTGGTTGGTTGAACATGAACAGGGTTGGGTGATGTCTGATTCTCTTCTGAATCCTGGTCGAGCTCGGATATGTCAACAACTCAAAAACTAACTTCTTCACCTTTTCATTTCCAAGTCAGGAATAGAATAATATTAATTAGCAGGTATAGAAATATCAGTTTTGTTTCATTCCACCTTATTCCTATGTGTTTTGTTGGCTTTGTATATCTATTTCTGCATATAGTTTCAGATTTACATCATGGCTTGATTATATCTAAAGAGTTAAATGAGTAAAACGTCCTAAATCGTTTTTTTTTCCCTTCCAACAAGTAGACATTTACTGAATATTGAAATCTATCTGATACACTAGTTTTTTTCTTTTTTAAATAAATAAATAGAGTAGGCTGGAGTGGCAAACAAACTTCTAAACTGACCAGAGTAAATTACACGGGGATGAGTAAATTTCACAAATGGTCCTTTAGTTTCAAAAATTACACCGATGGTCCTTAATTCTGAAAAGTTTTTCACCGATGGTCCTTTACACTAACTGACGTTAATTTTTCCTGTTAACATGTGCAATGCACATGAGGGTAAAAAAGTCAATTTTCATTTCTTTTCATTCTTAAATTAATTTTTTTATCTTAAATAAAAGTTTTTAGTTTTAGAATAAAAAGAAAAGAAATGAAAAATGACTTTTTTACCCTCATGTGAATTGCACATGGGGTAAGTTAACAAAAAAAATTAACGTAAAGGATCATCGGTGAAAAACCTTTCAGAATTAAGGAACATCGGTGTAATTTTTGAAATAAAGGACCATTTGTGAAATTTACTATAAACTTATCCCCGTGTAATTTACTCTTATTAAATAGACATAGGGACCATAATTTTTATTCGTTGTACATGAACCAAATTGGCCTTGGGGATCCTAAAAGATATGTGAAAAAGAAAAAAAAAAAGAAAGAAAGTGTGGGACAATTATTCCTTGTGAAAATATGTAAGTTACAGCTGGCATGAATAGGCCATATATATACGTGCTTGCAACAGTTAGCAATTTCATAAGAGCCATATATGTCATGTCGTCATCCATGTTCAGATCCAACCTCCTACTTTCCAACATTCATTCTTTTCCTCTTAAATCCAATTTCATTTACTTCGCCACTTTTGCCTACCACCAGAGCCGGCCTCAGCCTCTTGTAATTTATCAATAAACAACCCTAAAATTTATAAACTATAAAAACCCATTATAAGAAATAAAATTCTAATCTATATTTAATTTCATAATAGTTTACATGGGTATATAATTAAATCAAAGATTTGGACCCTAATGAATATATAACGATTCAATATGGATCATTTTAGGTTGAGCAGTTTTGTATGTTCGATAACAAGGTTTGACACCTAAGAATGCCAAATGTGTGGTCGTGACCTCCATCTGACGCATCCTACCCTGTATACTAACTTTTCCCGACACGTCTTGGCATAGGGTTGGTCGTCTGGAGGAGGTTGTGAGGCAACATGCAACCCTTGCTTGTACGTTGTGTTTGGTAAGTTGTATATGTATTAATAAAATTAGTTTTATGTTACGTGAGTTTGGTCGGGGTTCGTCACGTGTTTGGTTGGAAGAGAAAAAACTAATGTGGCGTTGAGGTGACAGGGGTGACCAAATTGCGTTTGGTCACTCCTTAAGCATAGTCTAAAAGAATGTTAATCGACTGAAACATTTCGTAGAATAGTGTACATATTAACTCACCCAATATATTCAGTTTACCTTGACCTTTCTCCACAAAAATTTTCTTTTAACAAATTTTGTTCCAAATGACCAAACACCCTTGATTCCTAAAAGGGATGATTTTTATACCACAACTTTTAATGCATCTATCACAATCAGTGCTTCATATAGTTGTTCAGTTAGCTGTAAAATTTATACTTTGTGGTGTAGGTATTAAAAATTATGGTGTAGAAATGAATTCCCATTCCTAAATCCTAATAGATCCGCCCCTCCTTTGTGAACCCCTCTTAAATGAGTTGGGACAATAACTTCATGTAGACCATGGTTCTCATAAACTTGAATTATGGAGAATTTTTATTATTTAAAATGTGGCATAATTTAAACAAAAACTATCGAATTTACTTCAAGACCTTTCAGATGACACATAAATAATGGTTGATGATTTGTACACTACTATTTTAAGCCGTACACGTGACGTGTATTTTAGACATTTTGAGTTTACGTTAATTTGTAATATCTCCAGGCATTAATTACTTTAGCCAGTACGCATATTGATAAACTTTGGTAATACTATCCACATATTAACTACAGAGTATTTGTAAAGTATTAAATACCGAAAAGGAAAAAAACAAAGAAAGATACGTGGGCCCGAAATGATAAGATTAATATGATTCACAAAATGGGAGTGAGTGAGTGCACATTAAATGGTTTACCAACATTCACAAGAATATTAAAAGTGCTGGTCCAGGGCCCCTAAGATTTTTACTCTTTAGAATCTCAAAATATGAGGTTTTCTGGGAAAATGATTGATCAATTGCTGAATTTTTTTATATGTGCTACAGAGCGGTTGAGATTATTGTAATGTATTCAACCTAATTGTTATCGTGATCATTTTCGAATCTTTCCTGATCATCTGGTAAAATATTTACTCAAGAATTTATCAAACTTATGATCTATAGAAATTATTCAGGAGTTCTAATTGCTGAAGTAAGCTGCATACTATAAAAGTGTGATTGTGTTTATGCTAAATAGCTGAAAATATTGATTTTAAATTTGTTTTTACTTTTATTGCATCCATAGCATATATGTAGTTTGCTCGACATTTTACAGGTGGTAAAATATAATTGAGCTACTTGGGGTAAATATAATGTGTCAAAATATGTCTCGATTAAAATGGGTATTTTTAAAGTGAGAGAAAATGAGTCGGTTCTTATTCATCCGTCAATATATTCTAAATTTTTTTGTTGTGTTTTTTTAACAAATTTTCAAAATTTGTAACGGAAAAAAGTTGGCATATACTCCTTCCGTCCCACAAAAAACTTCTAATTTCACCCTAAATTTTTGTCCCACAAAAAACTTCTCATTTCTTACATTTGATGAGCTCAACATAATAAAATATTATTATTATTAAAGACCTCACCACTAATTATCCATTAATAATTTTTCTCTCTCCAAACCAATCCTATATTATAATCAAAATTATTATCAATGACCCCACCACTAACTATCATCTTAAAATTTGTGCTAAAGTGAATTGAGAAGTTTTTTGTGGGACGGATGGAGTACGTCGCAATGTTCGTGGGATGAGATAGTTGCAATACAAATGCATATGAACAAGGAATTAAACAATCAAGTTGTTCATCATAAACTTTGTAATGCTCTAATCGAACACATTTCACAACTCACACCAAATTTTCGTAAATGTTGATTGTTTATAATAAATGTAATATTTTTTAGATTATTGTAATGTTTTTTACTGTTTTTATTTTAATGAAATTTTTTATTTAATAATATGTTTTATATATATATATATATATATATATATATATATATATATATATATATATATATATATATAAAATATATTGTATAAAATATTTTATACAAAATATTTTATTTAATATATTTTTTTAATTATATAAAATAAAATAATTTATAGAATTCAAAAATATTAAGTAATATGTATTGTTGGTTATTATGAGCTAGTTGAAGTATCAGTATATTAACACTAAGATGGTAAAAACTGAATTATCAGTTTGTATTTATGTCACGATTGAAAGTATTCTCATACTTATAATAAATTATATTGTGCGTGTAGAATTCAACCTAATAAGTATATAACAAGTATAATTTTTTAACGAAATCTAATCTACTCATATTTGTCTATAATAGGACTTAAACTCATAACCTAAAGGGCATGGACAACACCTTATACCAATATCACTAAGCTACCCGCCTTGAGTGAGAAATATATAAAATAATAACAAAAAAGCTACAATTAACAAAATGTTATTCGAGAGAAGTGATTAATTAATAAATTTAAAAAGAGAGAATAATCATCTAAACTCATTAATCCATTCCTCAAAATACTAATACTACATGTGGCCAAATCTCCTTTCCACATCACATAATTTCCTACCATTTTATCATTATAATCCATGAGAGTAAAGGGTTTACGTACTAATTAACCCACCACATAAAAAGAAAAATAGAAAGCAAGAAAAAAGAATATTCTCCTTAATTAGTTAATTAACTAGTTAATTGAGGGATTAGGGTGTTGAGGAGGTGGATTAATTATGTTGTTCTTAGCATGATGTTGCTTGTTGTTATGCATCCAAACCTTGAGCACTCTCCTTTTGATCCCAATTTCTTGACAAAACTCTTGAACCACTGAATCCTCTTGTCTTTGCATCTTCCATCCAACTTTTTCAGCAAAATTCACCATCTTTTCCTTCTGTTCTTGTGTAAATTTTGTTCTAGACCTCTTTTTCACCACTTGCTGCAATGGTGGTGGTGGATACCTGCTCATATATCCACCACCACCATCTTCTTGGTCATCAAAAGACCCCATTCCCATTCCCATATTGTATGGGATTATCATTTGTGGTGGTCCTTTAGAAGGTACAAGTGCTCCTGCATTATTGTGGTTGTACCCTAAAGATTCTGTTTTTAGGTGGTGATGACCAGCTTGCAAGATGAGGTTTCTACCATTTCCAAGATCAAACCTTTTGAGATGGGGAGGGGCATTATGGTAATTATTGCAGTCATAGGAGGTGGTGGTAATCATGTGGTGGTCACCCTCAATCTCTTTCCGGTGGAAGTTTCTATGGCAGTTGCAGACTGAGCAAGTCAAAGCTTTAAGTGTACCATCTTCACCGGAAGGCATAAACTCACCACACCCATCTGTTGCTTTTCCTCCCATGGAAGCTGCATGGTTCTTTAAGCATTCTTTGTACCTTACAACCGTCACCATAGATGCCGGTGGTGGCGGTGCTACGGTGGTGGTGGTGGTGGTTACATCTGTGAGCGGTGGTTTGTGGTGGTTGTGGTGGTGGTGTAGTGATAATGGTACAATGTGATTATGTCCATGTATGTTGTTGATAGGGAGGGGCATATTGTCTTCTTGATCTTGATCTTGATTTTGATGAAATTCCATTTCTACCCCTGGATGGTTTTATGCAAGTGGAACTAAAACAGAAGAAGCATTGGAATATGGAGAGTTTTGGAGGTGTGTGAAGTACTAAACATGAGTTTATGTGGGAATTGAAGGCAAAGGGATATGAGATAAATAAAAAAGGGGAAAGCACATTGCTTTGCTTGCACTATCAGCCTTCAAGTTTATCACTTGTACTAGGTCTAATACCACTTGTAAACGGTGACATGAATTAATGAAGCTTCATTTTTTTTTTAACAAATTCAATGCCACGTCACTACCCTAACAACAATGCACATTCACTATATACTTTTGAACCAAAAGACATTATTCACTTTATACATAAAATATACATATATTTTTTTGGGCCCACACACGCGTTGGTTTCCCCAAGCACCCCAACTAACGGATCAAGTGAAGCTTATGTGCCATTATGGGCATATTTGGATTTGCTTCTCAAAGTGGCTTATTGACTTATTAATTTTTTAAAAAGTTAAAAAGTTATTTAAGAATAAACCTCAAAAAGGAGATTTCAAGAAGTAAGGAGATCCTCACTTTTCAAAACCCATTTTTGGAAAGTTAATAAGTTGTTACAGAATTTTAGAAAAGCACATCCAAACATGCTCTATGTGATGCCAGTCCCTTTGCAACTAATGTCCCCATTGACAGAGGTCTAAAGATGATAGAAGTGAAGGGAGTTAAGTAACGAGTCAAAATGAGTTCAAGTGTAATTGTTAATTAATTGTTGTGGATTGGTTAAAATTAACCGAAACATGTTAAGTAATTAGTGCGCAACTTTGGATCACTAACTAAAATATGTAGCAACAAATGCGCCAAGTGATTTACACAAAGTTCATCCTTAATGGTGTTAGCTGATGATATATTATGAGAAGTGATTTTGGGACCACATAAATTACTCTAAACACCACAATCACTGTTTTATAGTACCTGTACAATATGCTTTAAATCTTGTACAATGTGATGGGTAAAGTAATTTATATGATCTAAAATCACTACCCATATACTAACTATATCAACTGATCTATTTTGATTCATCATCAACACAGATAACCAATTCTACATATATTTATCCATCAAATGTAACAATTATTTTGTTAGGAAATCGAGACACTAGTGTCCAAAACCAATGGCCTTAGTCCATCACATGGTCAATAGCAAATAGTACGTAATCCTCAAAGGCATGATGATAAACAAGCACTAGCTAAAACATAATGCGGACGGCCATATCACTTGGCACTGATATAACTGTTTGGCTCTCAACCGTCAAATAGAATCCATAAATAATAAATCTATTAGTATTGTCTTCATACATAAGAGTGCAAAATCCTTTGGTTTTTATTATGTCCTAATTGATATAGAAATTGAATTATACAGGCAAAATACGAGATAACACCAACTGAACTTGTTATATTTATAGATACTAGGAACAATTCAATTCTTTCAACTATCTGATTCAATCAAACACAAATTCTATAAGATGACAAAAAAAAAGTTTTATAAAAATCAAAACTAAATGACTCAGGTAAACCCTAAAATAGGTCTAGATTATTTTAATGGGTCTAAAAAGATAAATGGGTCGAAAACTCGCCCACAAACAAAAACTGAAAATTAGACAAAAAAACTTTAAAATGCAAATAACTCTCAGAATAAGCAGGCTGAATTTTCAGCACACCCACCAGCTGGTCAGGAACCTGGTAGCAAAAACAAACACACACGAGCCTGAGAGTCAAACATCCATAAGTTCGAGCTTTGACAAGTCTTTGGTTTGACAATTTGCATCTCAAAGGAAAACTTAAGGAAGACGTTTGACATTCTTCTCATTTCATTAGTTATAATCTATATTTGAGTTTGTTCATCTATCAATGTGGGACTTGATTTTTTATTCTAAACAACCACTTTGAGAGTCGGTATTTCATTCACCATAACTCCATTTTGGAAATTCTTTAGCGCGCTGCATAGCTATCACAAAGGTGAACTCAAAGCTATCAACCATTAATTATATATAACAAATATATATACATATAATTACATTCGTCCAAAGTTGAGGAAAATTAATTTTCAACACAGGTTTTCCAAAAAACAACGATACACAATTCAATTAGTATAAAGTCATTTTTAATAAACGAGTTCCCGTTGTCACAAGTTTAATTATATTGTAGTCAAAAGAGTTAAATAATTTGTCAATTATTGTAAACTTTTTCGCTAAAAGCAGATAAATGTTTTGAACGACAAAAGAATTAACCATATTTTTTTTGTTTACTAGTCAATGTTAAACCTTTAACAACTAATTATTTTTAACCTCAATTAATCCTTACCTACCACCTACCTTGGTACCGCCCGCAACCATAATCTTTTTCATCTCGTTCCCATAGCATGGATACGTACCCTAATACTGTTTATAAAATATGTTTAACCAAACAACTTTTCATCGCCACAAAAGTTGCATATGGTACTCGCCGCTGCATTACACACGTACCTACTAGTCTTAAGAAAAAAGTTTACTAGTTTGAGAAGCAAACATGTGGGTATTTGTGTTCCAGACTTTTAGATGTTTCGACTGAAATGAGTATACAATCAGCAGCTTGCTTTAGAAGTTTGAATGCATGTGTTTTCAGAGATCGACTGGTCCATGAAATTTGAAGTGCCAAAGCAATTGTAGATTGATTATTTGCGTATATATATGCCAATAACAGCACTTTTTTGCTGGCGATGGCCACCACCATGCATGCTTCCTTATAACTTTATTTCCACTCTCTCAAAATGGGAAGATTAATTAAGTTTCCACACACACAGGGACTCTACTGTTTTTTGAAAATTGGTGATTGAAATGGTTGCTTAATTTTTTCACCAGTTGGGATTTGTTTTAAAGCTGCCACAATGTCATCATTTTCACCCATTTCATACTCATTCTGCACCAGTATCCTTATCTTCTACTTGTCAAATTCATTATGAAGACTGCAACTGTGTAGTAACCTTTTTTAGGTTATGTTTTATTAGTTGTAGAGTAAATTATATCAATCGTATTTATGGTTTGTATTAAATTTCACAAATAGTTATTTAGTTTCAAAAATTACACTTAGTACTTATTTCTCAAATATATGTCCCTAAGTCTTTTGGTTAAGTCCCCATGTGCAATGCACATGAAGGCATTTCAGTCATTTGTATTAACACACGGAATTTTCAGTTTTTGATAGAGAAAACAAAAATGTTTTGTAGTCTATAAATATAATAAAAAAAATCTTATTTTATATTTAAGTATATTATAATAGTGCATATTTTTGTTTTACATCCATCAATATCATGATCAAAAGGTAAGCAATCCTAATCCAGAAACATTCTCGCCACTTCCATAAAATTTGTTTGGAATGTAGTCAAGAAGACCATTCTCTCTATTAAGGCATGAGATTCAAAGCAAAAAGGTGATGATGTTCTTGAACAACAAGATAAAAGTATATTAATTAAGATATCACCCCACCATACATACATACATACCATCCCAAAAACTCTTTGAATAAACCCAAAAAGCAACCTTTACTACATCAAATGGATATTATATTCCGTGCATCTTTAATTTATAAATTCGAATATGCAATCTTTGAGGCAATGCAGCAGCTGTGAGCAACTATCTAGTTTTTTTTATATTTTTTACGCAATTTTAAAGACTGGATTATGTTCAACATGCAACATGCAATTTGGCCGCAACAAAGCTTGCCAAACCACATCGGTGGTGGCGCCAAATCTATAACGCACATTCAAGCCAATACGTACCTCCTTTATCTTCTTTTCCTTTTTTTTTTATAAATTATGATTTGTTTGATCTCGTTTTTTGGATTAAAAAGAGTTATTATAAGAATGTTAAATGATTGAAAATAATTTTGAGGTGAGTGTTAAAACTATGTTAAAAGAATAAAAATGTCTTTTAACACCCGTCTGCATGTTGTGTTGTAGAAGAAAATGTTAAAGTTTTTAAGAATTTCCATTATACAAAATATTAGATTGAAAGTTGGGTGATTTTTTTACTTTATTCAATTAATCTTTTATAATCTTTTACATTTATTGGTCATTTTATAAAATTTCCCTAAATAATTTTATGACAAACGTAGTCTGAGCTCTAAGGAAGTGATAAGGGACCTGATGAATATTTCTTCCATATTGCAACTCACGACAGATGTAGACAAAAAGTAATGTGGCGTGCAAGGAAAAGCCTATTTTGGAACTGAAATAAATGATTTTATAAAGATAAAATGCTAAAATCAGACCTCCAGTTATTTGATTCTTTAAAATATTTCCGTTATAAACTTATAATGGGTTACTTGGATATGAGATTTATTTGTGATATATTTGACCTAATTGTTGTCGTGACTATTTTTAAATTTTCTTATGATTATCTGCAGATAAACGAGTAAATTACAGAAATTATCCCTGTGGTATATCCGATTATACGTTTTTGTTCCTATACTTTTTTTTTCTGTTTTTTTGTCTCTGGACTTTTTTAAATTCTGAATTTTCATCCTTCCGTTCAATTTTGACTGTTAACAAACTCCACATGCCAAAAAAGTAAGAGTATTTTTGTCGTTTTAATAGTCCTTTTTATTTTTTATTTTTTCTCATCTTCTCCCCATCATCAACATCAATAACATATCAAGAACACCCTCATCTTTTTAGATTCCATACAAATTCACACAAAAAATCGATAAAAATCCACACAAATCAAACAAATTACAAATCAAAGTTAAAGTAAATTATAATGAAATGTCGATTTCTTCATAAAGTAAATTTCAAATCAAAGTTAAAAGTTAAAGTAAATCAATTGTTAGTTTGTCGCTCATATCTTCTAGTATGAACCCTTTATTCGAAGAACAAGAAACCCACATTTTATTTTCATTCAAAAGCATAGCTCCAACCAAATAACGAACAATATTCGCTGTAAGTTTCATCCTTTTATATTTTTAATTCTTTGAATTCATTTCTTTAACCTTATCACCAGATCCACAAATCAAAAAGCATAACTCCAACCAAATTGAAACCATCGTTCCGGAGCCATCTTCAAACCCCCGCTTTAACCTCAGATGCCCATATCCCGTTTTAATAGATCTAAGGTTCATGAACAAATGGGGAACAAGAACACATGAAGGCTTCGATTTACCTTAAAAAGCTTCGATTTAGTTAAACCTTCGCCTTTAAGTTTGGACACAATCTTGATGTTTGGGTTTCTGGCCGTCGTAGCTTGGATTTCCGCCGGAAAAAATGGCGGAATTTTGGACACAATCTTCGATTTTGTTTTATAGCGGAATAGTTCCTTATGAGACGAAATTTGGTCTCCTTGCCACCGTTAACGGTGGTTGTTTTTGAAGATTTCGTAGATTGTGAACAGAATGTGAAGAAGTAAAGGCTGATAGGGCTGTTCTTCCACATGGGGAAGAACGAAGAAGTAAACTTAAAAGTACATTGTACAATTTGTTAATGCACATGTACAAGCAATTTAGAGGAAAAGATAAAAATATCCTCATATGTTTATCAAGATGTCAATGTTAGACCGTCCGTATCGCTCGACCGTTGGCTCGGTCGCGACCGGCCACGTCGACCTCGGGGACGCGTCCCGCCCGTTACACCCCTTGATCTTCGACGCGTCGACAAGGGCCAACGGTCGACTACTCGACCGTTGGCAGCCCGCTCCAACGGCTCCAACACACCCCTTTCAAACTTAATTTTTACCCCTTTTTTTACCTTATAAATACCCAATCTTTTTCTAAAAAATTTCACACTTCTCATTTCTTTTCTTCATACTTACTCACATCACACACACTATATTAAAATGAGTTCCGACGATGAAATGAATGTCGCTAATTTTATTTTTGGCGACGAGGAAGAGGACAGGGTTATACATCTTGGTTTTTTACAAACGGCGGTCGCGTTTCTTGAAGGTTCTAGTTCTACTATCCCTAGAGCTCCTAGAAGATACGTGAATAGGGACCGTGGCGGTGCGAATGACCGTCTCGTGGCAGCTTACTTCGCTGAAAATCCGACGTATAACGAGCATAATTTTCGCAAACGTTTCAGGATGAGTCGTGATCTTTTCACACGCATTGTTCGCGATCTCACTAACACCGTCCCATTATTTGCGCAACGATATGATGCACTTGGGAACGCAGGTACTTCTCCGCTAATGAGGTGCACGTCTGCAATTCGTCAGTTAGCATACGGGACCGTACCGGATGCTCTAGATGAATACTTACAAATTGGTGAGAAAACTAGCCGTGATAGTCTCGCAGAGTTCTGTAAAGGGGTGATGCACTTGTATGGAGATGAGTTTCTGCGAAAGCCTACTCATACTGATGTGGCGAAGCTATACGCTTTTCATGAGGAGAAACATGGGTTTCCCGGTATGCTAGGAAGCATTGATTGTACTGATTGGCCTTGGGCTCAATGTCCAAATGCTTACCGTGGGCAATATGTTAGAGGGGATCACGGGAACGAACCGTTCATCTTACTTGAAGCGGTTGCCTTGCAAGATTTGTGGATTTGGCACGCGTTCTTTGGTGTCGCCGGGTCGAACAACGACATCAACGTGTTACGAGCGTCCCATATTTTCAATGATCTCAAAGACGGGAAATCACCTGAGGTACCCTTTTTGGCAAACGGGGTGTCTTACAAATGGGGATATTATCTTACTGACGGGATATATCCGGAATGGTCCGTTCTTGTTAAGTCCATTTCACACCCAAATGCGAATGATGTTAAGCGGGTGAACTACAAGAAAGCACACGAAGCTGCAATGAAAGACGTAGAACGAGCATTTGGCGTTCTAAAGAAAAAATGGGGTATAATAAAAACGGCTGCAAGGTCCCCAAATGTTAACAAAATAAGGGATATAATGTACACTTGTATCATATTACATAATATGATTATCAAAGACAAAGGCAGGGCCATATGTCCCGATTTTCATCCGGAAGAGCGACATAGTGAAGGCGACCCCGTACGATCACATGAAGAAGTATTACAAGTTATCAGGGAGATCAATGATAAACAAACTCATCTTAATCTTAGATCTGATTTGGTGGAACACGTTTGGAATCGACGACTCCACCAGTAGTTTTTTTAATGTTTTTTTAATTATGTTTAATGTAATGTTTTAAATTATTTTTTATGTAATGTTTTAATTATTAATGAAATTTAAATTAAAAAAAAAAAAATTCCGAACGGTCACCCATTACGGGCATTTGGTCGCTGTCTGGTCGTGTGGTTGATCAGGAGAGAGAAAGCTGATGTGGCGCAGATGTGGCAGGGGTGACCAAACTGCGAACGGTCACCCATTACGCACAGCCTTAGATCTTATTTCGGTTCGATACGTCCACCTACTAGACTTTGGCATGTGAAGTTAGTTAACGGAGAAATTTAGACGGAAGGACATACACGTAGATTCTAAAATTTTATACGGACAAAAAACCAAAAAAAAAGTATAGAAATAAAAACGCAGAATCAGGTATACCACAGGGACAATTTCTGTAATTTACTCTAAATATTTATTCATGATGATATTTAACTAGGGGTGTTCGTTTGGATGGTTTGGTTTTATCCGAACCAAATAGGTGAAACCAAATAAAATCCGGTTTTTAAAAGTTGAAGTCAAACCGTCCAAACTAATTTAAGAACAAACCGATCCGAACCAAATTACAATTTGGATGGTTTGGTTTTATTCGTTTGGTTAATTCCTTAATAAATTTCGCAAGAGTACAAAAGTATATAACATAAATATATTAAGTTTAATGTGTAAAATCCTAGATATTTCCGTCTTAGGGCTATTCACGTACGAATCTTTTTGTTTAGTTGTCGTCACCAGCTTATACATGTGCTTTCGTCTTAGAGCGATTCACGTATGGAACTAGAAGGGAGGAAGATTTGGTAGAGTTATATGTGGTTCATGTGAAATTAGGAAATGAGACAATTAAATTAATTGATATTTAGAATTCTTAGGCTATGATTTTGTATATTTGGGTTAAATAAATAAATTGATAAAAAAAATATAAATAAATAGGTTGTAAGATTATTAACTAAAATCATAGATATACAAACAGACACACACATATAATATTTATAAATATATGTATATTACCATTCGGTTTTTTTGGACATTCCGGTTTTTACAATAGAAACCAAATTCAATCCGAAAACCAAGCTATTAATTTGGTTAAAGTCCAAATCGATCCAAAAAACCAAATAACCAATCCAAACGAACCAATCCAAATTGTCCAATTGGTCAATCCAATTATATCCGAATAGTGAACACCCTATATTTAACTCATGAATTTTAAGAAATTATTTTTTGAGGTGTTCTTCACTCTTAAAAATAAAATTTTAAATATCATCACACCTATTATGTATTTGTCAATCCAAAATACAGTTCTATTTTGGTCCCATAAAAAGTTACATTTTCTCTCTTTAACTTTTTTATAGTTCATAGTTTTAACAATTAAAATTTTATAATATATATAGAAGTACTTTAATCGAAATATTTGATTATTTTTTCTTACTAAAACAAAATTTTATCCCACCTAAACTTGTACAATTTACACTTGGTCATTTTTGTTACTAAAAGAATTTCAATTAGCTTTATTCTTAACTAAACATACATTCTAATTTTTTAATTTTCACATTAATAGATATGTAGCGGAATGCGATCAACACATTCCGGTTAATACAATAAGTCATATGTCAATATTTCATGACCAGATAACATTTCTCGAGCAAAATCTATATAGCATACTACATAACCGATTTCATTATACAAGTTTCCTAAATACAAGTCAATACTCACTTTTGTTTTAATAAAATAAAGCAGTTTGATAAGACAAGACATATCACTAAATCCAAAGCTTCAGACACCTTTCAAACCAATCATCATCACATATCACACTTAGAGCATCTCCAATGATAGCTTCTTTAAAAGCTTTTTACTATTCAAATAAATTTTTGAAAGACATTTTACCATTGAAAAATGTAGCTTTTTTTAAAAGCTTTTTATAATGACTTTATTTCTACTAACCTTTTAATAGACTATTTATGTTTGTCTTTTTTAGTCCCTCAATGTTTAATATCTTTTCATATCAAACCTTAGATATATTATTATATATAAATTCTTTACTTTTTTTAATATTTGCAATGTAATGTTTCTATCTAATTAACTATTATTGTCAATTATTATAAATTTTTATATGAAATATTTCTAAAAAATATTAAGTTTTATAAGATGTCAAAAAAATTATCAATTTATATATAGGGGGTATTTATGAAACATTTAAGATAGATAAAGTTAAATTAGAAATATTATTAAAGAAAAAACTTTTGGAATAGTTAACTATTGGAGATGTTATTTAGTAATAGCTTTTTAATTAGTGGAAGGTTGATGTGGCAAAAGTAATAAGCTTTTGTGAGGTTAACCATTTGGGATGCTCTTAATTCACCTGCACAATCCATTGCTACTGCTAAATTCCAAACCTCAATAGCTGATTGGTATAAGTATCACTGTCCACACCAAAATATTATCACATTAGATATCACATAAATAACCATATCACGTTGCTTTATAGGAAATATCCATAAAAAAATATTGTCACATTAGTGTATATGACTTTATATGAATATCTACATTTTAATACATGAATACAAATGAAAAACATCATCAATAGAAAATAGAAAAAACAAGCATTAAAGCTATTAAGTATCTACAAAACAAGCATGCTGAGTAGCAATGCATTAAAATAGAAAAAACAGCTGTTGCATACATCACATCACATAAAGCCACTATTTCTAAGGCTGCCCGGTATGGATACCACACCCACACCCAATTTTTCTGCCACATCATCTGCCACCTCAGCAACCACACCACACCCACACCACATCATCTCTAGGAAATACCCACCACACCACACCCTTTTATTTCATTAAATTTTAAATAAAATATAAAAGAAAATACCCACCAACCAATCAAAAGCATCCACCTCACCCCATCTCACCCCCACGCCCCGTTTCCAGCCGTTGGCCATCCCCATTTCCCACCACGCGGACCCCCCCACGCCGTTGGGGGGGATGGTGTTTGCTTTTCTTGCCACACCGTGGCCTTGCCACCTCACCACCACGCCCATATGGCGTTGGCCCATACCTGTTGGCCTAACTCATCTGCTTTCTAATGGTTCTATGAGCCCTAAATCAAACCTCATGACCAACACCCCTTCCACTTATCTATCTGCAAACAAAAAACAAATTAATAATTATGTCATTTTTTGTCCCTCGTTCAAAATATATTGACATAATGAGACATGGTATGGTCCGTACTAAATCTTCCTACTCATTTGATCAATAAAAGTGTTCAAATCAAAAGATGAGATTAAGAAAGAGAATTAGTGGATTACATGTCATGCGATTTCTTGCAGGAATATTGTAAAATGACAAAATACCCAACTTTGGTGGGCATATTCAAATTTTAACATTTGGAAAGTATCTATATCTATCTGAATGAGTGATGGCACTTTAGTCATATGTCAAGTTATTAGCCGAAATTGGCATAAACAAAACCAAATTAATATTTGTGTTGCCCATATTGTAATTGTTTGACCCAAATTTACTCATTAACAAGTAAAGAGGTCAAAATGATCACCTGTAGTAGCAATTTGAGATTTATAGTACCTTCTGTGAAGCATTCCAGTGTCCCAAATTCCCTCTCAAACCGTAACCATGAATTGCAAATATCCTGAATAAAAATGAGTTATAGTGACAAAACTGATTTTTGTGTGAAATTCCATCTAAATTTTATTAAATAGTGAGATTAAAAAAAACTGAAAAAAGAGAGTACCTCAGAGCCTGTCCCGGAGAACCTTTTAGACTACCCGTAATGGGTGACCAAACAAAGTTTGGTCACCCCTGCCACCTCTGCGCCACATCAGCTTTCTCTCTCCTGATCAAACACATGACCAAACAGCGACCAAACCCTCGTAACGGGTGACCGAATCGGCGACCAAATTTTTTTTTAATTTTTTTTAAGAATTTTCGTTTTATTAATATATATATAAATATAATATTTATTTTATATATAATATATTATTAAATTATTAATTATTAATATATATATATATATAGAAAAAGAGGGAAAAAAGGTCGCAGAGCACAAACGCCCAACGGTCGGGAAGTCGACCGTTCAACAAGAAGGACGCGTCGGGCATGTTGGCCGTAACGGAGGGGGACGCGTCGGGGACGCTTATGTGGCCGGTCACGACCGAAAAATCAGTCACCGTTACGCACGGTCTTAGTATAGCATCTTTTATATAACGATCTAGCTTCATTTATGTGGCCCATTTCAGTTTCCATTAAAATATACCCTTGCCAAGCTTCTAACATAGTCCCACTACAGAATAAAAAGGTTATCAGAAACATTATTATAATGGAAAATAATTTAAAAAATAAGAAATATGGGGATAGAAAAAAAAAGAATTTTGAACCTGTTCTTAAGCAAGCTCTCCCATACTCCACGAGCTGCGGTTATATCTTTTGCAATATTAGATTCCAAACGGGCCCAGTAACTGTGTATTTGCAACAAAGTGTGTGTGTTCTTTAACTGTGGTGATGTATAATCACTTGCCCTCTGGTAGAGCATAAATCATCATAAGTTTACAGTTAATAAGAAAAAAGTTGTAAATTTAATTATTAGGTGATATAGATAGTTAAATATATAGTTCAGGTTATCCAAATCAACTAAATCGGATAATAGTATGCTAAGTAGTGTAAGGAACATATAGTAATTCATATATTAATTATTAGAATCAAGAATATATGAGTGAGAAACCTGAAAAGTATCCCTTATGAAGGAAAAATCTAATCCATCATCCAGTTCTTTGCCAAACAAGATTCTTCTCCTCAAGCCATCAACTCTGGTGAGAAATATATCTACATATTGAAATTAAAGGTAATATTCAGTGATTATATTAAAAAAAATCATTTATTTTTTATGTACAAACGATTGCTAGCATATTTAAGGATTATGTTCATACAATCATACCTCATCTATGGTCGGAAATGTGCATTGCAGAGATCTTTTAAAAACCTGAATTTTGGTTTCATGAGTGAAAACTAGACCTTTTCAATACTTATTTTAAATAACAGATCATAAAAATGTTATCCACTTAAATTAAAATAAATTAAAAACATACATCAGAAAGCTCTTTTTCAGAACAACGACATCGTTCAAGGTATAACATGAGCCAGACCCATAGTTGTCCAACCCAGTGGCAGTTCCTCGTGGCCCTGTTATAAATATCCCTCGAGGTTTTGTCTGTCTGGTAATAAAAAAAATAAAAATAAAAAAGATTATTATTACAGTTTAAATGGTTACACTAAAAATATTAGTAGAACCTATAGGGTTTTGTTCAGGTAGTTGGTGTAATCAATCCAGAGATCACCAGATATAGGAAATTCAGTTATTGCACGTTCATACAAGCTTTTAGCTCTAGCAGGATCTCCACAAGACTGCTCATATTTCAAATTACCCTGCACTAACAACACAGATGTCATTAATTGCATAGTATTAAAAATGCATTTATGGAAACTTTTGACCCGTTTCCTTTTAAGCTGATTACTTTGATTTGGTTTGAAATGAACCTACCATAAAACTTTGAAGGTGTTCTGTATCGGGCACATCACTTCTTGCTATTTGTTCTTCAAAACTAGCCCGTACACTCAACATGTCTAAAGCCTTTTGCTAAGCAGAAGCAACACGAGGAGAAAGTTCATCTAGAATACTGCCATGTTTAGTCTCCCAAGTCTTGTAGTTGACCAGAGTTGACTTTAAGTCAACATGAGGAATTGACAGCTGGTAATGAAAAATATTTCAAATCCTTTGGACCTGTTTTTCCCTTGACTGTAAATGAAATTGGAGTAACTTGAGAGACAGAAATGGAAGATAGACATAGAAAGTAGAGCAATATTTATAGTACAAAAAAAAATGATAATAATATAATGATTCAAATAAATACAACTGAACTAAATGGTCAACAAAAGTCATACCTCCAAGTTTGTTTCATCGATGCTATTAAGGACCAATTCCTCATAGATTACGAATGCTCCCCATAATTTAGTGGCTTCAGTCACATGCAATAAGAGCACGCTCAAATAGGTCTCTTGCTTTTGAAATTCCAGTTGGTGAGCATTCATGAACAGAAGAATCAAACTTCTGAATGAAACTTAGATAGTCAAACCATAGAGACACAGACTGCAAAAAGAAATCAATCAATTTGTAGAAATTGCACCGTCTTGCCTGCATTATGTACAACAGATTATAATAAGTCTTTTATCACAAACTGGTTCATAAATTCATATACCTGAAAATGAAACAAAATGAAGATGAATACAATTATATGTTTGCAATAACAAAATTAACAAAAGCTTACCTAGAAGACGAGATGAGCGAGATTTCACCATTCGCCCATTGCTGCCACATTGCAGGAGTTAGCGGAAACAGCTCACTCATAGCCTCCCTTGCTAAATGCAGCTTATCAATATCCCCTTGCTTCCTCAAAGCTGTAATTTACTGCAGAAACACACCATACATGAACAGGAAACGTATTAACTTCACTCAATTTCAGCAATATGCAACAAACAAACTTAGAAATCACGAAACAAGTACTTGAACATGAGCATCGTAATTGGCTGGGATAGTAGTGAGCTCCGTTTCTATGTTTTGCAATTCGAGTGCCGCTTGAGCTTCATCATCCGATTCCGAGTCGGAACTGAAATCGGAATTTGAGAGAGAGTGGTTGTTGTTAGGGTTTATTAGGCCTCTCCCAACCCTTACACATCACTAAACCCATCACTAGCGCCACGTCATCACATCCTTACTGACCCGCTACTGACACGTTCGTGCCAACCCTACACATCACTAACCCATCACTAAACCCATCATTTCCACATCATCATTTTTAATTAAAATTTTAAAAATAAAAATTATAAATTTTTTGAAAAAAAAAAAGTAGTATATTATTCTTATAAAATAAATATATATAAAAAAAATTAAAATTAAAAAAAAATGAAAAGAAAACAGAGAATAAAGAGATTTTAAATTAAAAAATGCAAAATGTACAAATTTATATGCACAATGTACAACTCCAAAACTCTCTCTCTCTTCCTTCCCCTTCCTCTCTCCCCCTCTCTTCTTCCTCTGCACCCACGACGGCCATCAACACCCCGTCCTCACTACGACGAATTCTTCACGACGCCCCCCACGACGGCTCGGTGCCAACGCCGTCGTGGGTCGACGGCCCTCGACGCCCTCGCCGACGTGCCCGTTGGCACAGGTCTTAGCTTCGGATACAGCATCCATTAGATTACCGTCAGATGGTGGTAGTTGGATTGATGAAACGAGGGTTTCTTCCATTTTGAGATTGGCCGTTTGATTTGCTACAACTGTCGGTTATCGTGCGAGCGTTTAGATGCGTTTCGAATTGTTCCGGGCTTCCTCCCGAAGGGCCCAGAGACATTAGACATGGCAGAATCATATTCATAGGTATTACTCCCTCCGTCCCTAAATAAAGTTCCTATTTGTGTTGGGCACAACATTTTAGGAGATAGTTGGTGGTTGGGTATTTGGTATTACTTTTGATTAAAATATAAGGTTTGATTGGAGAGAGAAAGTGTTTTAAGAGATAGTTAGTGGTGAAAGTATTGGTAATAATATTATTATATTAAGTGGACCCCTTATGTTTGAGAAATGAGAACTTTATTTAAAGACAAAACTTGAAGGAGAAATGAGAACTTTATTTAGGGACGGAGGGAGTATAACAGAATAAGATCATACTGTTCATATTGAACCTTTCACTAAAATATCCATATGTGAACTTAGACACGAACCTCACATCAAACTAATGGATTTGTGTTAGAAGTTTCGATTTATTTAAGTAAACGGGTTAACTTAGTGATGTAAAACAGAAAATATAGAAAAGATTAGAATCCGTTGATTCCAATGAAAATCGGATTAATCTAACACAAAACATGTTGATTCAAAAGAGTTGATTCAAAAGAATACCGTGAATTGTCTTCAAAACTTGTTTTAACACGAAGAACACAATTTCAGGAGAGAAAACTCAAAGTTTGCAAATTATCAACTGATTATTCCAAATGACAAAATACACTTTAAATATGGCCCAGAATTTCGAATGGGCCTAAAACCACAAACGGGCCGATAACTGGGCCTTAACGAAGTTTGCAAAATAAAAAAAAACACTAAAATGCAAATAAAGTGTCCAAAAACAGCATTTTTGGGTCGGGAAGTTGGTAAACTGCCTACGACGTTTATCATGTCGTAGTCTTCGTCTCGAGCTTCGATTTGGTTACTCGTGGGCCTGAAACGGAGACCCGAGCTGAAAGTTATGGCCTTTTTACCATAGCCTCATTTCTCACACGATCGTGGGCATCCAGAAACAAAATGGCTCGTTCTTCTATTGGGCATGCATTAACTTGACACGACATAAATATGAAAGTTAAATGAAAGTTAATGTCAACACTTTCAACTCGAATATAACCTGAACCACCCATTTAAATATGTATACATTAATATATTTTATATTTTTAAATATATTATACGTAAATATTATAAAAATATACTCCCTCCGTCCCTTAATAAGGTTCTCATTTCTCCTAACATGTTTGTCCCAAAATAAAGTTCTCATTTTCTAAAATTGGAGGACTCACTCAATAAAATAATATTATTACTATATACCACACCACTAATTATCTCCTAAAAACACATTCTCTCTCCAAAAACCCCTATATTTTAATCAAATTTATTACTAAGGACTCACCACTAACTATCTCCTAAAAACATGTGCCCAAGGGAAATGAGAACTTTATTAAGGGACGGAGGGAGTACGATTTTATAATTGATAAAAGTTTGGGTCCTTATTATGTTTTGTTAGATTTTATTATATTTTTATTGGATTTTATTATGCATTGGAACTCTACAGTGAGACTTGAACACATGACCAATAGGTTATAAGCAATACCTTATACTAAACTACAATATCATTAGACTACAAACTTTAGTGAGTTCATAAGTTAACAAGAAGTCTTTTTAAATAAGTTTTCTAAAACATGTGAATATGATCGTAGCCATTGATCTATGAAACCAAATGTAGTCAACGATCACAAACTGTCAGGATCGATTAACTATAGAGAAGTTAATAAACACCTTAGATCTAATTGACTATAGAAGTTGCAGCGGATCAACACTATATCAATAAATTAAGAACAATGAACTGTAAATAATAAACGAAAATATTAAGAACACGGTTTCACAAAAAGCTTCAATGTATATTATCGAGTTAACAATACACACGTACGTTTACAATTCGTAAGGAACTATTTATAATAGTCCTTGAAGCTAAACTATTTACCCTAGTTATTCTAGGACTTGATTTACATTCGAATTCTATAGATATACATTGATTTACATTCTATAACTATCTCTACGAAGATCTCGGACTTGATATGCTTCCAAAACGCGTATCAGTAGTAAACTGCAATCACCAGTAGTAATTCCATATCATCAGTAGTAAGTTTGGTGATCAGTAGTAAGTCCAATATCAACGTCAGTAGTAACTACTATTGATCAGTAGTATCTTCAATATGCCTTGATCAGTAGTAACTTAGTTATATTCTTTCATCAGTATCAACTTCATCCTTAGTAAGTTTCTGCCCCATCAGTACTAAATATGATCAGTACTAACTGCAGCATCAGTAATAAGTTGATCTGTGATTTTGTCCCAACAATCTCCCCCTAAACTTATTGATTATCTTTCAATCAACTAAGTTTCTCTTGTTCTTCTTGTTCCCTTCTTCTTTTCTCAAGGGTTCTTTGATTCTGTTGTCTTCTTTGCTCAATGATGTATTTGATGTTCCTCTTTGTGAAATAGTTTAATTTGTTTTAGAACATAACAGCATCATAAGGCTTCATCATTGTGTTTGTGAATATCTGGTACATATTCTTCTCAGAATGAGTATATTCTTTTTCATACAAATATAGCTCACAAACTTTGCCAGATTTTTCAAAGAAGTACATGTTGGCAGTTGGAATCACATTCCAAGCATAGACATTTCCTGGATCTGTAAATTGTTCTGGGTAGTTGTCTGGATAGAAAGCAGCATCAATCATCTTTGTTAAGTATCCAGCACCAGAATCTTTCCATGATTTCTTTGACATCCTTGGTTTTCCAATGATCAGTAGTTTAATGACATCACTTCTTGAACAGGACATGATCAAAGGTAACCATCCAGTAAATCTCTGCACAATTTTATATTCCCTTATTATTTCTATCACATTATTCTGCATAACCCTCCAATTGATGATTGGATTGTCCTGCAAGGGAGCAATGGGTATTTCAAGAACAGGTACAATTTGTGTTTTTGATTTCTTTTTAGAGCTTTGTTCTTGATCAACAGTTTTTCTTTTCTTTGATTGGGGAGTTGTGGTATCACCAGTAGTTGATACACTACCAGCTTTGATTAATGTTGGACTGATTGGGATTACGGCTTTGGCTTTAGATTTCTTTGCTTCTTCTTCTTGTTCAGCCAAATCCTTCTTCTTGGCAGCACATAATTTTTCAATTATAGTCATCATCTTCATTCTGCCAAAGGATTTTGCACTATGCCCTTTTGTCTTCAAGTAATCAATCATGTTTGTCTTCTGTTCAAATACATCATCAGTTAGCTCACTTTTGGTTCTTTTGCATTCAGACACTAATTCTTCAAGGCATTGTATATGTTCTTCTTCAACTTTTCTTAACCTCTTGAATTCTGCTTCTTGAGCTTCTATCTGAATGTCTTTAATTTGAGCATGTATTTGAACAGGAATTGCACTTTGAACTTTCCCTTTATTTTCCTCTAGTGCTTGATACATTTCCACTTTCTCCAAAAATTTCCTATGTTTTATTCTCCATCTGGATTGCTTTTCTGCTCTGACATGATTAATCTTGTTTACCATGTGATGACCTAATGCTCTATTTGGATAATCATCATCATATACTTCTTTTCCTTTTCCAATGTGAGCAGATGGTGGAGGTGGAATGTATTTCATATCAGAGATACCAGAAAGTAATAGTTTTGGATAAAACAATTTAAGTTGATCTTCTGGTAGTATCTTGGGATGTGGAGGAAGTGTACATTCATCTACCTCAAACCAGTTCACATTATCATCAATGTCAGGTATGATAAGTGGTTGATCAGGTGTTGGTGGTTTGGAGATGATGACATGTTTTTCTCTTTCAATTAGCTCAGGAAGTTGCAGTTCTTCCTCTTCAGTAGTAACCAAAGTAGTTACTACTGGTGGGACTTCAGGAGTTACTACTGATAGGGCATCAGTAGTATTTGTTGTTTTTACTTCCTCTTCTTTACTTACTACTGCTATTATATCAGTAGTAGGAGTTACTACTGGTATTTCTGTATGTTCTTCAGTAGTAGGCACATCAGTAGTATACATGTTTTCTGGGCCTTCAACATTTTCTTGGCCTTCATCAACTTCAGTTTCTTTTAGATTTAGGAGAGAGGATGCTGCTGCTGCAATTGATTCATCAATCATTGTTTGTATATTATCCTTCTCCCCCTTAGTGAGCTCAACTGGAGGAGCCTCACTATCATCAACTTTCTTTTTCAATCTTCTAATAATTTTTGTTTGTTGATGAAGCCTGTTTCATATAGCCTCATTCTTTTGTTGATGGTATTGACATGTCTTTTCATCACTGCAATGGTTTTTCCCTGATTTGTAAGATATTTGAGACAATCTTGTACAGTGGATTCAAGAGAATCCACTTTATCCGTCAATTGTTTTGTTTTAATACTCCCCTCACTCCATCTAGCAAGATCATCGGGCTCACTAACAGGTACATTGGTTTGAAGGTTTTCCATCCTATCCATCAATTCCACAGATCTGCCCTCATCACTTCTTGGTGATTCATTGGGTCTTTTAGACATCCTCTTCTTCCTAGAAGAAGCAGAGATGCCCCCTTGTGGTTTCTTGTCACCGGGGTCCTTTAAGTAACTCTTCAAATGAGTCATCACTTAAAGTTGCCGAGGTTTGGGTCTTAGTGATGTTCCCACTATCCTGTGCACCCACCTTTGGGGCATCAGTAGTGAGAGCCCTCGCCTCATGTCCTCTCTCCTCCTTGGAGGACAACTCTTTGAGTCTAGGGATTGACTCGATTTTTCCCCTGGTGTCCTTTAAGAAAGATTTCTTTCTTTTATAAATTGTAGAAATATTTTGGGTTTTGTCTGGTAGGTCTTCCACAGAGTGAAGAGTAGCACTCTGAGGATTTATTTCAAGTTCCTGGGACACATTCAGGACTTCTATATTTGTGGGTGATTGAGTGACTGTTTGGGGTGGTGTTTGGGCTGTATTTGGGGGTGATGGAGTGGGTTGAGGTTCAATTTGGGTTGTATCTTTGATTGAACCCTCTCCAGTATGTGTTTGATCTTTGATCATATTAGGAAACAGAGGGGTTTCCTTGCCCGAAAATTTAAATTGTTTTCTCATATTTGAGAAAACTTTCTTGTTCAACTCAGGTATTATGAAAATATTTTTGGGAGTTGACAAGTTTTGCAATTCAATATTTATGATATGTTGGAGAAATCTGGGATACATTAAAAACTTTGTGGAACTAAGATTTCCCAACATACCTTCAAAAATCATGTAAGAAAAATTAAATACTTGGTCTGTGCATAAACAGACAACAGCAGAGGCTATTGCCTTATTAAACTCATTCCAAGTACTTCTTTTTGGAGAAATACAGTGCTGAAGAGTATGTACTAAAAATTTCCATTGTGGGGGAGAGAAGACCCTTTTGAAAAGTTACTATGTTCAGTCTTCCCTCATATCCCATTTTATTTAAAATTTCAGCAATGAATTCCTTGGGAAGAGTATACATACCTGTATCATCATGTAGTTGTAGATAATGTCTGATTGATTGTTCAGTTACTGTTATATGCTTTCCATCTACTTTTGATTTGATCATCGATGTGGTCGTTCCTTCTGTTCTTTCAGCATTGGTCCAAAAATCCACCAAGTGCTGTTGATAGGCTTTCGGTTTCACCGTTAACGCGAACTTAATGTATGAGTTCTTTAAAAATTGCACTATTGGTCGAAAGTCTTTAGTGTCGTCTGGATTTCGTAAAAACGCACACATATTATGGAACTCTGAGTATTTAAGATCGGTTTGAACGTTGAGAGATTGTAGAGTTGCCATTGTTGTTGATTGTGAGAGAAAAGTGTAAGAATTTTGTTACTGATAAAGGGTTTTTGATCGAAAGCTAGGGTTTATCGAGAGGATTTTGCAAATCGAAGTGAAGATAATGCTAAATTAATCGACTGCCGCCTTTTATATCTTTCGATTTAACCTGCAAAACGACTAAAATGTCCTTCGAATCATAACATAACGGTTATTTTCATGGGGGTTAGTTTGGTAATTGTGATTCTGAAAGACCAGTAGTAAATAAGATATCAGTAATAAAACGTCAGTAGTATTTACTAACATCAGTAGTGTCTAAGGATTTTGACATCAGTAGTAACTCTAGACATCAGTAGTAACCACCAACATACACGACCAGTAGTATATGTGAATACCAGTAGTACTGACTTACCAATAGTATTTATGTAAACCTAATACACACCAGTAGTAATGAACTACCAGTAGTATTTTGTGCATATGCCTACAACCAGTAATAAAGTTCTACCAGTAGTAAAACACTTAAACAAATAAATAACTTTTTACAAAAAAAACTTTACACATGACTTTAAGTGAGATTTTAATTTATCAAAATCATTCCAATACTGCTAACCAAGAAGTTGAATCTTCCTACATCAAATGCCTTTGTAAAAAGATCTGCTAATTGATCTTTTATGGATTTTAACTACTTTGATTAATTTCTTTTCATTGCAATCTCTTATAAAATGAAATCTTATTTCAATGTGTTTAGTTTTAGAGTGTTTTACCGGATTGTTCACAATACTAATAGCACTTTGATTATCAATAAAAATAGGAGTTTTAAGGATAGAGATACCAAAGTCTAGAAGCTGGTTTTGAATCCATAGTACTTGAGCACAACAAGCAGATGCAGCTACATATTCTGCTTCAGCAGTTGATGTTGATACATTTATTTGCTTCTTACGTTGCCATGACACCAGTCTTGATCCAAAGAATTGACATCCACCAGTAGTGGACTTTCTATCTTGACATTCACCTCCATAGTCACTATCTGTGTAGGCTATGAGTTCAATGGGTGAATCGTGTGGACACCATAGACCTAGTGATGGTTTGCCTTTCAAGTATCTGAATATTCTTTTGACAGCTTGCAAGTGTAGTTCTTTAGGTCTTGCTTGATATCTTGCACACACACAAACACTACACATAATGTCAGGTCTTGATGCAGTTAAGTACATCAAAGAGCCTATCATTGATCTATATAAGTGTTCATCTACATCCTCCCCTTCAACATTAGGATGTAGGTGTTTGTGTGTTTCCATTGGTGTACTTGCACTCTTACTGTCTTTCAAATCAAATTTCTCCAATATGTCTTTGACAAATTTTGATTGATTTATCAAAATACCATCTGTTCTTTGACTGACTTGGAGTCCAAGGAAGAAGTTCATTGGACCCATAGAGCTCATCTTGAATTTAATCTGCATCAGTTCTTCAAATTCTTTGCATAATACATCATTTGTTGAACCAAAGATGATATCATCTACATAAATTTGTACCAGTAGTATATCATCTTTGACTTTCTTTGTAAACAAAGTTTTGTCAATGGCTCCTCTTTTAAAGTTGTTCTTCAATAGGTATGATGATAATGTGTCATACCATGCTCTTGGTGCCTGATGTAGGCCATACAGAGCTTTATCTAGTTTGAACACATAATCACCATGTTTTGGATCTTCAAAACCTGGAGGTTGGCATACATAGACCTCTTCTTCAATCTTCCCATATAGAAATGCACTCTTCACATCCATTTGATAGACTTTGAACTTCTTGAATGAAGCATATGCTAGAAATATTCTTATGGCTTCAATTCTAGCAACATGAGCATATACTTCATCATAGTCTATTCCTTCTTCTTGAGTTTATCCTTGGGCTACAAGTCTGGCTTTGTTCTTGATCACTATACCTCTTTCATCTTTCTTGTTTCTGAAGATCCATCTTGTTCCAATGGCTCTTTTTCCTTTGGGTAGAGGTACAAGTGTCCAAACAGCTTGTAACTTGAATTGAAGGAGTTCTTCTTGCATTGCCTCAATCCAGTTTGAGTCCTTCATTGCTTGTTGGATCTTCTTTGGTTCATCCTGAGACAGAAAGCATTCAAACATACATTCATTAGCAATTAAACTTATATTACACATATTTGCAGTTAAGCTTTTGTTTAATTTGCTTCTTGTTTGTAGTGGTGAGTTAACATCACTTAGAACAAGGTCTAATGGATGGTTCTTCTGAGTCCTTGTGGTTGTAGCTTTATCAACTACTAGTTGATTTTCAAGATTGGACTCATTTGTCTCAGGCAGTTGTTCCTCTAGTGATCCTTCATTGTCATAGATGTTTGGTTCATCATCATCTTGGTCAGAGTTACTACTACTATTGTCTTCATTGAGATCAGTAGTATTGTTGTTGTTACTGGTATCAGTAGTATCTTGAGAATCTAGGTTATTGTTAGGACCAGTAGTATTTTGAGTACTATTACTGGTATCAGTAGTATTTGAATTACTACTGTCCTTATTCTCAGAGTTACTACTGGTTTCAGAATTTGAGTTATTACTGACATCAGTATTAACTATTGGAGCAGTATTAACTACAATGTATCTCATCTCCTCTTGACCAGTATTGACAGATGATGTTCATTCCTTTTGAGTGTGACAATTTGAATTACCTGCATTGAAATCCATGTTAGAATTAAAAGATTTGGTTAGATTGTCTATGTTAAATAGCCAATCTGGACCATTTCCTTGTTCATTAGACACATTTTCATTAAAGGATACATTGATGCTTTCTTCAATTATCCTTAGTCTTTTGTTAAATACTCTGTATGATTTGCTTTGAGTAGAGTATCCCACAAAGATTCCATCATCAGCTTTGCAGTCAAACTTACCAATTTGTTCTCTTGTAATCAGAATAGTACAAGGACAACCAAATGATTTTAGAAAACTTATAGAAGGTTTTCTTTTATTAAAAAGTTCATATGGTGTTTTAAAATGTGGCTTCACTATTAATACTCTGTTCTGAACATAACAGGCAGTATTAACAGCTTCTGCCCAAAAAGTGATTGGTAATTTTGAATCTGCTAACATTGATCTTGCTGCTTCAATGATGGTTCTATTTCTTCTTTCAGCTACACCATTTTGTTGTGGAGTTCTAGGTGAGCTGTATTGCCTGTCAATACCTTTAAGATCACAAAAGTTAATTAAGTTAGCATTTTTAAATTCTGTGCCATTATCACATCTTATGGCTTTAACTTTTTGATCAGATGTGTTCTCGAGTTTGACAATTAAGTTCTTTATGAGTTCACTTGTTTCATCCTTTGTCCTGAGAAAGAAAACCCATGTATATCTGGAAAAGTCATCAGTAATAACAAGACAATATTGTTTCTTTCCAATACTCATTACATTTGTAGGTCCAAAAAGGTCCATATGTAAGAGTTGTAAAGGAACAGAAATAGAGTTCACAGTTTTGGACTTATGAGAAGACTTGTGTTGTTTACCTTTTAGGCATGCAACACAAGGATGATCACACATAAATTGTTTTTGAGGTAGTCCAATGACCAGATTTCTTTTTACTAAATTGTTCATGTTTTTGAAATTTGTGTGACACATCCTTCTATGCCATAGTTCTGATTCAGTGGTGTTTGCCTTGGATATAAAACAGTTTACCTCATTTGAAGAAATGAGTTCTCCCCCTATATCCAGGCAATAAACATTGTTTCTCCTTAGAGTTCTTAAAACAACATATTTTTCATCTAAAATAAAGTCAGGAGAAAGAATGATTCACTCAATGTCTGTGAAAAGAATTTTATTCTTTTTATCACACACTTGAGACACACTGACAAGATTGTATTTTAGTTCAGCTACATAAAATACATCATCAAAGGTAATTTTGCCATTTGTAACAGTACCTTTACCTGTGATCTTACCTCCCTGTGGGTTCTCACCAAATGCCACATATCCTCCATCAAATAACTTGAAATCTTTAAGAATTTGTAGATTTCCAGTCATGTGCCTTGAGCATCCACTATCAATATGCCATGTTCTTCCTTCTTCTGGGATCTGAATGCTCTGCACAAGAGAGTAAAGGATTAGTTAAGTTTGGGAACCCAAGCTTTATATGTCTTGGGTTCATCCTTTGAGAAATAAGCTTTTGGGAATTTAACTTTAAACATTTTTGGTGCCCATACCTGTTTATTACTGGTGTTTAGTTTTACTACTGCCCTTTTAAAAATGTTACTGGTGTTTGAATTTTCTACTGATCTTGGTTTATACCCATGATTTTTTGCTTTTGAATACTTTACTACTAATGGACCAGTAATATTTGGGTACTTACCATGTTTAGAATGACCAGTAGTGTTTTTAGGGTTGACACCAGTAGTATATTTGAAAGTTGGTTTAGGAGCAGTAGTATTTTTGTAATTAGGGTTTTTACCAGTAGTATTTATGTACTGGTACCATACAGCATTATAATTAGGGTTAACACCAGTAGTAAAATTGTTACAGTTTTTACTGGTGTTGGAAAATTTAAAATATTGTTTATTTTGATTTGATTTTCCATTGTTCTTGAAGTAATTGCTGTGCTTTGGGCTTCCAACTCTTCTGTTTTGCACAAATCTTGATGCAGTTCTTCCAAATCTTGGTGTTTCAGCAATTGGAATTTTATTTTTACTTACTACTGAAGGACCAGTAGTATCTTTTAATTTCTGTGTTTTTGCCTGTTCTTTGAAAGTTTTAAATTCTTTGAATTCTTTACAATTTATTGGATTGAAGTGACAATCCTTTGCTAAATGATTCGTTTTGTTGCAAATAACACATCTTAATTTCTTACTTTTTGCACCTTCAGGTATTCTTTGATCTAAGAGTTGAATTTTATTTCTTTCATTTCCCCTTTTTAAAATTTTTGGTATATTTTCTGCATCATATTTAGGAGATTCATTTGGACTTTGTGCTGTGTAAAAACTTGTATCAATTGATTTTGGAGATTCAGTTTGAGAGATTGTAAATTCAATTGATTGATCATTATCAGAAGAGTCATTTGATTCAGATGTTTCAATATGTGATTCAGTTTGATTTTCAGTTTTTAATTCATTAATGATTCTTTCTGAAATGTTTTTAAGTGGTGGAATGATTTTGTATGGAGGTGGTACATCATGATATCCCACCCCATGAACAACTTTCTCTGTAGTTTGATTGTTAGTTAGTTCATCAAGAATTTTAGTACTTCTTTCAAACTTTTTAATTGTTAATTTATTCTGTTCAATTTCAAGTTGACATTCTTCTAATTTACTTGTTAATTCTTTATTTTTTAATTCATAAAATTCTTTCTCATCTACAGCTTGAAGTAATTCTTCCTTTATCCTTTGATCAATCATCTGGTACACCTTTATTTGATGTTCTTGATCAGCAATCACACCATCAAACTCATGATTTCTTCTGACTGCTTTTGCTAAATCTTCATTTAATTTAGTGTTTTCTTTTTCTAGATTTTTAACAATTTTAATACATTCAGAAGTACAAGGTTTAGGTTTTACCTCAGTTTTGTTGTCAGTAAAGGCCATGAGAGCTTGATTTTGAGCATGCTCTTCTGCTTGGAAGCTCCAGTCATATCCTTGTCCTTGTTGTGAGACAAGGGCAATTGATTTTGATCTTTTGTCTGGCTGAGGACATTCTTTTGCAAAGTGACCAAGGTTGTTACAATTAATTTGACTTTAGTTTTGTCAAATCCAGCTTTGTCACCTTTGTTGAAGTTGAGACTTGTCCTGCCAGTTCTCTTTAAGAATCTTTTGGTCATTAGGCTCAGCATAGCCATCTGCCATTTAAGATCCATCTCCTCAAGATCATCTGGATTCAATTGTTCCAAGTCATCACTAATCAGTGCAGTATGCACATGACTAGTGAAGAAGGATTCTCTTGCAGTATCCTCAGAATCTGCAGCCTTTCCTGTGGAGGTTTCCTGACCTTGACCTGTACTAGATACAAATGCAGCATTGTTAGAAGAAATAGAAGGGTTCTTTTGATTTACCTCAGTTTCAAATACTCTGAGATCATTGTAGAGTTCATCCAACTCTTTTTCTTCTAGAGTATCTCTTTGTCTATATACCACTGTGTACATGGCCCATTCTTCACTTAAAGACCTTAGGAACTTCATGTTGACATCTTCTTGATCCATCTTAACCCCAACCTGGTTAAGTTCACCAATTAGCTTGTTGAATCTGTCAAACACTTGAGTGAGTGTTTCATTGGGCTTTCCTTTGAAATTTTCAAAGTCTTGTTTGAGAACAGACTTCATATTCCTTTTGGTGCTCTTTGTCCCAACAAATCTCTTCTCCAGTGCTTCCCAAAGTACCTTTGCATCATCATACTCAACGAAGAGATGTTGATAGTCGTTAGGAATGGCCAGTAGGAGAGTGCTTAGAGTTTTAAGTTCGATTCCCTTGTCTTTCTTCTCCTTCTCACACTTAAGTTTGTCTGCCTCAGTTGCAGAGCTGCTTGCTAGACCAGGACCAGTTTTGTTTCCTTCAAGGACAACTTCCCACATGGAATAATCTGTAATAAGCATGTATTGCTTAATACGATTCTTCTACATCCCAAAGTTGTTGGGAGTGTTTGTTGGCCTGAGTGCTTTCATTATTATCAGTCATGATTAATAATGTGTGTGTTTTAAAGATTAAAACTTTTTGTTGTTCTTAACAAATAGTAGATCTAGAACCAATTAAGCTCTGATACCACTTGTCAGGATCGATTAACTATAGAGAAGTTAATAAACACCTTAGATCTAATTGACTATAGAAGTTGCAGCGGATCAACACTATATCAATAAATTAAGAACAATGAACTGTAAATAATAAACGAAAATATTAAGAACACAGTTTCACAAAAAGCTTCAATGTATATTATCGAGTTAACAATACACACGTACGTTTACAATTCGTAAGGAACTATTTATAATAGTCCTTGAAGCTAAACTATTTACCCTAGTTATTCTAGGACTTGATTTACATTCGAATTCTATAGATATACATTGATTTACATTCTATAACTATCTCTACGAAGATCTCGGACTTGATATGCTTCCAAAACGCGTATCAGTAGTAAACTGCAATCACCAGTAGTAATTCCATATCATCAGTAGTAAGTTTGGTGATCAGTAGTAAGTCCAATATCACCGTCAGTAGTAACTACTATTGATCAGTAGTATCTTCAATATGCCTTGATCAGTAGTAACTTAGTTATATTCTCATCAGTATCAACTTTATCCTTAGTAAGTTTCTGCCCCATCAGTACTAAATATGATCAGTACTAACTGCAGCATCAGTAATAAGTTGATCTGTGATTTTGTCCCAACACAAACGTCTGAAATTAAATAACATATCAGCAAATCGAACACGCATAAATGTCTTCATATATCAAAATTATGTCGTCATGGTTTGTACACTTACAAATAACAAGTCACATGTCGTTATTCAACTGAAAATCAACATGGATGTTTTACCAGGAGATTGCATAACACACATCCTCTCATTCGGATCACCTAAGGATGCATGTCGGTCTGCTGCTGTCTCTTCAATGATTAAGCATGCTGTAGAATCTGAGTTGTTGTGGGATATGTTTTTACCACCTGATTACCAAGAAATCATATCAAGAAGTGTGTCGCCAGTAAAGTTTAAATCCAAGAAGGAATTGTTCTTTAAGCTTTCGACTCCTATTCTCCTTGATGGTGGCCTCAAGGTAAGCATTGCATCGCACGTTTTTCTCAATCTTGATTTAGGTTTTTTATTGTTGAAAAGATATAAAATGTTTTAAGGATCTCAAGTTTTCAATGATCAAATGTACGTTAAAAACTTGATTTTCCCTATTATTTTTAATTTATGATTTGCCAAAAGTAAACATATATTGTAGCCATTAGACTCATGCCAACAGTGCCATTGGCATGCCCTTTCAGTAGTTGGCATCCGTTCATTTCTTGAGGGATGGGTGGTGTATTTGAATAAAAGTGGGTATTTTGTGTGTGAATATTTTATAATGTGTGAGATCCAAAAATATAAGTGAAGGAGTATTATTAGCATGTGTGTCAGTTGAAGTGAGCAATCTTAATATAATGTATTGTACATATATGATGGGTCTCACACTCCTTTTCTATCTTTATATATATTAAATGAAGGTTTTTTTTGAATGGTTGCCACCTCATCTTGTCCACGTCAGCTATGCTGACTGGACTAATCCTAGTAAGCAGCTGATGTATGGTTTATCCTCTTCAGCAATTCAAAATGTTTAAACCCGCTAATCCTGAATAATAGGGATCTACGCATGAAGATTAAACCGCATGAAGATTGAATAGAGATAACTACCAAAGGTGGGGCAAAATTTATGGAATAGATAGTTACGGGCAAATGTTTTTAAAACTCCCTTGTGGTGATTTCATCCATTATTTTCGCCCAGACATTACAGCCTTGATTTACTATTTCTTCAACTTCTTCAACGTGATTTCTGCAAGAGTTATGAAGAGTTGAAGACCCAATTCAACTTCTCTCTGATCAGCAATCAGGTCACGAAATTTGTGACTTTCGTTTCAGTTTGAATTAAACACTAAAAATGGTGATGAAGCCCGTTCTCTCTCTTCTCTGTTGAAGGTATTCTATCTATTGCCTGTTTCTTCCCTACAATCTCAGGTTCTTTAATTTGTTATCCATCATTCGATCCTACAAACCTTTTCAATTTGGATCATTATCCCTATTTGCTTTTATTAATTAGGGTTTGGATTATTATTCAGATTTTAGGGTAGATTCTTCTTAGTGACTTAATTCTTCAGTTTGCTGCCAATTATAGAGTACAATTTCAGGTACGTTTGGTGGTTTAAAGTCTTTTTATTCCAGGCAATGGCCCAAATGGAATTCGCTATATATTTGACATGTTTTTGATTTACGCTATAACTTCTTCCTTGGATGATACATACTAATTTTATGTATCAGCAACAACATGTTAAACTTCCTCCCATGAAAACTTCGACAACTTACTAATTTACATAGATGTATAGAAGTGTTGACTATTAGTCAACACTCTAATTAGTCCATGTTCGTGTAAAAATGGAAATTTTATCAATTTCCATGGGATGAAAGTGAAATTTAAATAACTTTTGATTTTTTATCATTGTTTACTAAATCATATATTTTACAGGGCATTTCTTTAAAAAGGGTGGTGATTCGTACAGATCAATTACATGGATATAAATTGCTCTGTACGAATCACCTCCCTTTAAAAAGTTGTGCATTACGCCATGACATCCATTATTGGCTATGTAAAGATACAAGTCATGTGCGTTTTATTCTATCTTGATTGTAAATGTAATCCTAATATTTGATTTAATTAAAATGATTGGTGGGACAGTTGCCCCAAAAACAATTGAGCTTGATGCAACAGAGTGCAGATCAATATTGTGAAGTGTAAGGACATGAAACAAAAAGAGTTCTTTCTTTTTTAAAACCATGTTAATTGGTTGTAATCTATAAGATGATTATATAGCAACGTCAGTGGGACCATCAGGTTATGTGTTGTTCAGATTCCGTCTGATACCATAGAAGGTATGAAGTTTATATCGAATTTAATAATTTGTTTGCCAAGTCATTGATGAGTCATTTCAAAAAAAAAATTAGAAATTAGAATTTAGAAATTTGTTTGCCAAACCAATTTATATTTGGTTATTTGGGTATGGGTAGTTCGGGTGATATGTCGGATGCGGGTATATTCACTTATACCCGAAAAATTGTGCTTAAAATCAAATGGGTGGTCTTAATGGAATGCAGCGGGTAAAAATGACGTAAATGAAACGGGTCAAATATGTGGTCTTAATGAAATTTAAGTAAAGAGAGAAACTGTGAAATGGAGAACATGTCAAACACGGTGAAAATTAATTGTAGTTGGCAAATTTAATTTCATCATAAAAAGTTAAAAATTAACATTAAAGTTAAACATCCAGTTTGTAACTTGAAATTAAATTGTCAACCCATTAGTTTGTAACAAGTTACCGAAAGAAAGGAAGTGAATTAACAAACTATATGTGTGAAACTTATTTGTAATGTAAATTTAACAACGACCTGGTTGCTAAATGTAAATAAACAAGTTGCATGCATGTTAATTGCTCTTTTTAATATATTTTTTTTCAATGGGGAGTTAATGTTAGTTGCTCTCTTTAATATATTTTTTTTCTTATCTTATAGTTGATTTATTCATACTATAATAATTGCAGCTTGGAATGAAGTTTAACGCAGTGAGGTTAGAATCTTCAATTATTTATGCACTCCCATTCAACTCAGAGAAAAAAAAGAGGTGGTGTTGCAGTGAAACGGGTAATTGTCAGGATCGATTAACTATGAAGAGTTAATAAACACCTTTAGATCTAATTGATAATAGAAGTTGCAGCGGATCAACACTATATCAATATATTAAGAACAATGAACTGTAAAACAATATGCGAGAATATCAAGAACACAGTTTCACAAAAAGCTTCAATGTATATTATTGATTAACAATACACACGTACATTTACAATTCGTAAGGAACTATTTATAATAGTCCTTGAAGCCTAATTATTTACCCCAGTTATTCTAGGACTTGATTTACATTCGAATTATAAAAGATATACATTGAATTACATTCTATAACTATCTCTACGAAGATCTCGGACTTGATATGCTTCCAAAATGTATACCAGTAGTAACTGCAATCACCAGTAGTAAATAAGCATCGTCAGTAGTAACTCTGGTAACCAGTAGCAAGTCCAGATACAACGTCAGTAGTAACTACTAAGATCACTAGTATCTCCAATATGCCTTGATCAGTAGTAACTAAGTTATAGTATTCACCAGTATCAATTCATCAGTAGTAAGTAATTCTGCCCCATCAGTACCAACCATAATGTTAATCAGTAGTAAACATGATCAGTACTAACTGCAACATCAGTAATAAGTTGATCTGTGATTTTGTTCCAACAATCTCCCCCTAAACTTATTGATTCTCTTTAAATCACATAAGTTTCTTTTGTTCTTCCTCTTCCTTCTTTCTTTTCTCCAACGTTCTTTGATTCTGTTGATGTCTTTGTGCAATGATGTATTTGTTGTTTCTCTTTGTAAAATAAGTTAATTTGTTCTGGAACATAACAGCATCATAAGGTTTCATCATTGTATTTGTGAATATCTGATACATAGTCTTTTCAGAATGTGGATATTCTTTTTCATATAAGTATAGCTCACATATTTTGCCTGATTTTTCAAAGAAGTACATATTGGCAGTTGGAATCACATTCCAAGCATAAACATTTCCTGGATCTGTAAATTGTTCTGGGTAGTTGTCTGGATAAAATGCAGCATCAATCATTCTTGTTAAGTATCCAGCGCCAGATTCTTTCCATGATTTCTTTGACATCCTTGGTTTTCCAATGATCAGAAGCTTGATTACATCACTTCTTGAACATGAACTGATCAATGGTAACCATCCAGTAAATCTTTGTACAACTTTATCTTCCCTTATAATTTCTATGACATTGTTAGGCATAACCCTCCAATTGATGATTGGATTGTTCTGCAAGGGAGCAACAGGTACTTCAAGAACAGGAATGATTTGTTCTGTTTTTGATTTCTTTTTAGTACTCTGTTCTTGAGTAACAACTTTTCTCTTCTTTGATTGGGGAGTTGAGGAATCACCAGTAGTTGATACACTACCAGTTTTTATAAATGTTGGACTGATTGGAATTAGGGCTTTAGATTTCTTTGCTTCTTTTTCTTCTTGTTCAGCCAAATCCTTCTTCTTGGCAGCACAATATTTTTCAATAATGGTCATCATCTTCATTCTGCCAAAGGACTTTGCATTGTGCCCTTTTGTCTTTAAAAATTCAATCATATTGGTCTTATGTTCAAACACATCATCAGTTAATTCACTCTTAGTTCTCTTGCATTCAGAAACCAAATCTTCAAGACATTTAATATGTTCTTCTTCAACTTTTCTAAGCCTCTTGAATTCTGCTTTTTGAGCTTCTATCTGAATGTCTTCTATTTGAACAAGTACTTGAACAGGGATTGCACTTTGAGCCTTCTTTTTCTTCTCCTCAAGAGCTTGATACATCTCCACATTCTCCAAGAATTTCTTGTGTTTTACCATCCATCTGGACTGCTTTTCTGATCTGACATGATTAATTTTGTTCACCATTTGGTGACCTAATGCTCTGTTTGGATAATCATCATCATATATTTCCTTTCCTTTTCCAATACAAGCAGATGGTGGAGGTGGAGTGTATTTCATATCAGGTACACCCAGAATCAGAAGTTTTGGATAAAACAAGTGTAGTTGATCTTCTGATAAAATTTTAGGGTGTGGAGGAAGTGTACATTCATCTACCTCAAACCAATTCACATTATCATCAATGTCAGGTATGATAAGTGGTTGATTAGGAGTTAGTGGTTTGGAGATGATGACATGTCTTTCCCTTTCAATTAACTCTGGGAGTTGTAGTTCTTCCTCTTCAGTAGTAACCAAAGTAGTTACTACTTGTGTGACCTCAGGAGTTACTACTGATAGGGCATCAGTAGTATTTGTTGCAATGATTTCCTCTTGTGGATTTACTACTGCTATAATATCAGTAGTAGGAGTTACTACTGATACTTCTTGTTGAGCTTGTTCTTCCATATGAGCAGTAGTAGTAGGCTCATCATCAACATTCATCCTTTCTGGGCCTTCATCAATATTTGTTTCTTTGAGATTGAGGAGAGAAGTTGTTGCTGCTGCAATTGATTCATCAATCATACTCTGAATGTTGTCCTTCTCCCCCTTAGTGAGCTCAACTGGTGGAGACTCACTACTCTCAACCTTCTTTTTCAATCTTCTTATAATTTTAGTTTGTTGATGAAGCCTGTGCTCATACATTCTCATCCGTTTGTTGATTGTATTAATATGCTTCTTCATCACTGTTATTGTTTTTCCCTGATTTGTGAGATATTTAAGACAATCTTGTACAGTGGATTCAAGAGAATCCACTTTATCCGTCAATTGTTTGGTTTTAATACTGCCCTCACTCCATCTAGCAAGATCATCGGGCTCACTGACTGGTACATTGGCTTTAAGGTTTTCCATCCTTTCCATCAAATCCATAGATCTACCCTCATCACTTCTTGGTGATTCATTGGGTTGTTTAGACACCCTCTTCTTCCTAGAAGAAGCAGAAGTGCCCCCCTTTTGGTTTCTTGGCACCGGGGTCCTTTAAGTAATTCCTCAAATGAGTCATCACTTAAAGTTGCCGAGGTCTGGGTCTTTGTTATGTTTTCACTGTCCTGTGCACCCACCTTTGGGGCATCAGTTGTGAAAGCCCTCGCCTCATGTCCTCTCTCCTCCTTGGAGGACAACTCTTGGAGCCTGGGGTGTGACTCAATTTGTCCCCTGGTGTCCTTGAAGGAAGTTTTCTTCCTTTTGTAAGTTGTGGAAATATTTTGGGTTTTGTTTGGTAGGTCTTCCACAGAGTGAAGAGTAGCACTCTGCAGATTTGTTTCAAGTTCCTGGGACACATTCAGGACTTCTATATGTGTGGGTGATTGAGTGACTATTTGGGGTGGTGTTTGGGCTGCATTTGGGGGTGATAGAGTGGGTTGAGGTTCAATTTGGGTTGTATCTATGATTGAACCTTCTCCAAGTTGTGGTTGATCTTTGATCATATTAGGAAACAAAGGGGTTTCCTTGCCCGAAAATTTAAATTGTTTCCTCATATTTGAGAAAACTTTCTTGTTCAACTCAGGAATTATAAAAATATTTTTGGGAGTTGACAAGTTTTGCAATTCACAGTTTATAATATGTTGAAGAAATCTGGGATACATTAAAAATTTTGAGGAACTAAGATTTCCCAACATACCTTCAAAAATCATATATGAAAAATTAAATACTTGGTCTGTGCATAAACAGACAACAGCAGAGGCTATTGCCTTATTAAACTCATTCCAAGTACTTCTTTTTGGAGAAATGCAATGCTGAATAGTATGTACAAGAAATTTCCATTGTGGGGAGAGAAGACCTTTTTGAAAAGTTACTATGTTAAGTCTTCCCTCATAGCCCATTTTATTTAAAATTTCAGCAATGAATTCCTTAGGAAGTGTAAACATACCTGCATCATCATGTAGTTATAGATGGTGTCGAATCGATTGTTCAGTGATTGTGATCGTCTTTCCATCCACCGCTGATTTTATCATAGGCACAGTTGCACCTTCTGTTCTTTCAGTATTGGTCCAGAAATCAACCAAGTGCTGTTGATATGCTTTCGGTTTTACAGTTAAAGCGAACTTAATGTATGAGTTCTTCAAGAATTGTACGATTGGTCGAAAGTCTTTTGTACCATCTGGATTTCGTAGAAACGCACACATATTGTGGAACTCTGAGTATTTAAGATCTGTTTGAACATTGAGAGATTGTAGAGTTGCCATTGTTGTTGATTTTGATGTTTTGATCCTTTGATTTGAGAGAAACAAGTAAGAATTTTTTGTTACTGGTGCAAGGTTTTTGATCGTAAGTTAGGGTTTATCGAGAGGATTTAGCAAATCGAAGTGAAGATAATGCTAAACTAATCGACTGCCGCCTTTTATATCTTTCGATTTAACCTGCAAAAAGACTAAATTACCCTTCGAATCATAACATAACGGTTATTTTCACGGGGGTTAGTTTGGTAATTTTGACGTGAAATACCAGTAGTAAATTAGATACCAGTAAGAGAACGTCAGTAGTATCTACGAACATCAGTAGTAACTAAGGATTTTGACATCAGTAGTAACTATAAACATCAGTAGAAACCATTAACATACAAGACCAGTAGTATATGTGAATACCAGTAGTACTGACTTACCAGTAGTATTTATGTAAACCTAATACACACCAGTAGTAATGAACTACCAGTAGTATTTTGTGCACATGCCTACATATCAATAGTACAGACCTACCAGTAGTAAAACACTTAAACAAATAAATAACTTTTTACAACAAAAAGTTTACACATGATTTTAAGTGAGATTTTAATTTATCAAAATCATTCCAATACTGCTAACCAAGAAGTTGAATCTTCCTACATCAAATGCTTTTGTAAAAAGATCTGCTAATTGATCATCAGTATGAATTTTAACTACTTTGATTAATTTCTTTTCATTGCAATCTCTTATAAAATGAAATCTTATTTCAATGTGTTTAGTTTTAGAGTGTTTTACTGGGTTGTTCACAATACTAATAGCACTTTGATTATCAATATAAATAGGAGTTTTAAGGATAGAGATACCAAAGTCTAGAAGCTGGTTTTGAATCCAGAGTACTTGAGCACAACAAGCAGATGCAGCTACATACTCTGCTTCAGCAGTTGATGTTGATACATTTGTTTGTTTCTTACATTGCCATGACACCAGTCTTGATCCAAAGAATTGACATCCACCAGTAGTGGACTTTCTATCTTGACATTCACCTCCATAGTCACTATCTGTGTAGGCTATGAGTTCAAAGGGTGAATCATGTGGATACCATAGACCAAGTGATGGTTTGCCTTTCAAGTATCTGAATATTCTTTTGACAGCCTGCAAGTGTAGTTCTTTAGGTCTTGCTTGATATCTTGCACACACACAAACACTATACATAATGTCAGGTCTTGATGCAGTTAAGTACATCAAAGAGCCTATCATTGATCTATATAAGTGTTCATCTACATCCTCCCCCTCAACATCAGGATGTAGGTGTTTGTGAGTTTCCATTGGTGTACTTGCACTCTTGCAGTCTTTCATATCAAACTTCTCCAAGATGTCTTTAACATATTTTGATTGGTTTATTAAAATACCATCTGTTCTTTGACTGACTTGGAGTCCAAGGAAGAAGTTCATTGGACCCAAAGAGCTCATCTTGAATTTGATTTGCATCAGTTATTCAAATTCTTTGCATAATAAATCATTGGTTGAACCAAAAATGATATCATCTATATAGATTTGTACCAGTAGTATATCATTTTTGACTTTCTTTGTAAACAAAGTTTTGTCAATGGCTCCCCTTTTAAAATTATTCTTTAATAGATATGATGATAATGTATCATACCATGCTCTTGGTGCCTGATGTAGGCCATACAGAGCTTTATCTAATTTGAACACATAATCACCATGTTTTGGATCTTCAAATCCTGGAGGTTGGCATACATAGACCTCTTCTTCAATCTTCCCATATAGGAATGCACTCTTTACATCCATTTGATAGACTTTGAATTTTTTGAATGAAGCATATGCTAAGAAGATTCTTATTGCTTCAATTCTAGCAACAGGAGCATATACTTCATCATAGTCTATTCCTTCTTCTTGAGTGTATCCTTGGGCTACAAGTCTGGCTTTGTTTTTTATCACTATACCTCTTTCATCTTTCTTGTTTCTAAAGATCCACCTTGTTCCAATGGCTTTTTTTCCTTTTGGTAGAGGTACAAGTGTCCAAACAGCTTGTAATTTGAATTGAAGGAGTTCTTCTTGCATTGCCTCAATCCAGTTTGAGTCTTTCATTGCTTGTTGAATCTTCTTTGGTTCATCCTGAGACAGAAAGCATTCAAACATACATTCATTAGCAATTAAACTTATATTACACATGTTTGCAGTTAAGCTTTTGTTTAATTTGCTTCTTGTTTGCAGTGGTGAGTTAACATCACTTAGAACAAGGTCTAATGGATGGTTCTTCCGAGTCCTTGTTGTTGTAGCTCTGTCAACCACTAGTTGATTTTCAAGATTGGACTCATTTGTCTCAGGCATTTGGTCTTCTAGTGATCCTTCATTGTCATTGATGTTTGGTTCATCATCATCTTGGTCAGCATTACCACTGTTATTGTCTTCATTGAGATCAGTAGTATTGTTGTTGTTACTGGGATCAGTAGTATCTTGAGAATTTAGGTTATTGCTAGGATCAGTAGTATTTTGAGTACTATTACTGATACCAGTAGTATTTGAATTACTACTATCCTCATTCTCAGAGTTACTACTGCTTCCAGTATTTGAGTTTTTACCGTCCTCAGTATTAACTGTGGGAGCAGTATTAACTACTATGTATCTCATCTCTTCTTGACCAGTATTAACAGATGTTGTTCCTTCCTTTTGAATATGACAATTTGAATCACCTGCATTTAAATCCATGTTAGAATTAAAGGATTTGGTTAGATTGTCTATGTTAAATAGCCAATCTGGACCATTTCCTTGTTCATTAGAAACATTTTCATTAAAGGATACATTGATGCTTTCTTCAATTATCCTTAGTGTTTTGTTGAACACTCTGTATGATTTGCTTTGAGTAGAGTATCCCACAAAGATTCCATCATCAGCTTTGCAGTCAAATTTACCAATTTGTTCTCTTGTAATCAGAATAGTACAAGGACAACCAAATGATTTTAAAAAACTTATAGAAGGTTTTCTTTTATTAAAAAGTTCATATGGTGTTTTATAATGTGGCTTCACTATTAATACTCTGTTTTGAACATAACAGGCAGTATTAACAGCTTCAGCCCAAAAAGTGATTGGTAACTTTGAATCTGCTAACATTGATCTTGCTGCTTCTATGATGGTTCTATTTCTTCTTTCAGCTACACCATTTTGTTGAGGAGTTCTAGGTGAGTTGTATTGCCTGTCAATACCTTTAAGATCACAAAATTTAATTAAATTAGCATTTTTAAATTCTGTGCCATTATCACATCTTATGGCTTTAACTTTTTGATCAGATGTGTTCTCCAGTTTAACAATTAAGTTCTTGATGAGTTCACTTGTTTCATCTTTTGTCCTGAGAAAGAAAACCCATTTATACCTGGAAAAGTCATCAGTAATAACAAGACAATATTGTTTCTTTCCAATACTCATTACATTTGTAGGTCCAAATAGGTCCATATGTAAGAGTTGTAAAGGAACAGAAATAGAGTTCACAGATTTGGACTTATGAGAAGTTTTGTGTTGTTTACCTTTTAGGCATGCAACACAATGATGATCACACATGAATTGTTTTTGAGGTAGTCCAATGACCAAATTTCTTTTTACTAAATTGTTCATGTTTTTGAAATTAGTGTGACACATCCTTCTATGCCATAGTTCTGATTCAGTGGTGTTTGCCTTGGATATAAAACAGTTGACCTCATTTGAAGAAATGAGTTCTCCCCCTATATCCAGGCAATACACATTGTTTCTCCTTGGAGTTCTTAAAACAACATATTTTTCATCTAAAATAAAGTCAGGAGAAAGAATGATGCACTCAATGTCTGTGAAAAGAATTTTGTTCTTTTTATCACACACTTGAGACACACTGACAAGATTGTATTTTAGTTCAGCTACAAAAAAATACATCATCAAAGGTAATTTTACCATTTGTAACAGTACCTTTACCTGTAATCTTACCTCCCTTTGGGTTCTCACCAAAAGCTACATAACCTCCATCAAATGACTTGAAATCCTTTAGAATTTGCAGATTTCCAGTCATGTGCCTTGAGCATCCACTATCAAAGTGTCATGTTCTTCCTTCTTCTGGGATCTGAATGCTCTGCACAAGTAAATAAAAGGTTAGTTAAGTTTGGGAACCCAAGCTTTATATGTCTTGGGTTCATCCTTTGAGAAATCAGATTTAGAACAGTTAACCTTAAACATTTTTGGTACCCATACCTTTTTAGTACTGGTGTTCTGTTTTACTGCTGGTCTTTTAGACTTGGTACTGGTGTCTGAGTTCATTACTGATCTTGGTCTATACCTACGATTTTGAGCCTTTGAATACTTTACTACTGATGGACCAGTAGTATTTGGGTATTTACTATGTTTAGAATGACCAGTAGTGTTTTTAGGGTTGACACCAGTAGTATGTTTGAATGTTGGTTTAGCAGCAGTAGTATTCTTGTAATTAGGGTTTTTACCAGTAGTGTTTTTGTACTGGTACCAGACAGCATTATAATTAGGGTTAACACCAGTAGTAAAATTGTTAAAGTTTTTACTGGTGTTGGAAAATTTAAAATATTGTTTATTTTGATTTGATTTTCCATTGTTCTTTAAGTAATTGCTGTTCTTTGGGCTTCCAACTCTTCTGTTTTGCACAAATCTTGGTGCACTTCTTCCAAATCTTGGTGTTTCAGCAATTGGAGTTTTATTTTTATTTAATACTGAAGGACCAGTAGTATCTTTTAACTTTTGTGTTTTTGCTTTTTCTTTAAAATTTTTAAATTCTTTAAATTCTTTACAGTTAATTGGATTGAAGTGACAATCCTTTGCTAAATGATTTACTTTGTTGCACATAACACATCTTAATTTCTTATCTTTGGCACCTTCAGGTTTTCTTTGATCTAAGAGTTGATTTTTATTTCTTTCATTTACCCTTCTTAGAATTTGTGGTACATTTTCTGCATTATATTTAGGAGAGTCTTCTTCACTTTGTGCTGTGTGAAAGCTTGTATCAATTGAGTTTGTAGATTCAGTTTGAAAAATTTTGAATTCAATTGAGTCTGTAGTTTGATCATCATCAGAAGAATCATTTGATTCAGTTGTTTCATTATTAGATGCAGTTTGATTTTCAGTTTTTAATTCATTAATGATTCTTTCTGAACTATTTTTAAGTGGATGGATGAATTTATATGGAGGTGGTACAGCATGATATCCCACTCCATGAATAACTTTTTCTGTAGTTTGGTTATTAGTTAATTTATCAAGAATTTTAGTGCTTCTTTCAAATTTCTTAATTGTCAATTTATTTTGTTCAATTTCAAGTTGACATTCTTCTAATTTACTTGTTAGTTCTTTATTTTTTGATTCATAGTAATCTTTCTCATCTACAGCTTGGAGCAATGCTTCCTTTATCCTTTGATCAATCATCTGGTACACCTTTATCTGATGTTCTTGATCAGCAATCACACCATCAAATTCATAATTTCTTCTTAATGCTTTTGCTAAATCTTCATTTAGTTTAGTGTTTTCTTTTTCTAAATTTTTAACAATTTTAATACATTCAGAAGTACAAGGTTTATGTTTTACCTCAGATTTGCTGTCAGTAAAGGCCATAAGAGCTTGATTTTGAGCATGTTCTTCTGCTTGAAAGCTCCAGTCATATCCTTGTCCTTGTTGTGAAACAAGAGCAGTTGATTTTGATCTTTTGTCTGGCTGAGGACATTCTTTTGCAAAGTGACCAAGATTGTTACAGTTGTAACATTTGACTTTAGTTTTGTCAAATCCAGCTTTGTCACCTTTGTTGTAGTTGAGACTTGTCCTACCAGTCCTTTTTAAGAACCTTTTGGTTCTCAGGCTCAGCATAGCCATCTGCCATTTGAGATTCATCTCCTCAAGATCATCAGGATTCAATTGTTCCAAATCATCACTAATTAGTGCAGTATGCACATGACTAGTGAAAAAGGATTCTCTTGCAGCATCTTCACAATCTGCAGCCTTTCCTGTGGCAGTTTCTTGACCTTGACCTGTACTAGATACAAATGCAGCATTATTAGAAGAAATAGAAGGGTTCTTTTGATTTACCTCAGTTTCAAATACTCTGAGATCATTGTAGAGTTCATCTAACTCCTTTTCTTCTAGTGCATCTCTCTGTCTGTATATCACTGTGTACATGGTCCATTCTTCACTAAGAGACCTTAGGAACTTCATGTTAACATCTTCTTGATCCATCTTAACCCCAACCTGGTTAAGTTCACCAATTAGCTTGTTGAATCTGTCAAACACTTGAGTGAGTGTCTCATTGGGCTTTCCTTTGAAGTTTTCAAAGTCTTGCTTGAGAACAGACTTCATGTTCCTCTTGGTGCTCTTGGTGCCAACGAATCTCTTCTCCAGTGCTTGCCACAGCACCTTTGCATCATCATATTCAACAAAGAGATGTTGATAGTCATTAGGAATGGCCAGTAGGAGAGTGCTTAGAGTTTTGAGTTCGATTCCTCTGTCTTTCTTCTCCTTTTCACACTTGAGTTTGTCTGCTTCAGTTGCAGAACTGCTTGCTTGAGCCGGACCAGTTTTGTTTCCTTCAATGACAACTTCCCACATGGAATAATCAGTAATAAGCATGTATTGCTTAATACGATTCTTCCACATCCCAAAGTTATTGGGAGTGAGTATAGGGATTTTGTTAGCTTGAGTGCTTTCATTATTATCAGTCATGATTAATAATGTGTGTGTTTTAAAGATTAAAACTTTTTGTTGTTCTTAAAAATTCGTAGATCTAGAACCAAAAAGCTCTGATACCACTTGTCAGGATCGATTAACTATGAAGAGTTAATAAACACCTTTAGATCTAATTGATAATAGAAGTTGCAGCGGATCAACACTATATCAATATATTAAGAACAATGAACTGTAAAACAATATGCGAGAATATCAAGAACACAGTTTCACAAAAAGCTTCAATGTATATTATTAATTAACAATACACACGTACGTTTACAATTCGTAAGGAACTATTTATAATAGTCCTTGAAGCCTAACTATTTACCCTAGTTATTCTAGGACTTGATTTACATTCGAATTATAAAAGATATACATTGAATTACATTCTATAACTATCTCTACGAAGATCTCGGACTTGATATGCTTCCAAAACGTATACCAGTAGTAACTGCAATCACCAGTAGTAAATAAGCATCGTCAGTAGTAACTCTGGTAACCAGTAGCAAGTCCAGATACAACGTCAGTAGTAACTACTAAGATCAGTAGTATCTTCAATATGCCTTGATCAGTAGTAACTAAGTTATAGTATTCACCAGTATCAATTCATCAGTAGTAAGTAATTCTGCCCCATCAGTACCAACCATAATGTTAATCAGTAGTAAACATGATCAGTACTAACTGCAGCATCAGTAATAAGTTGATCTGTGATTTTGTTCCAACAGTAATTTTACTATCAATACTTTGTCTAATTTGATTAATTTAGAAACATATAAACTCTTTAATTTTTTTTTTTTATTTCTTTGTTTTTAAATAGACTGATTGTGAAGTTCATGTACACCAGAAAGGTGTTGCTGTAACCGTTTTAGATGCATGCACAAGATACATGGATAACAATGAGCAATTCGTTCCCCTTGATGAAGCAAATGTATTATCATAAAAACACATTTTACTTATTTTCAATTTAAAAGGGATACATTTAGAAGCTCGTGTTGCAACGTTTATCTCCCTTATTTGTAATGCAACGTTTATCTCCCTTATTTGTAACGTTATTATGATGAAGCAAAAAATGATGGAAATATGTTTGTTTTCCTTTTCTTTATTTTTGGTCATTAAAAATTTAAAATAGATTTAGTTTAGCGTTCGTAATCATATTTAATACACTACTTATTTTTTTAAATGGAACTTTGTATTAAAGGTTATATAAATGAAAACATAACAGGTGCACCGACTTTAAGTCTTAACATATGGTTAGGAATCCCCGATACTTTAAGATTGTTTTACATTTCGGGGAGTAGTAAGAATCGGTGTAATTATCATCCAATCCTTCAGATTCACATATACTATCTGAACTAAAATAATCCGTGTGCTGACCAGGAATCTTTGACAATAAAGGATTAAAGATATTGATATACGACAAAGATGGAAAGGTTGAACAACACCTTGAAGCTTTCACATATACTGTTTTTATATACATTTCGTTGTGTGATTGACTACATAATATTTATTGAGATATTTGGACTTGACGCCCGTGATTCATCACGGGTTATCATCTAGTTATATATTAAGCGATCTCACACTCTTGGGTTCGGATTGTAGACGTTCTCGATAGACAAAGCAACGGGTAAGAAGTGTTACATGTTAAGTGCACGAGATCTCTACATCGCTTGGTCAAGCAATTCTCTCTTTTGGTGTTGGAAACCCCATCAACAATCGAGGTTATTAAACTAAATACATATATATATACATACGTTCTATTTCTTATAGATGTTTTTTTTATGTGTGTGTGATATCAAAATATGTTTATTTGAAACAGATTCTTTGAAGCTGTGGAGCTCAGAATGGCAAGTTGGCTTGAAATCGAGGGAAAGATCAAAACAAAAACGTTGTCACCAAATACACATTACGGTGCGTATCTCATTGTTGAAGTGGCACATTATCGTGCTTTCGGGTTAGACGTTTTACCATGTGAGGTTTCAATAGAAGTTAAAGTTGGTGAACTTCTTTCGCAAGGGAAGATAATATTTTCTCACAACAAGTGTAGCAAGCGCTCATTTGAGCATGTTTCGAATCAAAATGAGATTAAAAAAGGGTCGAGTACACGACAATTGTCTAGATACTCTCACGTGCGAAAAGATGGATGGTTAGAGATAGAATTGGGTGAATTTTATAACGATGGAAGTTGTGAGGAGGTTAAGATGAGTTTAAGAGAGGTAAAGGGTGTTCATTTGAAAGGTGGACTTATTGTGGAGGGAATTGAGATTAGACCTATCTACTAATGATTATTATTGCCAAAAAAAAAAAGTCAAATTACAAAAAATGGTCTCTTTTGCAGTTGTATGTTTATGTTTTGCAAAATTCTAGTTGTTTTGTCTTTATGTAATGATCATACATAGGCATTAGTTAAGTTTTTAACCATTAACAATAACTAAACTTTTACATACTTTTGATTAAAGCACAAAACTACAAATTGAACTGATTTGAGTTACTTAACAAGTTGGTTGAATTTGAAAATGCATCCTAAAGCACGGTCGAAATCAGCATCTTCAAGTGCTAAAGTGAAACGAAAATAGCCCGAAATTCCAGTCCAAGAAGGCCCGTAGATTTGTGGCTCTCAAGTCTCAACATTGCTTCTCTAATGTTAGAGTCATTGAGATTGGCTCTCCAAATAAAACCATCTTTATTAGTTTCAATTGTTTTATCATTATAATTACATGGTTTTGCAATTATGGAAATACCGCTATGAGCTTCAAATACATCCCACCCACATTGCTCAAGTGCCTAAGTTCCATACATGCAACAAGAAAATAAGCAATAACTTTGCACATAAATAGGGAGACCGTGTAAGAAAATACAGGTGGCAAACGGGTAATTATTTGTGGATGTCAATGGGTCAGGTTGAGTTGACATAAAAGACTTTTCATGTAAAAAACAAATTTTTTTTCAGAATTAATTAGTGTGTCAAATATGATTTCTATATTACTTCAACTAATCTTTTGATAACATAGTTAGGACGCTTTTGTGTTGACCTTAGATCCTTTTGGTCAACGTCATTTTAAGTTTAAAAAATAGAGTAAATTGCATTAATTGTCCACATAGTTTGTACGAAATTATGGATTTTCATCCCTCAATAATTTTATTGCACATACACAAATAATTCCTTAATTTTGAAACTTGTAACATCAATGATTCCCAATTTTGAAATTGCCCACTTATAACATCAACTGTCTCGGAAAACTTAATGGACTTTTTTCTTTAGGAACTGTTGTGTTACAAGTTAAAAAAATTAAATACATAATTTTATACAAATCACAAGGACCACTTATGTAATTTACTCTTTTTTTCGTAACAATGACAAGGGCATTAAATCAGTTTAATATCAACGACTCGAGTTGTCAATAATAACTCATGTAATTAACCTAAATGTTTTCACTTGAAGAGACTATTTTACACCTTAAATAAGGTGATTATAATGAAGCAACAGAATGAAGTGTCAATTATAACGCGGGCCCCATATTTATCACAAACAGTAAGCACATTTTCAATCTCTTCATTATCATAAATTAAACCCGTAGGGTTTATTGTGGGGCCCATTATATAAACCCATGGTTTAGTAACAGTCTCCAATGCGTTATTAAGTAGGTTTTCAGTCAGTTTAAAATCATCTTCAAATTTGGTGTGAATTTGCACAATATCTGCATTAAGAAATCTGGCAGATGAGAAATAATTCCCATTTGAGGTAAGCACAAAGTTCCTCCTTGAATACAACATTGGACCAATTTGTTAAAAATAGCCAATTCTGATCGGTTGGAAAAGCGTATGCATTTTTGATGAATTTTGGTGTGACATCGCATTCAGATTTTGTCTTGCAAAGCTGCAGCTTTGACTGATTCTGGTGTAGGCAAAAAGATTTGATCAACATCCATGGGCAGAATCGTCTTTTTCTCTCTGCATTGTTGAGAACTGAAATGGCTGAGGTTGAAAATCCTATCATCTCACTAGATTTTTCATTCTCGGGTTCTCTCTAAACAAGATAAAAAGATTATCATCTCACTATTATTTGAGGTTTTATGCATTAAAAAAGACACATCTTTCAGATGTTTTATGATGATTAATATAAGAAAAAGAACCTGTGCAGGTGATCGGGTAGCTGAAAGTTCATTAAAAAGACAACCATAATAACACTGACTAATCAGTGCAGTATTTCCCTGTAGTAGTTCCACACTTTTAGCTAATGCTTCACAAATAGTTTCTTCTTCTGATATCACAAATGCTACTTCAAGAAACCTAGATATAACAATTTCCTTAAATTAATTATCATACAAATTTGCTAGGAACCGCTGATTTTACAAGTTTCAAAAATAGGTACTATATGTGTAATAAAATAAAGTCGACGAGATTCATATAATCCAAATGGAAAGGCAAAATTACCCGATTTTTCAATAATCCACAAATGACAGCAGCATGAGAGGGCAGAGGAGTTGTAGCAAGATATTTAAGGACTCCATTTGAGGTTGAAAGGTCAAATTGGTCTGAAATATCTATAAAAACACGAGCTCCAATTTCTCTTGTAATACTTAAAATGTGCTCAAAAGCTGAGCTTGTAACCGCCTCAAATTGATCCATACCAGTAACTACCACTTGTGGTTTTTCTTTTTTTATCAGCTCAATCATCAGATCTGATTGTCGTGGAGCTTCTATAACTGTAATTCCATTTCTTATGGATTTATTCTTGTCTTTCTGCTAAAATGTAAATTTAGTATTACAAATAAATCATTAGTTACATCCTAAATATGTGAAGTTTAGGTAATATTACATTATGTCAATGTTTAATATGCAGATTTTTTCCCAATTTTTTTTAATAAAAAAATTTTAAATGTATTTTTCTTGTCATACCTCCATTACAAGTGAAGTTAACCATTGTTTGGGTAGATTTCTGCTTAAATGATCATCAACAACCGCAAGACGTGGAGCAAATAATAACAGAGCATTCTCAACTGCACTAGCCCTTGAAGGAAAAACAACATTCTTGCAAAACAGTTAAGAATAAACAAGTCAGAAATGTTAATTAAATTATTAATTGTTATTACATAATTATATCAAAACATAAGTGTGTAGAAGGTAAGAGTGTTTACATGAGCAACAATTGGTACATGATGATATGTTCTGATGAATCCTGCAATAAGATCACGAAACCATTTGCTTCCGGAAGGTGGCTCATACTGAAAATGTGAATTTTGTTTTAAAATAGTAGCAAGATATGCTAAGAATGGAATCTTTTCATCAGCAACAGAATCATCTTCATATGATAAATCTAACGAATTGCTAATCTCCTGAAACCCGTTTTTCAGGAACTCGAAGATTTTCTTGACCTGTAAGCTTACTTAGTTTAGTATATAATTAGTTTTCTCATAATTTTTGTAGTTGTATGCTACACTTTTAAGGCTAATTGCATAAAAAGGTAACAATTTTGGCCCAAAATGAACATGTTTATTTTTCCAGTTTAGTAACAAACTTTGAAGGTTTTTTTCTTGGTGTTAATTGTGTTTTACACCTCAAACTTCCAGTGATTTAGCATTATAACCCTTAAACATTGTTTGGCGATGGTTTTATCATAAACTTTTGTTGGCTTAGTGTTAACCACTAAACTTTTGTTGACCAGGTGATTTAGCCCTATTGTTGATGTTAAAAATATTTAAATTATAAACTATCCGTGTAACAAATTTTTAAATCCATCACTTTATACAAACCACAGGGACGTTTTATGTGATTTAGCCCCTTTTTATGAAATTAGCCCTAATTATCAACAATAATTTTGTGATCTTATTACAAAAACCTGATTCGGTTGTCGAAGCTGACAGCTATAGACCGATAAAGCATGAGAAATTCTTCCACCAGCTTTTCCATAAGCCCAAGCAGTCCTAGCACAAATCGGTTGGTCTCCAACAATTCCCATAAAAAACTCAAATCGGTGCGGATTATTCTTTTCAATTTCAACTAACCCTAAAATATCTGTATCAGAAGCCTGCAGAATCTGTCTGCCATAATTGTGTGACAAGTAAACCACGGCGGTTAAATAACCGTTTACAAACAGCTTGTCCTGGTCGCCCTCCAATGTTGAAAATCATGATTCCCATTGGTTTTATTACATCAATTCCTTCTTCAACTGCCCTTGCAACTAACCCTAACCCAAATTGATTCTCAACAAAACCCCAAATTGCAAGATTTGAGTTTATACATTACACATGTGGAATTTAGAGAGTCCACTCCACTTACCTGAAGTGCACAGTAGTTACTTAATGAATGCAGAAATTCTTCATTAGCATTTTCTGTTATAAGTTTCGACATTGCATCGGGATTTGGATTAAGAATCTACAAGAAATTATATATTAAAGATGATGGATTAGTATTTGAACATTAAAATTATAGGAATACCTGTGGTATACATCCGACAATTCTGTCAAGCTGTATGTTATTATCTCTGCAATAAGATAGTAAATCAGATTCATAAAACTCTACCCTATCAAGCAAAGATTTCTTCTCCTGGTCATAGATAGGCTACCCATTATCATCAAAAGCATTTAAGTACAAATTAATCCATGAAATCTTAACTGCTCTTGGGTTAATATCAAGTCCATAAACCTGTAATTGACATTATTTATTTTGTTTAATATTTCATAAGTAGGTGCAGAGATAAGAATACGAATTAGGGCTGTCAAAGCATGCTATTGTTTCGTGTTTTTGGGTAACACGACATGAATTCTGTTTTCTCAACCGAACACGACACAACACGAAGTGGCATTTTTTTTTTCTAACACGAACACGACCCAATTAAAAAAACTAGAAGCACCGCGAGATAAATAATAGAAATTTTTCGTACATGCATATAACATAAATCACTACTAAATATTCCCAAAATTATAACCATTGTGCAATTTCGTGTTAAAATCTGAACCCGAACACGGCCTCGTGTTTGTTTTACACGACACAAACACAAATTCAAATTTCAATTTCGTCCCAAATTCATTCGTTTCGTGTGGTGTCATGTCAATTTTTGGCAACCCTAATAACAAATACCTTTAATGGTGACCATCTTTCAGCAATGGCTATTGATATCCAACCATTTCCACAACAACTAACTTGTCTTTGAAAATAGTGTCAGGATGTCGGTTTAACCCTTCATAAAATGTGTAGGACCAGTCTTCTGGCATAAAGATGCTGGGGATCACCATTGTAGTTACCTTGTTTCTCTTCTCATCACCTGCAACACGAAAATAAATTCAAAATAAAAATAAAAATGATACATGCATACTGAACTAACATCCACAATTCCACAACTTCGAATTGGAAATTGATATGCACACTAAACTAACAAACATCCACAAATCCAGAATTGGAAATTGATATGCATACTGAACTAACAAACATCCACAATTCCACAACTTTGAATTGAAAATTGATATGCATACGCTGCTACTAACCTTCAATTTCTCCGAGATAAACGTCTTGGATCTGAAAATGGTAAGTATCCAGACAATTTTCGGAAGCTCCATCTGTTGGATAAAACACAGATCAACTTGATACTGATGCTGCGACAATAATTAGTACTGATGGGGCAGAACATATTACTACTGATGAGAGTTGATACTGGTGATATTATAACTTAGTTACTACTGATCATGCAAAGATTGAAGATACTACTGATCTTAGTAGTTACTACTGACGATGGTTTCTGGACTTACTACTGATCACCAGACTTACTACTGATGTTACATATTTACTACTGGTGATGAGTTTTACTACTGATACGCGTTTATGGAACATATCAAGTCCGAGATCTTCGTAGAGATAGTTATAGAATGTAAATCAATGTATATTTTTATTATTCGATGTAAATCAAAGTCCTAGAATAACTAGGGTAAATAGTTTAGCTTCAAGGACTATTATAAATAGTTCCTTACGAATTGTAAACGTACGTGTGTATTGTTAACTCAATAATATACATTGAAGCTTTTTGTGAAACTGTGTTCTTAATAATTTCGCATATTATTTACAGTTCATTGTTCTTAATTACATTGATATAGTGTTGATCCGCTGCAACTTCTATATTCAATTAGATCTAAAGTATTTATTAACTTCTCTATAGTTAATCGATCCTGACAAGTGGTATCAGAGCTTATTGGTTCTAGATCTACTATTTGTTAAGAACAACAAAAAGTTTTAATCTTTAAAACACACACATTGTTAATCATGACGGATAACAATGAAAGCACTCAGGCCAACAAAATCCCTATACTCACTCCCAATAACTTTGGGATGTGGAAGAATCGTATTAAGCAATACATGCTTATTACAGATTATTCCATGTGGGAAGTTGTCCTTGAAGGAAACAAAACTGGTCCTGGTATAGCAAGCAGCTCTGCAACTGAGGCAGATAAACTTAAATGTGAGAAGGAGAAGAAAGATAAAGTAATCGAACTCAAAACTCTAAGTACTCTCCTACTGGCCATTCCTAATGACTATCAACATCTCTTCGTTGAATATGATGATGCAAAGGTGCTTTGGGAAGCACTGGAGAAGAGATTCGTTGGGACCAAGAGCACCAAGAGGAACATGAAGTCTGTTCTCAAACAAGACTTTGAAAATTTCAAAGGAAAACCCAATGAAACACTCACTCAAGTGTTTGACAGTTTCAACAAACTAATTGGTGAACTTAACCAGGTTGGGGTTAAGATGGATCAAGAAGATGTCAACATGAAGTTCCTACGATCTCTTAGTGAAGAATGGGCCATGTATACAGTGGTGTATAGACAAAGAGATGCACTAGAAGAAAAAGAGTTGGATGAACTCTACAATGATCTCAGAGTATTTGAAACTGAGGTAAATCAAAAGAACCCTTCTATTTCTTCTAATAATGCTGCATTTGTCTCTAGTACAGGTCAAGGTCAGGAAACCTTCACAGGAAAGGCTGCAGATTCTGAGGATGCTGCAAGAGAATCCTTCTTCACTAGTCATGTGCATACTGCATTGATCAGTGATGACTTGGAACAATTGAATCCAGATGATCTTGAGGAGATGGATCTTAAATGGCAGATGGCTATGCTGAGTCTAAGGACAAAAAGATTCTTAAAGAGAACTGGTAAGACAAGCCTCAACTTCAACAAAGGTGACAAAGCAGGATTTGACAAGACTAAAGTCAAATGTTACAACTGTAACAACCTTGGTCACTTTGCAAAAGAATGTCCTCAGCCAGACAAAAGATCAAAATCAACTGCTCTTGTTTCACAACAAGGACAAGGCTATGACTGGAGCTTCCAAGCAGAAGAGCATGCTCAAAATCAAGCTCTCATGGCCTTTACTGACAACAAAACTGAGGTAAAATCTAAACCTTGTACTTCTGAATGTGCTAAAATTGTTAAAAACTTAGAAAAAAAAACACTAAATTAAATGAAGATTTAGCAAAAGCAGTGAGAAGAAATCATGAGTTTGATAGTGTGATTGCTGATCAAGAACATCAAATAAAGGTGTACCAGATGATTGATCAAAGGATAAAGGAAGAATTGCTTCAGGCTGTGGATGAGAAAGAGTTTTATGAAACAAAAAATAAAGAACTAACAAGTAAATTAGAAGAATGTCAGCTTGAAATTGAACAAAATAAATTAACAATTAAAAAGTTTGAAAGAAGCACTAAAATTCTTGATGAATTAACTAATAATCAAACTACAGAAAAAGTTGTTCATGGGGTGGGATATCATGCTGTACCACCTCCATATAAAATCATTCCACCACTTAAAAACAGCTCAGAAAGAATCATTAATGAATTAAAAACTGAAAAGCAAACTGAATCACATAATGAAACATCTGAATCAAATGATTCTTCTGATGATGATCAATCAATTGAATTTACAATCTCTCAAACTGAATCACCAAAATCAATTGATACCAGCTTTCACACATCACAAAGTCCAAATGAATCTCCCAAATATGATGCAGAAAATATACCTAAAATTCTAAAAAGGGGAAATCAAAGAAAAAGAAATCAACTTTTAGAACAAAGAAAAATCATAAAGGCTCAAGATAATAAATTAAAATGTGTTATTTGCAACAAAGTGAACCATTTAGCAAAGGATTGTCACTTCAATCCAATAAACTGCAAAGAGTTAAAGGAATTTAAAATTTTTAAAGAAAATGCAAAAACTCAAAAGTTAAAAGATACTACTGGTTCTTCAGTAGTAAATAAAATTAAAACTCCAATTGCTGAAACTCCAAGATTTGGAAGAAGTGCACCAAGATTTGTGCAAAACAGAAGAGTTGGAAGCCCAAAGAACAGCAATTACTTCAAGAATAATGGAAAATCCAATCAAAATAAACCATATTTTAAATTTTCCAACACCAGTAGAAACTTTAACAACTTTACTACTGGTGTTAACCCTCATTATAATGCTGTATGGTACCAGTACAAGAATACTACTGGTAAAAACCCTAATTTCAAACATACTACTGCTCCCAAAACAACTTTCAAAAATACTACTGGTGTCAACCCTAAAAACACTACTGGTCAATCTAAAAATGGTAAATACCAAAATACTACTGGTCCAGCAGTAGTAAAACATTCAAAAGCAAAAAATCATGGGTATAAACCAAGATCAGTAGGAAATTATCACACCAGTAATACTTTCAAAAGGGCAGTAGTAAAACAAAACACCAGTACTAAACAAGTATGGGTACCAAAAAGGTTTAAAGTTAAATCTCCCAAAGCTTATTTCTCAAAGGATTAACCCAAGACATATAAAGCTTGAGTTCCCAAACTTAACTAATCATTTACTCTTGTGCAGAGCATTCAGATCCCAGAAGAAGGAAGAACATGGCATATTGATAGTGGATACTCAAGGCACATGACTGGAAATCTGCAAATTCTTAAAGATTTCAAGTCATTTGATGGAGGATATGTGGCATTTGGTGAGAATCCCCTAGGAGGTAAGATTACAGGTAAAGGTACGGTTACTAATGGCAAAATTACCTTTGATGATGTATTTTATGTAGCTGAACTAAAATACAATCTTGTCAGTGTGTCTCAAGTTTGTGATAAAAAGAACAAAATTCTTTTCACAGACATTGAGTGCATCATTCTTTCTCCTGATTTTATTTTAGATGAAAAAATATGTTGTTTTAAGAACTCCAAGGAGAAACAATGTGTATTGCCTAGATATAGGGGGAGAACTCATTTCTACAAATGAGGTCAACTGTTTTATATCCAAGGCAAACACCACTGAATCAGAACTATGGCATAGAAGGATGTGTCACACTAATTTTAAAAACATGAACAATTTAGTAAAAAGAAATCTGGTCATTGGACTACCTCAAAAACAATTCATGTGTGATCATCACTGTGTTGCATGCCTAAAAGGTAAACAACACAAGACTTCTCATAAGTCCAAATCTGTGAACTCTATTTCTGTTCCTTTGCAGCTGTTACATATGGACCTATTTGGACCTACAAATGTAATGAGTATTGGAAAGAAACAATATTGTCTTGTTATTACTGATGACTTTTTCAGATATACATGGGTTTTCTTTCTCAGGACAAAGGATGAAACAAGTGAACTCATAAAGAAATTAATTGTCAAACTGGAAAATACATCTGATCAAAAAGTTAAAGCCATAAGATGTGATAATGGCACAGAATTTAAAAATGCTAACTTAATTAACTTTTGTGATCTTAAAGGGATTGACAGGCAATACAGCTCACCTAGAACTCCACAACAAAATGGTGTAGCTGAAAGAAGAAATAGAACCATCATTGAAGCAGCAAGATCAATGCTAGCAGACTCAAAATTACCAATTACTTTTTGGGCTGAAGCTGTTAATACTGCCTGTTATGTTCAAAACAGAGTATTAATAGTGATGCCACATTTTAAAACACCTTATGAACTCTTTAATAAAAGAAAACCTTCTATAAGTTTCTTAAAATCATTTGGTTGTCCTTGTACTATTCTGATTACAAGAGAACAAATTGGTAAGTTTGACTGCAAATCTGATGATGGAATCTTTGTGGGATATTCTACTCAAAGCAAATCATATAGAGTATTCAACAAAAGACTAAGGATAATTGAAGAAAGCATCAATGTATCCTTTAATGAAAATGTACCTAATGAACAAGGAAATAGTCCAGATTGGCTATTTGACATAGACAATCTAACCAAATCCTTTAATTCTAACATGAATTTCAATGCAGGTAATTCAAATTGTCCCAATCAAAAGGAAGGAACATCATCAGTTAATACTGGTCAAGAGGAGATGAGATACATTGTAGTTAATACTGATCAGTAATAACTCAAGTTCTGGAACCAGTAGTAACTCTGAGAATGAGGACATTAGTAATTCAAATACTACTCAAAATACTACTGGTCCCAACATTATCCTAGATTCTCAAGATACTACTGATACCAGTAACAACAATAATACTACTGATCTCAATGAAGACAATAGCAGTAGTAACTCTGACCAAGATGATAATGAACCAAACTTCAATAACAATGAAGGATCACCAGAAGAACAATTGCCTGAGACAAATGAGTCCAATCTTGAAAATCAACTAGTAGTTGATAAAACTACAACCACAAGGACTCAGAAAAACCATCCATTAGACCTTGTTCTAAGTGATGTTAACTCACCACTTCAAACAAGAAGCAAATTAAATAAAAGCCTAACTGCAAACATGTGTAATATAAGTCTTATTGCTAATGAGTGTATGTTTGAATGCTTTTTGTCTCAGGATGAACCAAAGAAGATCCAACAAGCAATGAAGGACTCAAATTGGATTGAGGTAATGCAAGAAGAACTCCTTCAATTCAAGTTACAAGCTGTTTGGACACTTGTACCTCTACCCAAAGGAAAAAGAGCCATTGGAACAAGATGGATCTTCAGAAACAAGAAAGATGAAAGAGGTATAGTGATCAAAAACAAAGCCAGACTTGTAGCACAAGGATACACTCAAGAAGAAGGAATAGACTATGATGAAGTATATGCTCCTGTTGCTAGAATTGAAGCTATAAGAATATTTCTAGCATATGCTTCATTCAAAAAGTTCAAAGTCTATCAAATGGATGTGAAGAGTGCATTCCTATATGGGAAGATTGAAGAAGAGGTCTATGTTTGCCAACCTCCAGGTTTTGAAGATCCAAAACATGGTGATTATGTGTTCAAATTGGATAAAGCTCTATATGGCCTACATCAGGCACCAAGAGCATGGTATGACACATTATCATCATACCTATTGAAGAACAACTTTAAAAGAGGAGCCATTGACAAAACTTTGTTTACAAAGAAAGTCAAAGATGATATACTACTGGTACAAATTTATGTAGATGATATCATCTTTGGCTCAACTAATGATTTATTATGCAAAGAATTTGAAGAACTGATGCAAATTAAATTCAAGATGAGCTCTATGGGTCCAATGAACTTCTTCCTTGGACTCCAAGTCAATCAAAGAACTGATGGTATTTTGATAAATCAATCAAAATATGTCAAAGACATCTTGGAAAAGTTTGATTTGAAAGACAGTAAAAGTGCTAGTACACCTATGGAAACACACAAACACCTACATCCTGATGTTGAGGGGGAGGATGTAGATGAACACTTATATAGATCAATAATAGGATCTTTGATGTACTTAACTGCATCAAGACCTGACATTATGTATAGTGTTTGTGTGTGTGCAAGATATCAAGCAAGACCCAAAGAACTACACTTGCAGGCTGTTAAAAGAATATTCAGATACTTGAAAGGCAAACCATCACTAGGTCTATGGTATCCACATGATTCACCATTTGAACTCATAGCCTACACAGATAGTGACTATGGAGGTGAATGTCAAGATAGAAAGTCCACTACTGGTGGATGTTAATTCTTTGGATCAAGACTAGTGTCATGGCAATGTAAGAAGCAAACAAATGTATCAACATCAACTGCTGAAGCAGAGTACGTAGCTGCATCTGCTTGCTGTGCTCAAGTACTATGGATTCAAAACCAGCTTCTAGACTTTGGTATCTCTATCCTTAAAACTCCTATTTTTATTGATAATAAAAGTGCTATTAGTATTGTGAACAATCCAGTAAAACACTTAAAAACTAAACACATTGAAATAAGATTTCACTTTATAAGAGATTGTAATGAAAAGAAATTAATCAAAGTAGTTAAAATCCATACTGATGATCAATTAGCAGATCTTTTTACAAAAGCATTTGATGTAGGAAGATTCAACTTCTTGGTTAGCAGTATTGGAATGATTTTGATAAATTAAAATCTCACTTAAAATCATGTGTAAAGTTATTGTTGTAAAATGTTATTTATCTACTTAAGCGTTTTACTACTGGTATCTCTGTATTACTGGTATGTAGGCATGTGCATAGTTACTACTGATGTCCATAGTTACTATTGATGTCAAAATCCTTAGGCACTACTGATGTTGGTAGATACTACTGACGTTTTACTACTGATATCTTATTTACTACTGGTCTTTCAGAAACACAATTACCAAACTAACCCCCATGAAAATAACCGTTATGTTATGATTCGAAGGACATTTTAGTAGTTTTGCAGGTTAAATCGAAAGATATAAAAGGCGGCATTCGATTAGTTTAGCATTATCTTCACTTCGATTTGCTAAATCCTCTCGATAAACCCTAGCTTACGATCAAAAACCCTTCGTCAATAACAAAATTCACTCCTGTTCTTCACAAAATTCAACAAAAAATGGCAACTCTAAAATCTTTGAATGTTCAAACCGATCTTAAATACTCAGAATTTCACAACATGTGTGCCTTCCTAAAGAATCCCGACGGCACAAAAGATTTTCGACCGATCGTCAAGTTCTTGAGAAATTCCTATATACAGTTTGCTTTAACTGTAAAACCAACATCATATCAACAGCACTTGGTGGATTTCTGGACCAATGCTGAGCAAACGGAAGGAACAACCGTATCAATGATCAAATCACAAGTAGATGGAAAGCATATCACAGTAACAGAACAATCAATCAGACACCATCTACAACTTCACGATGATTCGGGTATGTCTACTCTTCCTAAGGAATACATTGCTGAAATTTTATAAAAAATGGGTTATGAGGGAAGACTCAATATAGTAACCTTTCAAAAGGGCCTTCTCTCCCCACAATGGAAATTCTTAGTACATACTATTCAGCATTGTATTTCTCCAAAAAGAAGTACTTGGAATGAGTTTAATAAGGCAATAGCCTCTGCTGTTGTCTGTTTATCCACAGACCAAGTATTTAATTTTTCTCAAATGATTTTTGAAGGTATGTTGGGAAATCTTAGTTCTTCTAAATTTTTAATATATCCCAGATTTCTACAACATATCATCAATTGTGAATTACAAAACTTGTCAACTCCTAAAAACATTTTCATACTTCCAGAGTTGAACAAGAAAGTTTTCTCAAATATGAGAAAACAATTTAAATTTTCAGGCAAGGAAACCCCTTTGTTTCCTAACATGATCAATGATCAAACACATATTGGAGAGGGTTCAACCATTGCTACCACCCAAGTTGAACCTCAACCCACTCCATCACCCCCAAATATAGCCCAAACACCACCCCAACTAGCCACTCAATCACCAGCCCAAACAGAAGTCCTGAATGTGTCCCAGGAACTTGATTTAAATCTGCAGAGTGCTACTCTTCACTCTGTGGAAGACCTGCCAGACAAAACCCAAAATATTTCCACTATTTACAAAAGAAAGAAATCTTTAAAGGACACCAGGGGACAAATTGAGTCAAACCCCAGGCTCCAAGAGTTGTCCTCCAAGGAGGAGAGAGGACATGAGGCGAGGGCTTTCACTACTGATGCCCTAAAGGTGGGTGCACAGGACAGTGAAAACATCTTTAGGACCCAGACCTCGGCAACTTTGAGTGATGACTCATTTGAGGAGTTACTCAAAGGACCCCGGTGCCAAGAAACCACAAGGGGGGGCATCTCTGCTTCTTCTAGGAAGAAGAGAATGTCTAAAAGACCCAATGAATCACCAAGAAGTGATGAGGGCAGATCTTTTGAATTGATGGATAGGATGGAAAACCTCAAAGCCAATGTACCTGTTAGTGAGCCCGATGATCTTGCTAGATGGAGTGAGGGCAGTATTAAAATCAACAAATTGACGGAAAAAGTGGATTCTCTTGAATCCACTGTACAAAATTGCCTTCAATATCTTACAAACCAAGGAAAAACCATGGCTGCTATGAAAAGACATGTCAATACCATCAACAAGAGAATGAGATTATATGAGCACAGGCTTCATCAACAAACCAAAATCATCAGAAAATTAAAGAAGAAAATTGATGATAGTGAGGCTCCACCAGTTGAGCTCACTAAGGGGGAGAAGGATAACATACAGACCATGATTGATGAATCTATTGCAGCAGCAGCATCCTCTCTCTTAAATTTAAAAGAAACAGAAGTTGATGAAGGCCCAGAGATGATGGTTACAGAAGATGAGCCAATTACTACTGCTACAATGGAAGAACAAGTTGAAAAGGAAATACCAGTAGTAACTCCTACTACGGATATAATAGCAGTAGTAAGTCAAGAAGAGGAATTAAAAGCAGCAAATACTACTGATGCCCTATCAGTAGTAACTCCTGAAGTCACACCAGTAGTAACTACTCTGGTTACTACTGAAGAGGAAGAACTACAATTCCCAGAGCTGATTGAAAGAGAAAGACATGTCATCATCTCCAAACCACCAACACCTGATCAACCACTTATCATACCTGACATTGATGATAATGTGAATTGGTTTGAGGTAGATGAATGTACACTTCCTCCACACCCTAAAATCTTACCAGAAGGTCAACTACATCTATTTTATCCAAAACTTCTGATGATGGGTATACCAGATATGAAATACATTCCACCTCCACCATCTGCTCACATTGGAAAAGGAAAAGAAATATATGATGATGATTATCCATACAGAGCATTAGGACATCACATGGTAAACAAGATAAATCATGTCAGAGCAGAAAAGCAATCCAGATGGAGAATAAAACACAGAAAATTTTTGGAGAAAGTGGAAATGTATCAATCAATAGAGGAAAATAAAGGGAAAGTTCAAAGTAAAATTCCTGCTCAAATACCTGTTCAAACGGATGATATTCAGATAAAAGCTCAACAGACAGAATTCAAAAGGCTCAGAAAGATTGAAGAAGAACACATTCAATGCCTTGAATATTTGGTATCTGAATGCAAGAAGACTAAGAGTGAATTAACAGATGATGTGTTTGAACAGAAGGAAAATATGATTGAATATTTGAAAACAAAAGGGCATAGTGCAAAGTCATTTGGAAGAATGAAGATGATGACTATAATTGAAAAATACTGCACTGCAAAGAAGAAAGACTTGGCTGAACAAGAAGCTGAAGAAACAAAGAAAGCCAAAACTTTAATCCCAATCAGTCCAAACTTAATCAAAGCTGGTAGTGTTTCAACTATTGGTGATACTTCAACTCCCAAATCAAAGAAAAGAAAATCTGTTGATCAAGAACAAAGCTCTAAGAAGAAATCAAAACAAATTATACCTGTTCTTGAAATGCCTATTGCTCCATTGCAGAACAATCCAATTATTAACTGGAGAGTGATACAGAACAATGTTATAGAGGTCATAAGGGAAGACAAAGTTGTGCAGAGATTCACTGGATGGTTACCATTAATCAGATCATGTTCTAGAAGTGATGTAATCAAGCTTCTGATTATTGGAAAACCTAGAATGACAAAGAAATCATGGAAAGAATCTGGAGCTGGATACTTAACAAAAATGATAGATGCTGCATTTTATCCAGATAATTATCCAGAACAATTTACAGATTCAGGTAATGTGTATGCTTGGAATGTCATTCCTACTGCCAATATGTACTTCTTTGAGAAATCAGGTAAAGTATGTGAATTGTACTTATATGAAAAAGAATATCCACATTCTGAGAAGACTATGTATCAGATATTCATAAACACTTTGATGAAACCTTATGATGCTGTTATGTTCCAAAACAAACTGAATTACTTTACAAAGAGGAACAGCAAATATATTATTGAACAAAGGCTTCAACAGAATCAAAGAACTCTTGAGAAAAGAAGAAGAGAACAAGAAGAGCAAAAGAAACTTGATTGATTAAAAGATAATCAATAAGTTTAGGGGGAGATTGTTGGAGTAAAACACAGATCAACTTGATACTGATGCTGCAGTTAGTACTGACAATAATTAGTACTGATGGGGCAGAACATATTACTACTGATGAGAGTTGATACTGGTGATACTATAACTTAGTTACTACTGATCATGCAAAGATTGAAGATACTACTAATCTTAGTAGTTACTACTGACGATGGTTTCTGGACTTACTACTGATCACCAGACTTACTACTGATGTTACATATTTACTACTGGTGATGAGTTTTACTACTGATACGCGTTTATGGAACATATCAAGTCCGAGATCTTCGTAGAGATAGTTATAGAATGTAAATCAATGTATATTTTTATTATTCGATGTAAATCAAAGTCCTAGAATAACTAGGGTAAATAGTTTAGCTTCAAGGACTATTATAAATAGTTCCTTACGAATTGTAAACGTACGTGTGTATTGTTAACTCAATAATATACATTGAAGCTTTTTGTGAAACTGTGTTATTAATAATTTCGCATATTATTTACAGTTCATTGTTCTTAATTACATTGATATAGTGTTGATCCGCTGCAACTTCTATATTCAATTAGATCTAAAGTATTTATTAACTTCTCTATAGTTAATCGATCCTGACACCATCGCTTTCGAGCTTTTTTCTGAGTTGCGCGAAGAAGATTCGGGCTTGGGTTCGAGTTTTCGGATCCTGCAGAGTCACCTGAGTGTGAGCAATGCTTCAAGAACTCTTCAATTGTTCCGTACAACCCCTTCAATGCAGCCATTAATGGAACTGTGTCGAACACTACAGCGAATAGTGTTGTAGAAGGTAGAAGCTGCGAGATTATTGGGGTTTCGCGCTATTTTAGAGATATGTATATTAAGGAGCACTAAACTGTTCTTTAAGGTACAGATTTAGTCCTTTGACTCTTTACTAGTTGCATTAGTATTTGCATTAGTATTGAGAATTTAAGAATATTTGCATTTCTTCCTTGTTTTTGGGTTAGTTTGGTCGGCAAAGTAGGGGTGATTATCGGGCAAAAATCGAACCGATAGAACCGATAACCGATAACGATGGATTTTCAAAACCGAAACCGAACCGATTACATGTTATCGGTTTCGGTTCGGTTCGGTTATTTTACGCCAAATGTTCATCCTTTTTCCGAAAACCCAACCGAACCGATAACCGATAACGATAAATTTTCAAAACCGAAACCGAACCGATAACATGTTATCGGTTTCGGTTCGGTTTCGATCGGTTTTCGGTTTGGTTCGGTTTTTCGGTCTAAATGCTCACCCCTACGGCAAAGTGACCTAATATCAAGGTTCTAAAAAACGCGTCATGGCGGCGCCAAGGCGTGAGACGCGGCGTCGACGCTACGAAACAGACCATGGCAGCTAGGCTAGGCGTGGCGTGACATAAGGCGTAATAAGGCGCGCCTTATGACGAGTTTTTTGTAAGACGGCTGAAAAAATTAAATTTTTTTTAAAAAAATGATAACATATTTAATTATACATTTAGATGTAACATTTTTTGTAAGTATGAATTGTTATATAAATCAATATATCTATAATTTTTATTTAATTTAATATATGTATATATATAAATTATATAAAAAATATGCCGACTTAAGTCACGCCTTGAAAAACGCCATGGCCCGTCATGGCTCGCCTTGACTGAGGCTTGATGGTGCCGCCACGCCACGCCTTACGCTTTCTAGAACCTTGCCTAATATTGTGTGAGACAGAGGCGGCGGTTGCTTCCCCCACCGCTTTTAAATGCATTTGGTCTTCACTACGGATATTTGATTACATATTTAGTCTTAGAGATGAAATCTAAGGTGACGTTGATGTGACGTCGATTACAAAACTTGATTTTGGTTACCATTACTACTAACGTAAGTATATACAAATGATTTTGGGTAGTGTTTGATTGTAACTTAATAGCCTAATATGTGATGAGCTTAATCCATAAGGTTATTATAATAATATTTGTTTATTTTTAGCTTAATCTAAAAGTAGTGATGAAATTGTGAAGTCATGGGGTTGACTATTGAGGGTATCCTTTTTTTTTTTTTTTGAATGGCAAATATTAATGTACAATTTATTACCACCTATATTCATGACGGGACTTAAACCACCAACCTCAAGGTTGCGGGGTAAATATCATACCGCTAGGCTAAATGCCCTTTGATGACTATTGAGGGTATCCTCATCCAGTCATCTATATTTCTATATATGCCCTCCAACTCACCCCACAAAGCCACGACATCTCTCTCATTTTTTTGGCGACAAAAAGAAAGAGTTCCCTCCTCGTCGTTATTCCTTCTCATTCATCCGTCAAAAGATCATCTTTCCATATTTCTTCATGTAAAATAGTTACTTTATTTGTTTCAAGGGATTGGCTAACTCATGCCCTAAGGGCATGAGATAATCTTCATTTAATGCACTAAAAATTTCCTAAAGTTCCACAAAATGTAATCAATGAAGTCTAATTGTGCATTTTTATAAGGAAAATAGAGGTTTAATAAATGCATTTTGTGAAATTTTAGGAAGTTTTTATTGCATTTAATGAAGGTTATCTCATGCCCTTAGGGCATGAGTTAGAAAATCCCTTGTTTCAAGTGTTTAAATAGTGATTTGGTTTTTATAAGTAGGAAAATGATAATGACAGCCCTTAGGGCTGTCATTAAGAAGACAAAATAACAAAAGACAACTCCCCTGAATTTTAAGAATATTACTTTTTTAATTAATGTACAAGCTTTTTATGCATGTTAGTGACGGCTGTCATTAACAAAACCCTTATAAGTATTATATCAATGTTTATACAGTCATTAATTTTCACGTTAATGTTACCCAATTTGCACAAATTAAACTGTTAATTCATGCATTATGGTTCAAACCGATTTTTACAATTTGGTCGGAAATATTCAATGCTTGATAAAGTTTTACTATAGTTGCATAGCCCTCGAATAGTGTATTAAATATTGGGCAATTTGGATTGTGACACAAACTTTATAACATTAACTAAAAAAAAAACTTGAACAGCTAATTGTGATATTGAGCACATATATGTATCACGGTTAACCAATGAGATGAAGATTAAGAATTAAATATTTAATAATTTTTAATCGGTAATAGTATTTTTGATATTAATATGAAAATTCATGTGGCAAAAAATTTAAGCCACCCAAAAAAGTCTTTCTTAAATGATTAAATGTCTAAACTATCTAAAAATTCAAACTAAATCCAATATTTAGAAATTCGGTTGAATCAGCTTGTCAAATCAGGAAATAAGAAAGTAGACAGTGAGAATGAGCCGGTTTAGATCAATAATTATAGTTCGGTAACCAGCCGGTTGGACATAAAACTCCGGTTGAACTGTCTGGTCGAACAAAAAAACATGTTCTTTCTAAAAAAGTTAGATATATAAAATAGACATGAATTTTTATATATAAAATTTTGAATTAAAAAACAATAAACTTAATTAATAAATAAGTTTTGGATTTTTTTTTATTTCTTTTTTTGCTTTTTATGGCATTTAATTTGTAATTTGTAACTATTTGGTATTTATATAGCATTTACATAATTATTGTGTCATAAATATAAATACTCAACAAAACTGTTATGTGGTTCAACCAACCGACTAATCTAATCGACTAATTCAACTAATTTTGGACATTGTCCGATTCAATGCAATAAACATATTTTTAAAACTATGATTAAATCTTGATTAATGGTATTGATGCCTACCCACTTGATCAAGATATGCGTTAAAATTAAGAGATAATATTATAAAAAAGAACAAGTGGATTATCACATGTAATCTTATCAAGTGGGTTGACACATAAGTAAAGATAAAAAGTAGAAATCAATATCATTTCTTTTAAATCTTATAGATTGGTTTAAAAACATGTAAACAAAATGTAATAGAACAAATATTGCATGAGGCCTATGGATCATAAGTTCAAATTTTGTGGTAAACAAGTGAAGTAGATTAAGCTCCGTTATAATTTTTTTAATAGAATAATGATTAAAAGAGCTACAAAAAGAAAAAGGAAAGAAGGAATAGCTGAGAGAGATTGGCGCTCCAAAAATTAGCCGACAAACCCTTTTTGTTTTGTTATTGAATTGATCCAACTTTATTTATACTGGCGTTGACTGAAAGCTCGTCTGAGAGTTTCTCCTCCAAGATCAAATCCACCCACATAACCGATCGAATCAAACCAAATCCCATTTCAGATTCCGATCGAATCTAAGAAATGTCTGTAGATCCTTTTTCAGAACCCATTTCCAAACTCTCCGACGCAGTAATATTAAACAACAGCCAATTTCAAACCCCAGCTGAAGCAGACAGAATCGATCCAATCATTGCCGATATAAATAATCTGAATCGAAAACTAGATCGTACACGGCAACAATCCGACATGAAGCCCAAAAACTCGTCTTAAAATCAAGAAATTAAATCTGTTCAAGAAGTTCACTCACTCGCTTAAACTTAAAGCTGCTGAAATTTTTTCAGCTTGAAGTCCAAGCTGATCAGACATTAAGCAGACGTTAGTTGATGTGAGTGATCGAATGTCTTTGGATGTGAAAAACTTGGGCCAGATGATGAGTAGTGGGTCGATTTCGGTTTCTTGGGAGAATGTGGGAGTATGGATAGAGGAAAGTTTCCGAGATGTATTGTGGCGTCGTTAGAGAAGCTTAAGGATAAGATTCTTTATGATGATGCAATGGATATTGATAATGATGATAGTTAATGTTGTGGTTGTTTCGGCTGCTGTGGGAAGACTACTTTGGTGAAAATGCATGCTCAAATTCGAGGTAATTTCCCTCATTTTGTCACTGCTAGCTAGACTATAAAACTCAAACTACCTTTATTTTCAAATTAAAAAATTGACATCTTAGAGCTTGACATATTCGATATTTTTAAACTCCACATGACTCGACTTAATTAGAAAATATAGTTAGTAATTACTAATTATTAACATAGCACAAGCTTGATTAGGCTCGCGAGCTGGGTTTTTTCATACTCGAGCTTGACTTAGCTTATATGAAGTCGTCCGAGTTCATCTAGAATAGCTCACGAGTTAACTCGACTCGTTTACCAACTATTAGGATCTTGAGTTCTTATAGATAAACTATTAACTTTGCTAGCCTAGAACTAACACCCCTTATTATTTGAACAGAAAAATTCGGGGAAAATATTTTCTTTTTTCAGAAACACCCAACTTCATGGTAATTGTCAACGATCTCTTCAATCCAAATTCCTTCGGTCAACAAGTCCAATTTCAAGGCAGTGAAGATGCGAAAAATAAGTTGGAGTATTTTTTGCGCCAGAAAATATCACGCCCGATGCTTGTAGTATTAGACGATGTTTGGTCTGATACTTTTATTAAAAACTTTGAATTTAATATCAGAGGATACAAACTTGTGGTGACATCTAGAATGGTCTTTAAGAAATATGATGTGTTTACTTTTGATCCTTTGAGTGATGAAGATGCCAAGACTCTCTTTCGCCTTTCTGCGAGACCGGGCCCTACTATTGCCCAAAATCTTGTTAATCAGGTAATAGCATGTTCTAATGCTCAAATTAGTATACAGTTTAATTATGTTTTATCATCAAACTTACACTAATTTGAAGTTCTAACCCTTTAACCTTTTTTTTTGCACTGGTTTTTTCCTAAACTTTGGTTAACATTTAAATTTTCTTAAAGTTATATATGGTTTAATCCTTAAACTAAATTTGACATATTTGGTGGTCTAGTCCTCAATTGTTTTTGGTTCTCAATGTTTCATGTATCTTTTAACTTCATAACATATTTTTTTATTATTATTACTACTTAATTCTATTGCAAAAAACCGGTATAAAAATTTATATGAAATTTAAGGGACTAAACCATTACGAGACCAAAAGTTATGTGGTTAAAATCGTTTTTGTAAGTATTAATTTGTTATTACTTTACAATAGCATGTCATTTTCATAATAAGTTAATCAAAATTAAGGGGCTAAATCATTAAAAAAGATTAAGGGTTAAAAAGCGAAATTGATGAAAGTTTGAGGACTTAGTTGACCAAATTCTTGTATGACTAATGTGTTTGTAACCTTATATGTAGATGGTAAAATGTTGCAAAAGCCACCCACTTCTGTGGTGGGTAGTTCCTTAGATGGGAAAGATGAAACAGTGTGGAGACATATGCTAAGAGTATTGTCCCAAGGTCATTCGGTTCTTGATCTTAATGAGGAAATACTTAACCGTTTAGAACGAAGCTTTGAGGCTTTAGATGACAAATTCAAACAATGTTTCTTGGATTTTGGGTTATTTCTTGAAGATCAAAGGATTCCGGCTAATGCTTTATTGAATATGTGGGTCCATTTGTATAATCATGATGATGAAGGCACGCGAAAATATGTGAACTTTCATATAGAAATCTCGTCACCACAGGGTAATTCATCTTTCTTAGAAGTATATTTTATTTTAGTCGTAACTTTTTTGGTAATTAAAACTTTATATGTTGGTAACCTACATTGGTAACTAGGGTTTTTTTTATCCGTCCCTATCTAGTAATTAAAAGAAGTTTGATGGGCATATGTTTATTGATTATTGTTTGTAGGCTTAGGAAAGATCCGAATGCAAAGGTTAACTATTGTGAGCAGCAAAACTGTTGTGACCAACAATTTGTGACACAACACGATTTGCTAAGGCAGCTTGCAATTAACTTGAGCAGCAAGTTACCCATACCACAAAGGCCAAGATTGATTATAAGTGAACAACAAGACCGATTGGTTACAAATGTACAAGGACAAGACATGCCTACATTAATTGAAAACTAGCTGGTACCCGCGCAATGCGGCGGCGGGTACCATGTAACAATATTATGCGGCAAACAAATGTTGTCCGATAGCAATATTTAGTCGTTGGTACATTACTTTGAAAGCTGGCATATCATCATGGATGGCGGTAATAATCTTCGACATTCAAAGGACAAACATTAAGTAAATTTGAATGTTTAATCAGACCAGCTCTTTCTATAATTTTGAATCACTTATAAAATATAGAAAGAAGTTACAAAAAGATCATATCCAAGAATTCAATTTTAGAAATGCACAATTTAATTTGAACCACAAAAATATAATACTAAGAAATCACCAAATAAATTCTTTAGGAACAAAATTCAATCAGTAGGTATATAAAAACACAAATACTCGGCTCCAAACTAAAACCAGTATCAATTGTGCTGAAAACACAGGGTGATTAGACCAATATTCCCATTTGCTATTCTTCGCTTCTGGCTCAACCTCTCTATTTCTATATATCAACAAACTACGTCCCATTCTAAAAAAGTAGACTGCCATAAAACCTAATCATTTTCACATTGTATTAGGGGAAAAAGTGGCAAATTGGAGGACTAAATAACATTTAATTTTGTAAAATAAAACAGTTTGGGTTGACCTAAAATCCTATTTGTCCACAAATACAAATTTTTTGTAACCAATTACTGTGTCAAATTACGATTAAAAAAACTATATTGCTTCAATAATAATCCACGTTTTTTAAATTGAGTTAGAAGGTTTTTGATTTAAAACTACAAATTTAATTATACCTAATTTTGACCCAACGAGTTCAACCGGTACATCAGGTAAATGTTCTATGTAGGATCAGCCATGGGTGGTCTTGTGCTGGCTGTGCCATGAATTGTTGAACATACATAAAAGTGTAAAAGCATGAAAGAGGACATCCCTTAATAATGTTGAATAATTAATAACCTTCAGCATAATCTTTAGCAGAAACGGCAACCAGAGAACTTCAATTAACCATATACTTACACTTACTATCCATGATTTCAATTGAAGATGTAGATTAATGGTTCCAACAGGTAAAACTAAACAGATTAGTTTAAAAGCAAGTTTCAAGTAAGCAAGATAACACAAAAGTTGTTTTGTGATTTCATTTATCATAACTTTACAGCATAATAATCGATTAACTCACTTCTTTATGGTAAAAGATGAACCCAATATCAAAAAGACAAAACTTTTAATAACCCACTAAATTTACTCACTTTGCACAATGTATTGTAATTTCTTGATTAATAAAGTGTAAAAAATTTAGATTTTCAGTATGTACAGATATGCTGCATCTACAATGGCAGAATGGTGAGTGCTCGATTACCCAAAAGTTGCACTCTTGTACATCACATGCCATACATTCATCTCTAGTAATTCTACTCCAAAGATCTTCTCTAGCATCTTTACAGTCTATAACTAAATCATTAGCCAAATATATCCGGTCAAATAGACAAAAGTCAACGCATGTAATAGACACATCATTTTAATTGTAATTAATTAGTAAGATTATTTGATTTACCTTGCTCCTTAATAGAACGAAGGCCATTGAACTTATCCAAGACTTCAAGTCTTAGTACTTGGCATAGTAAGCAAGTCAACATCCCTAGAAAAAAAAATTAAAAATAAGAAACAAAGAAAGATAGAAAAGCTAACCCGTTTCTACTTTACAAACCCAATTATAAAGTTTAAATCTTGGAATTTAAAGAAGATTTTAGTCACAAACCGTCATAACATTCGTTTATGCACTAACATCGGCTTCACAAAAAACCGCTGCAGCCTCTATATAATGTGCAGTTGCTCAAATATTAACCACGTTATGGAGATTCTTCATCTGTTGACCGATCCAAATCGCATTCACCAGAAAATATGATTTAGGTGGCCATTAAGATGCTTGATAATTTTTGGCAAACCATTGTTCTTTCACCAAAGGTGTTCAAGTTAACATAGATTGGCGTATTCTTTTCCTGAATCATTCTTGCTAACCGCTTTTAAGTTACCTTAGGTGAGATCAAACAAATCATTCAGTCGCCAATTACTCCTGCAAAAACCAAAATGATTTTCGAGTACCTATAAACGATATTGATTGGTAAATTAGAATTAAACGACGTACATAAAATTTTATGGATATACGTATTAAATATGAAAAGGAAATAGAATCAAATAGATAGAGAGACGATCAGGTGCCTCGGTGTAGAACCTGATTGTTGCTGTAATTGGCGTTTGGTATTTATTGGGTGAAGATGGATACCCATCGATGTGCTAGATTTTAGGAATCGAGGAAGGATACGCATGGTTGAAGCAATCGAGAGTCTAATTGCGGAATCGAGGAGTCGGATTAAAATGACTGGCCATGGCTCCTCGGTTCTATCATCGTGAGGATAACCTCGAGGAAGGGAATTGAGGAGGCTTTATCAACAAGGCGGATAAAGCAATATTTAATAGTGTTGTGTTTAGAATAGTTAACACAAATATCCGCCAGAGCAGGTGGTTTGGTCTCTGAACTTGAACCGGGAGGTCCTGTGTTCGACTCCTGGCTTGTTGTTATTTTTTCACGTAAAGGGAAAGTTTCCATAATTAGCAAGTGTGTTGGCTGAATTTTCAGCCTGCTAATTATGGAAAGGGTAAACCCTTTATAATATAGTAGAGATAAAATCCTCTCCTAGAAAAGGTATTATTTTTTCAAAAGGTGATGATTTTAAATTGAGAGCTTATGTGGATTCAGATTGGGGAAAGTGTTTGTCATCCAGAAAGTCTGTGACTGGATATTGTGTGTTTCTTGGAAATTGTTTAGTTTCTTGGAAAAGTAAGAAACAGTCTACTGTTTCTAGATCTACTGCTGAAGCAGAATACATGGCATTGGGTTCTGTTGTTTGTGAAGTTGTTTGGCTTGAAAAATTACTTACGGAGTTGAGAATTGATAGTAAATTACAAGTTGAGGTGTTTTGTGATAATAAGTCTGCAATATTGATTGCAGGGAATCCTGTTTTTCATGATAGAACTAAAGTTATGTAAGGACCAAAGTTTTGGCTGGTGTTGTTAAAATTTGGAAAATTGATTCTGCTTTGAATATTGCAGATGTGTTTACAAAAGGGTTAATTTCCAGGGCTCATGAGTTTTTCTGTAAAAAGTTAAAACTATTTGATGTGTTTCACGATTAAGATTAAGGGGGAATGTTGAAAGTATATTGTATTCTTAACGTGAAATAGTATCTAGTTGTGGTTGCAGGTGCCAAAGTGTAAATAGTTCAGAGTTAAAGGTAAGAAAGGTAAAGTTTCATTTAAGTATTCTATTTTTTGGTATTGTTGTATTGTGCAGGGGCTGGAGTGTATCTTTCTGTTTAAGTCGGTTAGCTGAGTATATAGAAGATATTTTTCTATTATTTTGATATTATTCTCAGTTGTAAAGTGTGTGAGTTTTAGGGTTTTCTCTCTGGTTTGTCTTCTTCGTTGTTCATATTGTTGCAGGTTTAGATATTGATTCAGTCTGTTGAACCAATCGTTTAGGTTAGAATAGGTGTGTGATTGAGTGCTGTAGTGAGGATTATTTGTTCGTGTGTTGAGAGTTGTAGTGAGATTTCTTTGTAATCTGTTCTAAGAACTTTATGTTCTTATTTTAATTGTTATCCTTTGATAGATCTGAGTGTTTTGCATATAGTTCTGTGATTTTCTACACCTACAATTATATTTTGCGGCAAGAATCTCAACCCTTATTTCATATTGTTAGATGTTTGTTTCTTGATGAACAACAAAGAGACTGGGACAGCCAAAAGGTAAAGAAAAAACATATTTCGTGGTTGTCTAGTAATCATGTTATCTTTACGGGTATGAAAAGTTACAGATTGTGGTTTGTTTCTTGTTATTATTGAGAAGAAAATAGATAAGTGAAAGTATGATTTGATTAAAAATGAACCAAAAGGATATAAAATGATGGTACCTATAATTAAACCTTTGGATATATTCCAATTTTAGTGAAAAGAATAGATGGATAGTATGACTTTTAACGTGACATTTTTCAAAGATACCTAAAATAAAAATCAATTCTAAAACCTCAATTACTCTTACAATTCATCTTTATCTAGAGTTACATCACATATAAGTTCTTCAAGTGAGAATTCATCTTCTTCTACACAATTTTTAGAAGTGTTATTCGATTACAAGGTTGGTGGTACATGTGACCCCTTGCTTCACGCCTGCTGCGTTTTCGCATGACGTCCTTGCAGTAGTGTATCGTGCCATCCTTGATGATGGCTACATGGTCATGTTGTCCCTCAATGCATTCTGTTAGGCTATGGATTACATACACTAAACTCGTTTTATATAAGTTTAACATTTTAATTTTGCATAATATCACATGATCAAAATTGATCAACAATCTTGAAAATATCATAGATTTGCCGTCAAGAATAACCAAACAGGATCAAATTAAACATTTAAATTAAACATCTAAAACAGTCATCAACTGAAATCACATTAAATTAAACATATTCCAACCAAAATATAGCACCATCAATTTAACCCAATTCGCTGCAGCGATTAACACCTTTTTAAAAGCAATTAGATTAAGCATCTAACTAAGAATTCCTAACATCTTAATTAATTTGGGAAAATATAAAAATAAACCTAAGATGAAATAGTTTTGCCATCAGAAACACCTTCTGTTGACAAACAATTTGGTGGGACCAGAGAATGCTGCAATATATACGCTTGTTAAAAAAACTTCAAGCTGCAGCTAGCTTTTTATATATACATGTGTGTATATATTGTTTGACCTGGTCAAAAATTAGTTGCATCTGACATAGAAACAATTTCGCTTCTGGAATTGGATGCATCCTCCATAATGTTTGTATATAGTTATTGCTTGAACATATATCAAGCCACCTATATTTAAACATAAATAAATAAATAATGGCTAAAAGGAGAATCGGTCAAACGGGCTGAAAGTTACTCTAAGTGTATATTTATTGCATATAAGTTATAACCGCCAAAACCACTTTATAAAAAATAAAAAAGTAATCATATTTAACACACTAAATATTTATAAAGAATTTTTTTTTAAAAACTTCGTTACAGCCCAACCAGCCCATGCCAAAAACATGACCCGTTTTGATTCATTACCCACCCGGTCGACCCGCCCACTTTGCCAACAATAAATTTTTTAAATCATATTAGACACATCAATTATTTACAAAACTTTAATAATTTCCTGCAAAAAAAATTCAGGTCAACCAACCAGAGTACCGGACACTATCAACCCGTACCAAAAATATACCATTTGACACGTTACGAGACCCATCCATTTAAATGCAGCTAACAATACATGTTGTAAAAGCACAATATTATCTCCTATAAACGTTTGAAAAATATCATGATCATTTCTCAAACTACCGAACCAATTAACAGCAACATAATCATGAACCCCACAAGCTTCCCTACAACTACTCAAAGATTTAGCCGTAGAACTTGTCGTTAGGCCTTCAATCCAGACGGAAATGCATGAATATCAGCAAATAATTGTTAATAATCATTCCATTCAATTGTAGCCTGCACTATCTCCCCTGTAAATTTGTAAGGTCCATTAATTATCAATACATTAGATCAAAGTCAGATATAAAGAAAAAAACATTACATCTTAAAAACTCAATAAAAATACAACAAATAAAAAAACATCACATCTTAAAATCCCAATAAATTTTACGTTCTTGGATTTCTGATTTAACATGATGTGTAAAAGACACGATCGAGATTAAAAAGGAGTAAATATGGAATTTGTAGATGAAAAGCTGACATCTGAAAAGAGTAAAAGACACCATTTCTAGGGTTCGTTTGTCTTATTTTTTCAAATACCACAAATCAAAATAAAAAACTTACAATTTACAAACCACAAATCAGAAACCCAATAACAGAAAAAACCCTAAACAATATCCAGTTTAAGTAGAAATTGTATGAACTGCGTATGGAAATTTTGCATATGAAGTTGAACTTGAATCAAGTTGAGTATGAAAAAACTAAAATCATCAAACTGAAAAAACATGTAATTATATGAAACTATATATGAAATTGAATCAGTTTGAGTATGAAATCGTTACCTGAATTAATTAGGTCGAAGCTGCAAATGAAATTGGAGAAACCATGTGTTGTATTTATAGCGGTTTGTTGCACAAGGATAATCATCGTGTTCAAGAACCAAGATGCTGAAACGAAGAGACGCAAATGAAAAGACGCGACGCAAATGAAAAGACCAAAACGAAGCGTCCTGGTGAACGAAGAGACGCTGTGTTGAAGGCATGAAGCCGGATAGGATTTTGAATTGAGCAGAGTAAGGGTCACGAACTGACTAAAGAAAGGATGGGCCAAAGGGTTTTGAGCAGATGGGCTGCAGTCACTGGTGGACTTAACCTTCGATTTGTAGATTATATAATTGATGTTTGGATGAATAACGCAGCCGGAGCCTTGTCCTACTGGTTGAGTTGTTGTGATGTAAGCAGGCAAGCAGCAGTTGACGAGTTCGAATCCTAGCTGGTGCCTTTTTTTTCCAAGATAATTCAAATTCCATAATTAGCAAGTGTGTTGGCTGAATTTTCAGCCTTACTAATTATGGAAAGGGTAAATTCTTTATAATATAGTAAAGATGTCCAACAACCTCTGCAAGCTCGTATACTGTCTATTTCAACAGGTTTTGCTTTATTTTTTCTTTTTCTAAAAAAGGGAAATATAAAGTTATAAACAGACCTATTTCCTTTGTTTTAAATTCAAAGTTTTATGTTGACCAAAACACATTTTAGTATCATTAAAGGTGGAGCATGGTACCATGAACATGCAAAAATAGTCAATTTAGTACCTGAGTTATTAATTTGGTCTTGAATTCTCACCTCATTTGCTTCTAATTTCAATATATTGAGATGAACTTGGATTTTTTAGTTCGTCAATAGTCAAGGGAAGTAAATCATTTAAGAAAATGCAATCAAATTAATGAGTAAATTGACCATTTTTGCAAGTTCATGGTACCACATTGCACCTCTAATAGTAGATGACCTAGTCAACCAAGTTTAGGGTACCAAAAATGCATTTTTGCCTTTTATATTTGTTCCCAAATTATTATGTGAGTATATTACAAAAATGGTCCCTTATGGCTTAGAAAAATTTACGTCCCTCGAGTTTGTTTATTACATAGATGGTCCCTCTACATGTAACACCTAATCGAACCTTCTCCGCGTGCAAAAGTCAAACCGATCTGTATAATAAACAAACTCGTGGGAGGATTCTTTATAAACAATAAGGACCATCCTTTTGAATTTTTTATATCAATCTTGAGTATGAGAAGTTAAAGTTGAAAAGTTTAATCTCTTTTTGGAACGAACGGGGGGTATATTATTATGTCAACTAATATATATTGCAGGTGAGTCGTTCTCAAAATGGTGCAACTTGAAAGTCCCTAACGTTGAAGTTATGGTGTTGAACTTAATGTCAAAGACTTACCCGACTTCTTCAACCAACTGCAAAAAATGAAGATTCTTAATATCACAAACTACTACAAAATTTTACAATTCCCACTTTCTTGGCAATCTATCTAGAATTAGGCTTGAACATATCTTCATTAAGTCCATCCATTTTTGCATTGGTGAACTTGCAAAAGGTATCGTTCATCATGTGCAAAACACTTTCGAGAAAATAAGCATTGATCATAAGACCGACGTTTGGCCAAAAGTAGTTGAAATTGAGATGGATTATTGCCAAGATTTAGTCGAATTCCCAGAAATAATGTGTACCTTAAGTATCACCAACTGCAATGAGATGTGTGAAATTTCTGAAGAATTTTGTAATTTAATTAGTTTGGAAACGTTAATTCTTGTACAAAACTGGAAAAGTTGCCTGAATCAATGACTAGGCTTGAAAAATTAAGTATTATAGATATTTCAGATTGTATAAGTTTGACAGAAGAGATTAACGGTTTAAGAGCAATTTATATCAAGAGTTGTACAGAAATTCAATTTCCATCATCTGTAAACGACCTGAAGAAGTGGTATGCAACGATGAAATTGCATATCGGTTGGAGGAGTTTTCTAATTTGGAGGTACATGTGGTTGAAGAAGATCGATTAGAAACCCTAATGCGAATCATGATATGAGATTCGAACTTTTAATAATCATTCATTTGGAGTTACACTTAATTAGATTCTGTAAAATACAATCTGTTTATTTTCGATTGTCCAAAACAAAATGTTTTGATTGATTGCGATTGTTGAAAACATTAAGTCTCTGTTTATCATCATCATCACGTAATTAACCTCTAATGATTTCCTAATCTGTTCATTAGGGAATCAAGTACACCTATTAAATCATCAATTTGTTCAATCTGATCAACATCATCAATTTGTAACCGTACTGATGCGGGCCTAATAGATGAGCGGGCCATTTTGTTTCTTGAGGCCAAGATCGTGTTAGAAAAGGAGCCTTACTGAAACGGGCATAACTTTTAGCTCGGGCCTCCGTTTCAGGCCACGAGTAACCAAATCGAAGCTCGAGACGAAGGCTACGATATGATAAATAGCCGTAGGCGGTTTACCCAACTATCCGGCCCAAAAACGCTGTTTTTGGACACTTTATTTGCATTTTAGTGTTTTTTCTTTAATTTTGCAAACTTTGTTTAGACCCAGTTTTTGGCCCGTTTGTCGTTTTAGGTCCATTCGAAATTCTGGCCATATTTAAAGTGTATTTTGTTGATTGGAATAATCAGTTAAATATTTTCTGAAATTGAGTTTTCTCTCCCGAAACTTGTTCTTGTGTGTGAACAACTTTTGAAGACCAATTCACGGTTTGAATCAACGTGTTTTGTGTTAGATTAATCTGGTATTATTTTGAATTAACGGATTCTAATCTTTTCTATCTTTTCAGTTCTACATCACGTACTAAACGGTGTGGTTGCTCACAAGTTTCTCTTATATTTGCAAAAAATCTTGTTACCCTGGTCATGGTTAGTGGTTTGATTTGATTTCCATGACTATGCATTACCCGTAAAGTGGTTGGTCGCTCTGGGATTAGCCGGCTCGCAAAGTTTAAAAAATGGATTCTTCAACTATAAAATAAATGAAATAAAACAAGAACACACATGTTTATAGTTAATTTCTATTTAGGAATTTCAAGATCGTGACTTCAACAATCCATATGAAATATTACAAACTCACGAATGCTAAACAAAAATTCACAAAAATATTAATCTTACTAAATCCAAATCAAGAAAATGGAGATGCACAAGACTGTGGTCGTGTTAGAGTTACAATCAACTAAAATATTAATCTCCCTAAATCCAAATCAAGAAAATAGAGAAACACAAGACTATGGAGGGTTGGAGGGAATTCATACTGCCACTTATGGATGTCACTGTCTGAGTCGAACCACTAACCTAGTAACTGACCGTTAAAATAAATAAAAAAAGCTAGAATAATTAAGTACACGTCATAGGTGCATAATCTATGCACTCGTTTTATAGAAGAAAAAAGGCAATACCCATTTCTAACCTTTCTGGAAGAATATTAATGACAGAGTTTGCAAAAACTGATTACAATTTCTTTAACAATGTCAATATAGTTAAATGATGATGTGATATGACTTTACAAACAATTGAAATGCAAGATTAAGTAAATATACAACAACAACGATACTCAATCTCTGTATCAGGTATGTAAGATATAGATTATAAACAGTCATACCTCTACCCGTAGGTAGAGAGACTGCTTTCCAAGAGACCAGATCAAATATATATGTACCTAAGAAAACAACATAAGAAGTAACACACACCAACTTATGTTATTCAACACGCATATCTCGCGGAACAATCTTCAAAAAAGTACTAACTCTATCTTCTTCCACCATTTGTATTTTCACATGCGTGAAACGACTCCTCCATAAATTACACGCGATTTCTTCATCACAAACAACTTCAAGTGGACATAAATCCTTAACCGATAATGGCAAATCGTGCAACCTCTCATATGAATTGTTCTTAAACCACCCAACTCACCTATTTGTGGTGGCAAATCACACAAATGTAAACAGTGTGATATATCAATAATACTTAGTTTCTGAAGTTTTTTCATCGATTCAGGTAATGATTTGAAATTTGAGCATGATGCAAGCCGTAAAACTTCCAAATTTGTCAAGTTTCCAAACTCTTCAGATAGTGAAGTCAACTCATGGCAGTTAGTGATGCTGAGTTTTCTAAGTCGAACAAGATTGCATAATAATGAAGGATATGTAATTAAATCATCACAAGAATCGATATCCATTTCCAAAAGATTTTGTAATTTGTTAAGAATTATAAGGATGCGTTCGTTGAAACAGTTGCCTATTTTGCACATGATCAAGGACAATTTCTGCAAGTTTGCTAACTCTAGTATTGATGTACTAACGGAAAATATTGAAATGTGTTCTGTAGTTAGCCCAGATAAATATTGCGGTTTTGGGAGATTTTGAAGCTTTGAGAAGTAATATCCGTAGTTTATGATGATTAGAACCTTTAATTGCTCCATGTTTTGCATAAATTGTGGCAGTTTGTATATCTCTGACATGATGTTTAGAACGAAAACTTCCACATTAGGTGTTCGAATGTCGTTCCAGTTGAAAGAGAAACTTTCATCTGTGGTAAACAAATGTGTTATGATATTAAAAAGAATATATATGATCACAATTTTTAACTAGATACCATCGGTGGCAAAATGGGCGGGGCGGGGAACAGGTCAAATCTGACCAGTCCAGTTTAGTTGGTTGATCTGCAAACATTTTTCAGTTCATTCTAATTCTTTCGACACATTTGACCCGTTTTTTTTAATTGACCCGTTTGATATATATGAGAACCCAAATCACCACATTGATAGCCACCTCTACCATTGGGCAAAAATACCTGTAGAAATGGAGAATATACGGGCATTAACGGTTTGTGGCAGTTGGGGAAGGTGTTGTCCATTTGCGTTTATAATTAACCTTTTTCTGTGTTGTACTGGCTCCTGGCTACTTAAATTAATAGCCAACATTCTCATCATATCATGTTGCATAACTCCAATCTCCTCACAAAAGTTGGCAATTTCATATGAATCTTTCCTGCAATCATATGGAAATTTTATGACTAGTTGTAATACATGCGCGTTGTATAGAATAATGTAAAATCCAAAGTATTGCGATATTAGGCTTATCGTATTTCAATAGCCTTTTTAATACTCCCTCCGTCCCACAAAAAAATTCTCATTTCTCCTATAAATTTTGTCTCACAAAAAAGTTCTCATTTCTCAAGTTTAAGGGGTCCACTTAATAAAATAATATTATTACCAATTATTCACCAATAAAACACTTTCTCTTTCCAATCTAACCGTATATTTTAATCAAAAGTAATACCAAGGACACCACCACTATTATCTCCTAAAAACTTGTGCTCAAGAGAAATGAGAACTTTTTTGTGGGACGGAGGGAGTAGTAATATTCTTAACAAACAAATATGTAATTTCGTCAAAGTAGAGGTTTAATTAAGAATAGTTATATTTTTTTTATCATTACTAAATAGTAGTCAATGGTTAAAAAAATATAATTAAATAAATATTTAAAATGACCATCCCTATTTGGATGAAGAGTAATACCTTATTGGCAACAAATAAGCAAGGTTTTTGGAGGAAAGGTCAAAAAGGTTATTCAAAGTAGCTAATCCCTTTTCATCATGGTTATATAAATGGGTCCAAATATCCATGAGTGTTGTAGCAGCTATCTTCTGATCTTCAGGAAATAATCCTAAATCCAAATAACATTCTTTAATTTCAGATTCTTCCTTGAATAAATCCAAACTTCTTGCCAAACAAAGTCTCATATCTTCATCCAAATCAAGAACACATTGTTGCCCTTCAGACAGCTTGTTTAACATAAGATGCCATCTGGCAACGTGGGCCCCTTTTAACAAACCACCAACAACACTAAGAGCTAGTGGATGTCTTTTGCAACACTTCACCAACTATAGAAAACAATTACTATGGGTTTGCTAAAATTCCAAAAAGAATTAAACAAAAACAACCAAAACAGATTACTATGGCTTTTTTTGTAACATTGATAGTCCCTGCTCCCTAAGTTTGAAACTTGTAACACCAATGATCCTTAAAGAAAAAAAGGCGGTTAAAATTTCAAGAACCATGTTACAAGTTTTAAAATTAGGGACTGTTTGATGCTACAATTTTTAAAAAAATTGTGGAGCATTGACGTTAAAATTTCCAAATATGGGGACTATTTATGTTACAAGTTTCAAAATTAGGAACTATCTGTAATAAAAAAATCGAAGGACGAAATACGTAATTTCATAGAAACCAAGGGGACGACTCATGTTTAATTCTACCTTCGCAACAAGGTAATCCGGTATATCTGTACGCTCATTCCTACATTTTGAAAATGCAGAGTAGCAAAACAGATTGGTGGCATCGTGATCGTTCAAAAGCTGCAATTCGTATGTATTAAATTGTGTAAACTTGATTCTGGATGTAACGAGAATCTTGTATCCACGTAGCTTGAACTTAAATTGCTTAATAATGGAATCAGACCATACATCATCCAATACTAACAGAATTTCGGATCTATTTTCACCCAAAAAGCTCCCCCATCGGTGGATTGCATCTTCATCACTAGTGAAATCAAGCTGCTGGCTAGCTTGGTTCTTCTCAAGTAAATTTTTTATAACCACTTTTGTGTTTGGGGTCACTGATATAGTAGCAAAGTAGATATTTCTACCAAATTTTCCTGGTAAAAAACACAACAATATCATCAACCAGTGTTGTAAAACTCAGTCAACTCAACTCGGTCAAACTCGGTTAATTTCTCCAAAATGCGACTTTCCCACCACCCCACTCTCAAAAATACATTTTTAAGTTATTAGTCTTACTAGTATTATTATTATTATTATTATTATTTATATGCAATATTAGTGTGATACATTTTACTTATAGATTTTATAATATTTTCTGTTTTTTAAGAACTAAGAAAATTATATATATGATATATATTTTTGTACAAATTTATATATAAAATCGAGTTAAATGCAAGAATGGTCCTTGAGGTTTGGCCAAATTGCACGTTTAATCCCTGTGTTTCATTAAGTGCAGCCGCGGTACCCATGGTATGCATTTTTGTGCACTCATGGTCCCTCCGCCCTAACACTGTTAAATATCCTCCGTTAGTTGAGGGTATTCTGGTCATTTTACATGTATGGTCCCACATGTTGTTCTTCTTCCCCTATCTTCTTCCCCAAATTAAAACTTAACCCGTGTACAAAAACCCTGTACACTCCCTCTCTCACTTTCGATTGCAGATCTGAAAACCAAAAATCTCTTTCTCCCTTTTTGCAACCACACCAAAATATGAAAACCCTAATCATTGGTGTGGTTTCAAACGTCCTTCCTAACTTTTGGTTTCTTAATTGGATTAGCCCACATATTCACAGAACCAAATTAGTAAATTTCTGAGTTAATTTCTTTCTGAGTTAATAACCAACTCCATATATTTTATCAATTTCTGAGTTAATTTCTTCATCATAATCAATCCAAGCTTGAACCTTTTCACCACTATGTAAACAAAGATCATGTTTTGTTAAATTCCCATCAACAATGTAACGACCCGAAATTTTATATCCTTTCATTCATCTATGTATCACATCAATCATTTTGATAACTTTAATCTATTCATTATCATACCAATTGTTCTTGCAAATGATGATTTCCTCACACTAACCTCTCTAGTGTTCACGCTAATCTCTTAGCTTAACTTTTCTTACCTGCCCGATAGGTATAACAATTCCTACTTTTTAATATTCCTTTCGTTTATCTCTTACAATCCGTAAGTGTCCCTTACACTTATATTTTTCACCGTAATGTTGTTCGCGTTCTTAGTTCCATTTCTCATTTCTCCACATAAATGTATCTACAACATTAACCATATAATCCTACACACACAAGATAATAATACCATAGCTCTAACACATCTGATCATCAATCTGGGTATCAAATCAAGTTAATTGTGATACCTCTAGCTCATCAAGATCTAAGTCGCCACGATAGTTGGAATGCCTCCAACCAAAAGTGACCCAACCAATCCTTGCAAATCGGAATGCCTCTGATCCCACAAGGACCAGCTAAACCATTCTACGATGCATACAATACATGCATACATCTTCCACATCACTCATTTTCACAATTTCCTTTCATACTAAATCATATACCTTATACTTTCTCGCTTTCACAATAGGCGGTCATTACCGACATCACATGCCTTCTATAGACCACTACACATATAGCATACATGTCACACATTCCCGGTTCACGCATAACCGGTTTCTAATACTACTAACCGTTCCATTTATTTTATTTTTGTTGTACTTAACCAATTCACCTTCCCCTTACATCCATCTTCCAACCTTCCCGTTACTATTGTGGTAATCATTAAACTTTCTAGCAGTTCATAACTCTCCGGTTATCCCGGTCACCTTGATTCGATCAACCATTAATTTCGACATTTTTTTTTTCGATTATGAGATAATTGATATCCTATATGTTCAGTCCTTCATAGATCTAGAGCTTAGGGGGAAATCGATTCCCAGCTGCGACACTACGTCACACCCGTGACCTATCCAATCACCAATTTCCATGATTGTGATTTCTGACAGCCCGTCATTTCCATACCTTCCCTAAAAGTTTAACATACTTTTTACCCTTTATATCAACTCATGATCGCCTGATCACAATTCTCAACCATTCCCAGATGTTACACGTTACACTCAGGCATATCGTTATTCCATTACCTATCTCGATTCTTGCACCATTAATAACGTCATACCTTACAATTTCCTTCACGTCGCCTTCCATCTGTGCACGACTTCCTCACCACAAAATAACACTTTCACATTCTATCAGCCTTACCTAGGAAACTTTTACCACTTTCATATTCCGTCTTTGATACTCCATGACATCATAGTTTTCTTTTTTCTTTTTTGTCTTTTTTTTTCCAATTATAATATATTGATCATTTATTCAACATCATTTTATACTTTCATGAAGGATTCCTATCTTTACTCCCTTCCGCATAATATAATTTCTCCTATTTCAATACCGGTCATTAATTCGGAACTTTTATCCTATATATAGGCCATGGAAGTTGACTCTAATAACTACTTTCACAACAAAGGCTCATCTAACAACTTTAATGACCCAATTCATTAGATATCATCTCGTGCGACTCATCAACAATTAATTCACGGATCATATAACATAATATTTATAGACATCGTACCCGAAGCGGTATGGTGGCTTCCCACAGCCTCATCCCGAGCGAGATGTAAGACACACCCTTTGACTTGTAACTGGTTCGGTTTCTCGTGAGTAGTTGATGTCAGCATATCGGTTTTTCTCTTCGGGCATGCACCACTAAAATGCCCCTTCTCGTGACACGTGTAGCACTCCACTTCTTTGATGTTATTCACCCCGCAGTCTTTTGCCCTGTGCCCAACTCTTCCTCATGTGAAGCATAAAGCTGTACCCGACTTGCATACCCCCTTGTGGCCCTTACCGCAATTATGACACTTTCCACCACCAACTTTATTGGTCAAAGTCGGTGTGAACCTTCCCTTCTTTGATGGCTCCAAACTATCTTCGATTCTCCTCTTTTCTCCAGCTCTTGGTATCTCTTGAACCACCCACTGATCCACTTTCTCGGTGTAAACATCCACCGACTCATCTCCTTTTCTGAAAATCATAGCTTCTCCTTGCACTTTCTCTAAGCTTCTCTTAGGGCAAAATTTCTCCTTCAAACGGCTCGTGAATTCATCCCATGACATCTTGTATATCGCTTTCTTGCCTAAGCCTTCGTACATCATAATCCACCACATGTGTGCTTCATCTTTCAACATTCTGGAAGCATAAGTCGCCATATCTTCCCTTTTACAATTGCTATTCCTCAAAGCTTGCTCAGTTTCTTGAATTCACCGGGCGGTGACTCTTGGCTCAAAACTTCCCGAATACACCTTGGGCTCACATGCCATAAATGCCCCGAACGAACCTCCATCTCTCTTATCAAGACTCGTAACATTTCCCTTTTTAGTCGAGAATTTCTCCAAGTGGGCATTACTACCCGAATACTTACTCTTAACACCTGAATTGGAATTACCTTCCCTTTCCTTGATCATCCGGTCATCAATAACCCGGTTCACGTACTCTTTCACCTCTTCCCTCATTCGGTCAAACATATCGCGGACCACTTCCAAAGTTACCGGCGTGTAGTTAGCATAAATTTCCTGATCCTCTTCCGAGTTAAGTGGAGTTCGCCCACTTTTCACGTTCACCATCTTGCTATAAAAAAATGGCAACTAAATCACAATCAATTATCCATTCCATTCAATAGTCCATTAGGACTCTCAAACTCGAATATGACCACATAAGGCAATCCTTCCTAGGGTTCGACCCTAAGACAACTTAGCCCTATGCACTCAAGGTCAACCTAGTTATCTAACGGAAATATATCATTCTACTTCTACAACTTAAGCCTAGGGTGGTTAACCCAACCTAATTCGCTTAAGCTATAGCTCTGATACCAAGTTGTAACACCTCAATTATTAATACAAAATATTTCCGCAAAATCCTTTTAAAAACATTAAAGTAATTGTCCCAAAAACATGGATTTACAAAATCTTTGGCATTAAATACAAGGCATTAGTTGGTGTTACAAAATTATATCATAACCAAAGCCACACGTAAATCCACCTTGCTATCTCTACTTAAACCTGTGCGCCTTCACTAGCAAACGCACCTAATCCTTAGCTCCTGAACCTGAGTACATAGCATCACAAACAAACATAGTACGTAAGACATAAATTGTCTCGTGAGATACATGGGTTTTAGACCCAACATTAACATATAAATAATCACATTTATTAGATATATCACTATATGTATGTATATATATATATATATATATATATATATATATATATATATATATATATATATATATATATATATATATATATATACTCTAGTTACCTCCGTGGTAACCCTATCTCATTCATATACATCGATCACCTCTTCGGTAATCCTATCACATTCATTCATAGCCTATTCGACCCGTCAAGTTGTTCGGAATGCCTCCAATCCAACGAGACCCTATTTTTGTCCTACTAACCAGAATGCCTCCGATTCAGTAGAACCCCCATTGTCACAGTGTTCAGCCAAAGTGACCTATCTTTATCTTACTAACCAGAATGCCTCCGGTTCAGTAAGATCCAACATCTTGTTGGGTGAACGGAATGCCTCCAATCCATCAGTTTAAAGATACCATGATAATCCAGAATGCCTCCGAATCTATCACGTACCTATCCTATCTCAATCTACCCGTTATAACCACTACATGTGACTATATGTCACATCAATCAACAATGCCGTATGGCCGTCACACAATATATTCGTATACTAGTCTTAGTTAGTATTCACACAATTAAATCAATTAGTTCATAATAATAATAAACAACTAGTTTAAACATTAGTAATCACAATTTATAAAAATACTTCTTTACCGCTATGTACTCAGTTTTAAAGTTCACATGTACTCACCTTAGCAATGCTTTCAAACCTTGTGTATCCTTACTCCCTAATCAAAAGAGTACTTCCAAATCTTTAGGTCTTCTTGACCTAAAATCAATATCATCACAATAACTAGTTATTATCCATAACTAATCACTAATCAATCCATAACAACATTCCCAACCACCAAGTTCATCCAACTTGGTGGAATCTCAAACCCTAGTTCAAGATTTACATCAAGAAATCCCAAATCCAACTTGTACACAATGTTTACAAGCTTACATTGAGTGTTCTACACTCATGTTTGGTCATCTTCCCCAAAGATGACATGGTAGGTTGTCCAAACCACCATTTTTACCCAAATAAAGCTTACAATCAAAGTAGGTAAGCAAGATAATCAAGAATCCTTACCCTTGATGTTCAAATCCTATAAGATGATGAAGATTTGAGCAAGAAATCACCAAGAACTCATATTTCTCCTCCAAAAACGGCTCCAAGCTCAAGTGGGTTTTGAAAATGAGAAAACCCTAGCTAAAACCCTCTTTTTATACTTCCTGCGCGAATTAGCAATGCTAATCTTAAAATTCGCGTTGCTAAAACTCGCGGGTACCCAAACTCGCAATTGCTAAAATCAGGATTAGAGATCTCTAAACTTTGCTGCTTGAAAATGCACTTTTGGCCATCAATACTCGCGATGCTAATCCTCGGATTAGAGATCTCTAAAATACGCTGGAACAAAAAAGCACTTTTCCAACTTGGTCTTTTACCCAATCTTGACCCGTTTCGACTTTAACAAGGGAATACACATACCAAATGATGTCCAAATGACACGAAACCAATTCCCACGTCTTTTAAATAATTTCTCCTTATTTATAACATTTTTTTCCATAATTTATTCGATACAAAATTGAGGTGTTACAACTTGAGTTGTAATTAAGGATAAATTATCGAATAAATTATGTTTCTTTGACTTAAGTCAACAATTGTTAACATGGATCAACCAAATCCATGAATAGATCATACAAAGTTCAACTCAATAATCAAAAATTTATTTAAAAAAACCCTCAAGTATGAGGATGGAATTTAAATTCCTTGAATATCAGGATCATGACAGAGCATTGTCACTAAAGTAGTCTTCCCAGAACCTCCAATACCCGAAACAACTGTAACCGAACAATCATCAACCTCAGAATCCTTAACCACCATCGCCTTTAAATCCTTAACTCTATCATCAAACCCTATAATGACACCCTTAAGCAATGGAACACCAGATAACCACCAACCACATGATGAACTCCATGTTTCCATTCTCTTCTGCACATCTTTCACCACCACCAACACTTCCTTCACATCCCGAGCTTCTTGCAACAAAACATCGAATTGGAAGAATTCAAGCAACGATGCGTTCAATTCGTCTAATTTCAACGAGTGTTTGTATCTCTTGAAGAAATTCCATTTGATATGCTCGCATTTCGTGATCAGGTTTTCTGCGGCTTTTAAGTGATCGATGAACATGTTTGTTTCTTCTCTCCGTCGATCTAATTCTGCGTTTAGTTTCTCGATCTGGTTGAAGATCGGTTTGATTCTTGTTATTGTTTCTTGTAATTGAGTGAGTTTGGATCTAAATTGCCAGGTTTTGTTTGCCACGTGTACGATGACATCTGATAATTTAGAAATCGCATCTCCTACAACAGCTCCTACTAATACTGTCACACCCTGCCAAAAGTGGTTTGCGGAAGAACGGGCGTGCGACTATCATGAGTAAACATAGCATATGATTATCGTAAACAATAAATGTTTGATAAAAAGTAATGTCACCAAAATTTAATGTAAACAAAGTAGTTGAACCAAAACATAGTTTTTAACTAAAATTTGGGGGTGACATCTTTACAAAACAAAAGCTTGACTTCAATGCATGCGACTCAATGCTTAGCTTAGATACCTGAAAAACATAAGTAAAAGTATCAACAAAATTGTTGAGTGAATTCACAGGTTTTAACGAGTTCAAAATAGTTCTGTAGTTTTTGTATGCCATTCATGACAAAAATAGTTTGATGATATAAATGCTAAAAAATAGTCTGCTCAAAAGCAGTAGTGGAAACAATCGTTTTCGTATGCCATCGTTGGCAAAAATAGTGTGATGATATAAACGTTTGAAAATGGCCTGCTCCGAGAGCAGTAGTACGATTTCACTCGCGATAGTATAAACAATAGTTTTCGTATGCCATCATTGGCAAAATAGTGTGATGATATAAAATGTTAAAATTGGCCTGCTCCGAGAGCAATAGTAGAAACATAATAGTTTTCGTATGCCATCGTTGGCAAAAAATAGTGTGATGATACGAACGTTAAAATGACCTGCTCCGAGAACAGGGGCACGATAAAATCGCAAGAAGAAACATGTGACGGTGATCCCCCAAAAGGTTTGCTATACCCTTTTGAGTTAAAATCTCGACCCTAAGCCCATAACCAAAACAACAACTCTAAACGCATTTCCAATCTGGATATACACTCCTCGTGGTTCGATAAACATCGATAATAACTGATCAATAACGTGTGGGAGGGTGAGTCTCAACCAATAGTACTATCTGCATATCCAGGGCCTAGTTGCAACTAGCTAATGATTATGATATGTAAGCATATACGCACTTCCATGCACTACATCTAAACCTAGTCCGAGATAAGGATTCATTGTCAAGTTTCCAAAAGTAGTTTCATCACAAATAATCGTAAACAATAATAGTTTATATGGTTTTCACCCCAATAGTAAATAGTTAAAACGTAGTAAAAGAGAGGTTGTGAATTGAAAGTCACAAATAGATTTATAAAAGCAATTGTTATGTTTTCCACCCCAAAGTTATAAAACAGTACATAAAATGCGGTAAAAAAGTGGGGCTGTGAACTCACCTGATGTAATGCTTCCAAAATGCAAATAAGTAAAATGTAAGATCCAACCAAAACGACTTCTAGTGACCTAATGCATAGAAGTAAATAAATGAGTGTCGATCTATATGACTCGTTGACACTAAATGGTTCAAAATGATTCCCTAAAATGGAAATAGACTCGAGTGATACATTGGTGACTCGATTGAATTGGTCTATCATTTTAACAAGTTTTGAAAATAGCTACACCTTAACAGGAAGTAAATGATTTTTTTGATATAATAAGTAATTATAAAATAAATTTAGTTAAATATTAAATAAATATTTAATAAAATCTGATCTTAAATCAAAAGTGAGTTTTGGGTTTGAAGATCAGTTGGGCTACCAAAAGTACCGCGGTACTACCTTTAACAAATGTGTTGTTGTTTAATAAATAGAATATATTTGTTAAATAATAAATCAATAACCATTGACATTTAATAGATATGTTTTAACTTAGAATAAAAGAAATTATTGATTCTTCTTTTAAAACGTTTTGTCTTGCTAGGTGGTTTCGTAGGGTTAAATTATTAGTTTGGTCTTTTAACAGATTATATTGTCCGGTTAGAAAAATTTGGTCTGGAAGTTTATTGGGCCGGCCAACTTGTTGGCTCAGGCCTGCGACGAGAAAGAAAGACAACGACAACGCCATGACACAACCACCGTGACCCTATGTGTGTGAGATCGCACATCAAAACGGAAAGAAAATAAAACACGACGAAGAGACAACCGAGATTTATACCTGCTGTTTGGGGAAGGTTTTCGAGAGAGACGGTCGGGGGGAGAGATACGTGTCCACCTGAGAAGAAACTCTCTTGTTCGCCGGAGATGATTGTTTGTTGCCGGAGATGTGAGAAATTGATCTGAGCTCGCCGGAATTGATTCTCGTGTACCGGAGGTGGTGAGTGAATTAAACTTCACCAGAATGTCAAGTGTCGCCGGAAAGGGTTTTGTCTTGTCTGTTCGTGTGTACAAATAGAGAAGTAACAAGAAATAGTGAGTTTTGTATGTATAGAGTAGACTTTCTGCTTTTTGGTGTTGCCTAATACGGACTTGCAGAGAGAGATGGTAGTTAAACTAGTTTTTAGAGAGGTTTAAGAAATGGTGGTGATGGAACGATCGTGGTTATCGGTTTGTTTTAGAGTACGGATATTTGGGATACAGTATATTCTATTCAGAGAACTCCGGTGATTTTGTTACAGATTAACGTACACATGTGGGATGGACCGACTAGAAGCTAAGATAGGTTTTATTAAAAAATATTCCAATAAATGGGTCACATTCGGTTATGAAATAAATATTAGATCAATTAAACATGCTATTAATTGATTTATTTAATTGTGCAGAAGTTTTAGTATGTTGTTTTTCTTACCATTTTGCTCGGTTGAGCTAGTGTGTATCTTTATAATTTATATAATTTATTTTCTTGGATTCGTTTTAATTACGGTTCTAACTGTACGAGACACTGATAAACTAACACATGTTTGATGATGATGTGTATTACCGACACAAGTATAAGGGGTTTTATTAGACTTGAATGATAAATGAGTGTTTTCATAAGTGAGATGATTGTACTAAGATGAAATGAGTTACGATAATTGCCGGGTCAAATACCCGATTTTGAGGTTGTCACAAATACTCCTTCCGCCATTAAAATAACTGAAAATGTTTGAATTTATGTTTCATTTGATCAGTTTTGTAAATTAGCATTTCAACTGTGATTGTGAGCTCCTAAATAGCATTGATCTGTGAAACACCACATGCTTTGGGGGAATTAGCTACGAAAATTATCTCACCTGAAACAGGGCTGGTGGTGGCCGGAGTTCCGGCGAAGCTTTTGATGACAGCTGGAACGGTTATTACGTTCATCGGATTGATACAGCCATCCCTATAACCTCTCAATCAAATCAACGCTAGTCTAAAGCAATTATATTAAAGGTTTAGTCAACGGGTACGAATCTTACAAAGGGGGTGTTTGCTTTAGGTTAGAGCAATGATACACGTCACTAAATCAGTTGTCTACTCCACCCAATACATAACATATATTTTCCACTTATTCATCTTTTATCATTTCTCGTTTCATCATATTTGGGTGACCAAACATACATTTTCTCTCTGAACTAAACATAGGACTAAACTCATGTACTGGTGAACAAACTCATACAATATAATTATCAGAGCATCTCGTAAAAGTTTAATCACCAAAGAGACCAAACTCACACGATAAGTCGTGAAAATTAATAAGTTGAGCAGAAAAACAAACTTTACTGTTTTTCAACAGTAAACACCCGAGACTAATATCCAAATTTTCAATTTAAGTTAAAACTAAGCTTTAAAAATTAATTAAAAGTAAATTAAAAGTAAAAGTTCGAATAAGTTTAAAAACATTTCATTTGTGATGTTCAAGCTATATGGTCATTACTTGCATAATAAATTTACTACGGTTAGTTACACAAATGACAAAAATTATGAATTTCGCTACTGAATCAAGCTATTTACAAATTTTTTTTGAAGGATGCCTAATATACTCAAAGAGTTAGTATCTAATGAGTACATAAAAATCTGTGAGCAATGCAATGGCAATTCTCAACTAATCATTTAAGAAAATTTGGATCATTATCAAATGGATCTTTAGAGCAAACATTTTTTGATAATGATCCAATATTATTTTAATAATTAGAATTATTTGTACAGTACTCACCAAATTTTAAGTCCTTACCCGATCTCACTCATATACTTAAATATATTCACAACAAGACTTATACTCATAATTATTAAGCTATGAATCTAATCTATACTATCTATAAAGCATTTAGGACTACTAAACATAGCAACTCCTTAAACTTAAACTTAAGGACATTTCCACTTTTAGTAACTTCTTCAACACCACAAAAATAAAAAAAGTGTTGCTTCCAGGATTCGAACACAAAACGTCTTGTGAAATCTGACTGTGTGTTAACCAATTGCTCTAAATGACAATTTATTTTAGAACAAATAAACAACCAACTTTAAATAGAAAACATTTGTATCGAACTTTCCATGATCAAGGTATTTGTTTGCGTGCTCACATATTCTTTAATTATAATCCTTAAGTTTGTTGGTTAACTTGAATGTATTATTATGTTCTAGATTACAATGATTACTAATTGAAATTTTTAAAGACGGAAAAATCATTCATTTGCGCAATTATTGTTGGAAAAACCGTGTAAACGAACAACACTTGCTCGCCACGAAATATAGTTTCTGGGTACCCGCCGCCGCATTGCGCGGTACCCTGCTAGTACTAATAAGTTACAAGTGTTTGATAGCTATTTACATATTTGATCATGGACAAATCTTGTTCATGGATGGCCCCTTGTCAACTTAAGATAATCAAACAATCCTTGTTTATTTATTATTAATTTTCTTTAATTTTAGTTATTTTATAATTTACCATTAAAAACGTCTATTTATTTTTTGTTAGTTTATCATTAAGAGTTTTGTTAGTATATGCCCCATGAGCATATGATAACGAATATTTAATAAAATAAATTTTTTATAATTAGAATAAAATGATATTGATGAGTCATTATTGCTTGTGTTATACCGCTTTTATTCTTATGCAGGGTATAAAAAACATTTAGTATTCACTATGATTTAGCTCTAGTGCACATATTAGAAAGAGAAATGATATTTAGTCCTACCATTTAGACCTACTCATAGGTCTACCCACTTGATAGGATGATATGCGTATTCCACTAATTCTCTCTCATAATATTATCCCTTGATTTTGACACGTGTTTTCATCTAATGAGTAGGCCTATGAGTAGGTCTAAATAGTAGGCCTAAATATCATTACTCTATTAGAAAATCTCTATCATTTATACCGGAAAATGAATGAATATTTATTTTCAATTAAAAAAGATGGTAAATCTTCATATGTGTGTTTCTATTTATCTGATCAAAAAAAATTTCAAATATTAAATTAAAAATAAAATTAGTAGATTTCGACAATTATTTTATTACTTTATGAGTAAAATAATAAAGAATTTTGGCAGCAACAATCAATTTTCTTTTATTAATTGTCATTAGAAAGGAAAATGAATGCACACTTACTTATTTTATTAATTTACCGTTAAAAACGGAAAAGTCAATTTCTGATTGAATAATAAATTATTTCTAGAGAGATAAAGAAGTAGCCGTTTAATTCTTTGTATACGTTTTCCACTTTAACCACAAATCAGACCGTTGGGGGCTCACAATACTTGTAACATCCTGAGTTCGCCCAACACCTGTTTCAAACAAAAACACAACACAAAATGGTGGCAAGAACCCCACCCAAACTAAAGAAAAAAATGGTGGCGCCACTTGACCCCAATCAACTTAGAGAAACCGTCAAAAAGGTACCCATTTCATCCTATCTCCGATCTCTGTTCTTTTTCTCGATCTGGGTTTTGTGTTTATTGGTGAAAACTGTGATTTTGTCCCTGTTTTATGAAGGTGGGGAAATGTATGGCTCGATTGGAAGAACTTCAGTATATTACAAGTGGCAAAAGTACCAGAGGCTACTCTAAAACTAGCCCCAGATGTAATCAAGAATCCCTCAGGTTAAATTTGCTGAAAATCTGAAGCTGTTTTAATCAATTAATCAAATGGGTTTTTGATATTTTGTCTTTTTTTAACCCAATTTTCTCTCTGATTATCAGAATCAGAAATTCAAATGGTCAAAAATCCCCAAATGGAAAGTTGCCTTCACAGATAGGTATGTCCTCTGTTTTGTAATGTTTAATTTTTGGAAATTTTGTTTTTTGATTTTTGATTAAACAGGGGAATGGAAGAGAATGTCATTACCAGCAATGCTTTTAGGAGAAACAGTGGGCGAAATACTCCAAGCAAGTCAGTTTGCTAGAGAAATCCTGGCCACTGTTGATACTAAATCCAAAAACAAAACCACCACCGGAGATCCAAAAACTCCGGTGACTGATTCCCGGCGGAATTCAAGATTAAACCTAGAAACCACCGAGCTCAATGCACGTAGAAAAAGAGAGAAACATATAATCAGATCAGACCCCCATTCCCCTTTGCTTCAAAGAGCCAAATCAAAGATTAATTTCAAAGTTTCCGGCTCACCACCAAAAAAGGTACCGGAGAAAGAAAATTGTCGGTTTCCGGCGAACAGGGTGTCACCGAAGAACAGACCATGGGCTAGAAAGACCGTTATCTTCCCAAACCCACTATTTCATTCATCACCCAATTCACAAAATCAAAAATTTTGTAGAACAAAGTCGCCGGTGATTCCTAGAAACCACCCAACCACACCTCATAAATTCTTGATCAAGACACCACCTGCCGCCACTCGCAAGGCGGCAACAACCTCCTCCTCGGTGCCTAAGTTTCAAGTCAAGATTAGAAGTTCAACAATTTCTGTATCTCCGACCAGACCCACGGCCACTGCCGCCAAGAAGGCGGCAGTGTCACCGCCTACGAAAGTGTCCACGGTGGCAAAGATTAGGCGATCGTTTTCACCATCGAGATTAGTGAGTAAAATTGCATCACCATTGAAGAGTAGGAAATTATGTTTACAGAGGACTAGTAGTATTGATGGGGGTGGGATGATGATGATGAACAAGAACATGAACATGATGAGTGGATTGAAACAGAGACCATCATCAACAACTACACCAATGCATTTGTCTGATCGGAGAATTTAAGATTCAATTCTTTTTAATGATATTTACTTAATGTCAAGTCAATATAATATAATTTCTGTTTCGTTTGGTGCCTCACATTTTTATACTCATAAATTGTCAATAAAAATTAACATTTCAGCTGTTCATGTCATCTCACTTATAATTCTTATGTTTGTACTTCGTTGAGGGTTTTTTTTTTCCAATTTTATTTCCGAGTAAATTTTATTTGCTGCATCAAGAGTGATTTACCAATAACATAAACATAAGATATATTCAAGATAAAGAAGAGAAGAATTAAATAAAAAATTGAGTTATGAAGTTATTGGTTACTAGTCACTTGGAGAAGAAGATGATGATGGTTTCTGGAAATCTTTAAATGTTTTGAAAGGTGAATGAATGAGCAGAGATCGACCTAACTACTTTAGTATAATGCAATTTTAATGTGACTGATCTTTTACTGTTGTATTATATTAGGCCATGTGGCAAAAAGCACTAGGTGCTAGGCCTAGGTAGATTGGAATTATATATAAAATATAGAAGTATTTTAAATAATATGTATAAGTTATAACATAACACAATACTTTAATTTCAAATAACTTAAAATTTAGGGTAAATTACAGTTTTTATTCATGACCTTTTCCGGATTCGGGGTTTTTGTACCTAAACTTTTTTCTTCTGTTTTTTTTTGTCCTTGAGGTTTTTAAAATTCTGCATATTTGTCTTTCCGTCTATTTTTGGCCGTTAACTGACGATTTTTTTGTCAATTTCCCCAAAATACCCCTATCAGCATCAAAAACACCCTTTCAACCCAAATGTGTTCTTCAATGTTGTATTGTACAAGCCGAATCCATCATCGTCAACATCTGCGTCGTCTTCTTCATAATCTTCCACCATCTTCAAGAAAGGGTTCACCATGATAAAACACATAACACATCGACGATTAATTCTCATATCTTCAAAAAACAAACCCTAATTGCAGATCTCCACCATCTTCACCCTAATTGCAGATCTCCAATGTTACAACTTCAATTGCAGATCTCCACGAACAAATTGACGAATTTATGATTTGTTTGTATTTATGATTTCCGATTTGCAGTGGCGTGCATATAAGAACCCCAATTTGGTGTTTTGTTGTTCTTGGCATAGAACCATCACCACCGTCGCACCTTTCCGGTGGTGGTTGTTGGAGGAAGGATTGGTGGTTGCTGGTTGCTGGAGGAAATCTCAAACTTTGAAGCTTTGAATGTGATTTGCAGGTTCAAAATCGACCACCGCCACCATCAATTTTCAGGTTAGAGGCACCACTCTTCACCTCCATCCAGACTTGCTCGCAGAATCCATGGTGAGAGTCGCTCGATTTGATTTTCGAGTATTTTTCTGATTATGTATATGATCTCTGAAATAAAGAAGATATGTGAAGATGAAGAAGATGGGTGAAGATGGAGACGGATGAAGATGGCGTGAAGGAATGGAAGTGGTGGTGGGCCGGTGGTTGTGTAATACGAAGGAATGAATTGTGATTTTGAAATATTGAGATAGATTTTTAAATCCTTCAATGGCAGAGATGATGATGGTAGTAGGGAGAGACTTGTACAGTACTAGTCAAAAGAAGATGAAGAATGGTGAAAAAGACCAAAATGCCCTCACATGCGTTGCATTTTTCGTCAGTAAACGGCCAAAAAATAGACGGAATGACAAATATGCAGAATTTTAAAAACATAAAGGACAAAAAATAGGGACAAAAACCCCGAATCCGAAAAAGGTCAGGGACAAAAACTATAATTTACCGTAAAATTTACATAATTTGATGTTGCAAAATAGTAAACTTAACGTAGCAATTCTAATTAAAAAAACATAGCAATTTAGTTTTAAAAAATTGACGATAAAATTATAGTTTAGTTTAAAAAATGTTCGTTTTCCTAGCTCCGCCTATGCGGATGTTTGACCGTCTTTTGATCTTTCCAGCTAGCTCTAAATCGCAGTGGTGTATGCCCACCTAAAACTAGGCCACTTTTTACAACACTGATATCAAGATAATAAAATAGATAATTTCAATTCCGCTCTAAATATGAGTATCCGCGATCCGAATATCTGGTAACCATCTTATCTCGGGTACATGAAATTCAGGTATCCACATTGTAGAAGCGGTCCAATGTATATTAGCTACTGGAACCGAACCGAAACTTGTAAAAATATCCTTTAAGGTCAATAGTGAAAGTCAAGTATTAGTTGAGGGACTACTTTAGTAAATTAACCAAACATTCTGATTTCTCTCCATTCATTCTCTCTAGAAATCGAACCGGAAACATATAAGGTAGAGTTTTTGTCCACGTAACACTATAAACTCCATTCATTCTCTCCAGAAATAGAAATAGAAATGGGATGTTGTGGTGAAGAAGAAGAAGAAGAAGAAGATATCCTCCAACCACTCCATCAACAACAAACCCTAACCCTACACACATCATCATCATCATCTACCATGGTATCCACAGCTACAACCAATGATCCAAACACTACCATATCTCCGATGAACTCCAATTTCGCAGCATTAATTTGCAAAGACATCCTCCGTACCATCTTTGAGAAGCTTCCGGTGGTAGATCTAGCCCGGTCCGCTTGTGTATGTAGGTTGTGGAGCTCAGTGGCTTCTGATAGGGAGATTCAGGTTAGGGCTTTTAAGGCGCCATGGAAATTGAAGGATTTGATTGGGAACCCTAGCTCTGGAAGCTTCTGGAGAGATAATAATCTTAGCAAATTCGCTATTTCACATCGGTTGGTTCGTGGCGACACTGTTGCTAGCCTCGCTGTCAAGTACTCCGTTCAGGTTTTCTATCTGTTCATTAATTTATGAATATCTGAATCTGAGTTTGTAATTGATTAGGGAGAAAAGTTTAATTGATTACAATTTGCGAATGTAAAATCAGTATTTGAACATATTGTTGGAATTAGAGTTTATAATTTGCCAAAAAAGGGAAGCAGAAAGTGATTTGGATGCAGGAACTCATGATCATATGAATCCCAAATTCCCAATTACATCTGAGACGACCATTTGGTATTTTATTTGTAATATTGTTATTATTCAACAAGTTAGTTAGTCAATTGGTTACTCATGATAATGACTTCAAACTGTTAATTAGGTAATGGAAATGCCACTCTATCTTTGTTAATGACTTATGTTAATGACTTATATTATATCATTTAGTTTGATGTTATCATCTACTGATGCAAGTTATATTATTAAATTAGTTTTTTTCGTTAGGTTACAGACATAAAACGGCTGAACAACATGATGAGTGACCATGGTATACACTCAAGGGACAGATTATTAATCCCGATAACTAGTCCAAACATTCTCATAAATGGCACATGTTACATACAAGTGGATGCACATGCCAAAAGGGAAGTTGCAATCTTGTATCCCGAAGGTGCACCTGATAATGTGGTGACTCGTGTGTTGAATAAAGTAACATCTGAGAGAGGAAAAAGAAGAGTAATTGATTCCTTAAGAAGAAGCATGCATGTTGATGATGATACTGCTGAGTATTATTATTCTTTATCAAATGGTGATCTTCGAGGTGCGTTAATGGAGTTTTCAGAGGATGTAAGGTGGGAGAGACAGGTGAATTTGACCTAGTTTGGTCAAACAGTTGCTGGACCTATGTTTTAAGCTTAGTGTATGTGCTTTTCAACTTATAAATCTTGTGATTGTGTATTGTTGATATATTTGGGAACAATAAAATTGTTGTAAAGAACTCGTTTTATATGCAAACCATTGTGTGAAAAATGCATGTGAGGATCTTGTTGCACCATATAGAAGGTCCAAAATATGAAGGTATTATTATTTTGTTCTTTTAGTGGTATTTAGAGAACAAGTATCCTAACATTTTGTAAGGTTGACTTTGACAAAACTAGCTTGAAGCTAGAAGCCGAGTGGTCATGAGTTAGGGCATTAAGTAACGCGCCAACTAATTTGTGGGTTGCTGGCGCGTGGTGAAAAAACTTTTTTTTTTTTTTTAAGATTTTGAAGGCCTACAATCAATTCATTGAAGGACGACAATCAATTCATTTTTAGCAAGTTTTCACATATACTCCCTCCGTCCCATAAAAAACTTTTCATTTCACTTTGACACAAGTTTTAAGGTGATAGTTAGTGGTGGGGTCATTGGTAATAATTTTGATTAAAATATAGGATTAGACTGGAGAGAAAAAAATAGTTAGTGGATAATTAATGGTGGGTTCCTTAGTAATAATAATATTTTATTATGTGAAGCTCATCAAAAGTAAGAAATGACAAGTTTTTTGTGGGACGAAAATTTAGGGTGAAATGAGAAGTTTTTTGTGGGACGGATAGAGTATATATATATCATCATTTCTTAAAGTATATTTGTCTTGCTTATAAAATTCCCTATATTTTTTGCACTGAGCTTTTTCGAACCATCCGACATTAAACATAGATCGAAATTGCACCAAATGTCGGGATTTCGTTTTGTAGCTAGTATTTTTGCTAAGGTAAGTTGACTTGATGATTCACAAACACCAACGGAAGCTTAAGACTCGGAAGCTATTTTTTAGAGGGAGCGTTTTTTAGCGTTTTTAAGTGTTTTGTGAATTTCGAAGCACTGAGCTTTTTCGAACCTGAGCCGGCGCATTTAAAAGAAACCTAGTAGAGTAGTAGGAAACCGGTTTTAAAACCGTACCAGTTAAAAAACCAGATTTTTTTGCACCTCTAGCGCGAGGTAAGAAAATCTTTGCGGTAAGAAAAAATCGAAGATGAACGGTGAGTGATGTGATGACTCGATTTATGTGCAAAAGGTGGGCCTCCATTTGTCATGGGTATTTTTTATTTATTTAAAATAATGGTTCTAAGATTGTTATCTAACGAGTAATACAACACTCCGTACGTTGTTGCGACTTTATTTTTGCTTAAAAATTTATAAGTTGTAGTAATGTAAGTTTAGTTTTTGTGCAAGTTGGTATCTATAAGATGCAATTGTGTATAAAGTTAGTTTAACATGCGTTTTAGTAATAAAAGTTTATTTTTTTTGGGTTACTTAAAATTATTTTTTGTAAGAATAATTAATTTAACTCTCAAACTCTATAGACGATATTTATATACATATTATTAGTGTCGTATCAGAAAACTCAATTATATAAATTTAGTTGATGAAGAGTGGCATGATATGATACAAATTTAATTCATAATGTTTCGAGTTACTTTTCTGTTACATATTATTTGAATATATATTAAAACTTAGCAATTATAATATTTATTGGTTGATAATTTTTGTTGTTGTACGATTGTTCATGTTTTATGTTATTTAAATAATAATAATTATTATTCCTATTTGATAAATATAACATCAATTGTATGTTATTTAAATAACAATAATTATTATTATTTGATAAATATAACATCAATAATAGTATGTTTATTGGGACTTAATGATATAAAATAAAAAAGAAAGGAAATAAAATTGTCACATTGGATTACAACCCTGATTTTTTAGACATTCTTTAGGACTCCTAAAGAGAAATAGATTTGCCAACTTAAATAATATGTGCTGCACAAGTCGTTCAAACAAAAATTATGTGTTGCACTATAAATTGCCACACTGGATTTTCACTCTCTAAACCTTCTTTAAAGTATCATTATTGTAAAACTACATTTAAAAGTTAATGAATAGTATCTTTTGAATGACAAATGTATTATAAGTGTAATTGAAGAATAGAATTATGTATGGTGTCATGAAAGATTTTATTAAGGTGATCCCATACCGTCTTTGGGCCTTTGGCTTTGGCTTTGGCTTCGGCTTTGGGTTTAAACACAATATCGAGAAGAGAATCCGAGATGGTGCCATAAATCCACATTTTTACAAGATTATCAAGTTTGATCATTTTTGGGGTTTCATTCATGAGAACTAGAAGAGGTTTCAAATAGAAAATTGATCAATTCCACAGTGTGTTTGGAATAATAAACTGATCATCTATCACTTCACTTTATTCATAAACCTTTAAACCAAACACTTTCCTCATATTTAAAAATATCAAAAATTAAAGGGTTTTGATAATAACAGCCCTTAAAGCTGTCTGTAATGCATAAACAGTTGTACACTAATCCATAAAAATGGGTAGGTCCTAAAATTAAGGAGTTTGTTATAGTTAGATGTACAAGTTTTTAATGTGTGTCTTATGACAACCCTTAGGGCTGTCATTATCAAAACCCAAAATTAAAATGCATGAAAATACGATCTTTTTTTTTTTCTTTTTTACTTTTTAATTCTCAAGATTTGTTTAGCTAAATTCTTGGCATGTGAAAAGGTTATGATAGAAAAGAAAAAAAAAACCTTAAACGTAAGAAACAAAGGGGGTTTTATCATGTATTATTGTTTCATTTAAATTATGAGTTTTGATAATGACAGCTCTAAGTGTTTTTAATAAGGAGGAATATTATGTTTTGAAAGAAAAAATTTTAGTTGAATTAGTTCTTAGAAATATAGAAAAATTTAATTAATGAAGATAAAGATGAATTCATAATTTATAATATGATTAATTATTATTATTCAAAACAGAATATTCCTCTTTATTGACATCGTTTTATAGTTATTATTATCATAACTATAAATTATATATGTTGACGTAAAAATAAAATATGTAGTTATATTTATTATGTTGTATTTAGGTGATCCGGAAAGCATAACCATAAAATTGAAGTTCTGAGAAAGTAATACTCTGATAAAACAAAAAATGTGCTCAAAAATTAAATTTAGTTGATTAAAAGGTTCTTCTAGTCTCATTTAAAAAGCTAAGTGGCTAAGTTAGATATTTTAGTCATTTCTCTTCTAAAAATTAGTAAGTATTTATTTATACCTTTTTAGATGTTAACTCCAAAGTTTTAATATGAAATTTTCATAAAATACGTACATTAAAAAGGGCTATTGTTGATATCATATGTTTTTCTATAAGAGCTGAAAAGAGTAATGATATTTGTGCATACTAAATGTGCTTATCAATTTGATCATGATATGTTTCAAAATCAAGAGATAATATGGAGAGAGAGAGAGGATTAGGGATGACAAATGTCCAGTTTAGAAGTGAGGGGGTTTATGGGTAGGCACAAATTGTAGGCACAAATATTTTTTCTCCAGCTGAAAATTTTATAAATAATTTAGCAAAGAGCGAGAGAATACAAGTTACCAAAAATTAGTCTATAAGGGGATTACAACACCACTCTAACCAATTAACTAACAAAATTTTACCCCTATTTGATAACCAAAGAAAAGCGAGAAATTTAACATATTCACCCAACATATATTTTCTAGGCTTTTTTGCTTGAAAGGTAGTCTCATTTCTAAAACGTCACAACGACCAAAGATTGGAGAGAATAACCACTTTGAAACAAATATTATTTCTTTCCGAGAGAGAGAATCTGCTAGGCCAAGGGTCTCTGAAATGTTGGAATATGAATTTGAAGATTCCACCAATGTAAATTGTACTCCAAAGTTCTCTAACCATTTTGCACCGGAGGAAAAAATGGGAATCATCTTAAAGATCTTCATCACAAGAAGAACATATATCAGAACCTATGCCAATATCTTTATTGTCAAGAATATAGATTAACTTTTATAGGAAGTCAATTTTAGCAAGCCGCCATGCAATATTAACTTTACCCGGAGCTAATTTGTTCCAAAAAAATCCACCCTCAGCCGCATTATTGTTATTTCATTATATATAATTATGGTTCATTAAGATAGTAAAACCCCGTTTTCACTTTCCACCGATAATATTGCGCCATGTTGCATTGTTTAACAATGATACTAGATCACATACTGTAATAAACAATGATACTAAGGCTAGTGGGTATGACCACCACATGTGGTGGTGCCCTTTTCCGCCACATCATCGCCACCTCACACCCCCACACCACCACCACACCACATCATTTGGTGGAAATACCCACCACACCACACCACACCACACCACACCATTTTATTTTCCAACTCATCATTTCATTTCCATTTATTTTTTTTCACACAAATAATATTTTATATAATTTAAAATTACATTACATTAAATAAAATTAAAATGACAATACTTTAAATTAAAAGGAAAATACTAGAAATTAAACATTAAAATACTAGAAATTAAAAATTACAATAATTAAAATAAATTATTACTCTTCATCGTCTTCATCGTCGGCGTCTTCATCGTCGGCATATGCGTTGTTGTAGAGATTCCGTCTCGAATGTCGACAACCCTGTGCAAATATTCTGCACTTCCCGGTACATACAAAGCATGTCGGGGACCGTCCGGCACATATGGAGAAATCATCCGACCAGTATCTTCGACAACCATATTATGCATTATAACACATGCATACAAAATATATCTTAATCTTTCAAGGTCATATGAACGGGCCGCGTTTTTGACAATGTGTCACTTCGCCTTTAAAACTCCAAAAGCCCGTTCCACATCCTTACGTGCGGATTCTTGTTTTTTGGTAAACAAGACCTCTTTTGGATCAACTGGATGTCGGTAGGCTTTGACAAACGTCGCATGACGAGGATATATACCATCGGTAAGGTAGTAACCGAATCTATATGGATTGCCATTCACCGTGAAAGGCGCATCGGGTGCCTTTCCTGATAACAAGTCGTTGAATATTGGTGACTGATCAAGCACGTTAATATCATTATTAGAACCCGCAACCCCAAAGTAAGCATGCCAAATCCATAAATCTTGGGAAGCAACAGCTTCTAATATCAACGACGGTACTCCATGATGTCCACCGGTGTACTCACCTCTCCACGATTGTGGACAGTTCCTCCAATCCCAGTGCATACAATCAATGCTACCAAGCATTCCAGGAAAACCATGTCTCTCTTCGTGTGCCTCATATAATTTTTGCACATCGATTACTGTTGGTTTTCGCAAATAAATAGGTCCGAATATTTCCAAAACCCCTTGTGAAAATCTATACATACTTTCCCTAGCAGTTCTTTCAGACATGCGTAGGTACTCGTCAAGAAAATCAGTGGATGACCCGTAAGCCATAGATCGAATTGCTGCAGTACATTTTTGCAAAGCAGTGAATCCCCGCCTACCTCTAGCATCGTATCTCAATTGAAAAAAAGGATACCTGTTTTCTAATGCGGTACATATGCGCATAAATAAATGTCTGGACAGACGAAACCTTCGTTGGAAATTGTTGTCGTCATAAACAGGATCATCCGCAAAATAATCTCGGTATAGCATGTCGTGTCCAGCTTCTCGATTTCTATTTAGCTTCGCGGTTCTAGTGTCAAACACTTCTTCACTTTCATCGGAGGATATATCATCGAGGAGTTCTGAGTATATTGTTAGCATAAACGCGTCATCGTCGTCAGATGATGAACCAAGATAATCCATTATTTGTGAGTTGGGGTATTTTGGTAGAGTTGTGGTGTGTTTTGGTAGTGTTTTGGTAGAGTTGTGTGTGTAAAATGAGTGAAAGCGTGTAAATATATATAAGTAAATAATTAATAATTTTTTTTTTTAATTCTAACGGCTATATAGCCGTTCCCCAACGGTACAATCGTTCAAAAAAGAAGCCATCCACGCCCGTTTCTTGCCGTGGGTCGTTGCCCTCTCCACCCACGCCACACCCCAACGCCGTTGGGGGGGGGGGGGGGGCGGTGTTCCGGACCAAGACCACGCCGTGGCCGGCCATGTCACTCCCCCACGCCGGCTCACTGTGGACCCATACCGAGGAGTCTAAATCACATGGTTTGGTTTGCCATAGAGCTCTGCTACAAAAATGAAGTTCACGCGCTACTTGAGCAGTTGAGCCCACCAGGTTTCACTGCAATGGTCATTTTTTGGAGGGAAAATATAATATTCACCTACCTCATTTTTATTGTATGTGTAAGTATTATCATTTTTGGACTATAATATTCAGTTTTTGTAGAAATACTATATATACTTGACATTTTTTTAACATCTTGCAATTTTTTGGAAAGCATCAATGGTTACATGCATTTTTAGAAATTTGATATAAAACAAAAAAGTAATTTTACTTAAGAAAATGAATGCTTTAAAACTATTACTGCGGAGCACGGGGTCAAATAATTCTTGTTAGCTTCCAATAAAATTTCCTCATCCCCTTAACAGTGGACCAATTTTGTAAGTTCATTTATCCATGTCATTAGTAAATGGTCGCATTTGAGAGAATAATTTTATCAAAATAAGTGATATATTTGAGTTTCTACAGTTTCTAAAGTAAAAGATTAAAATGTAGGTTAAGATATATTAAAATGGATAGTTAGTTGACAATGAGTCTAACTCCTTTATAATAAAGTGATATTAATGATGTTTATAAGTAAAAATAATTGTAGAAAAGTAACTTCACTTTATTAAAGTAGATAGTTAGTGGTATTTTACCAAATAATGTAAAATTTAAAAGTGTATCACTTATTTTGATCCACCTCTATACGGATGTAGGGGTGTTTGGGAAAGCTTTTTTTTTAAAAGGCTTATGCTTATTAGCTTATAAGCTTTTGAGCTTAATTAAGTTAATAAGCTTTTGTTAAATAAAGTGTTTGGGAAAGTTTATATAATTTTTTTGTAAAATGACTAAAGATGACATATTTTAATAAGTTAATAAGCTCAATTGTTTGGTTTAGTTAAGCTAAAAAATGTCCGATTGATAAAATGAGGGGGTAAGGAGGTAAAATCGTAAATAAGCTCATAATCCCCTCCAATGGCTTTCTTAAAACCCCTAAGCTCAACCAAACACTTATCTTACTAATATATAAAGCATTTAGGACTTCCCTTTATAGCATTACTTAATTTTCAACCCTACTATTTCGGGAAATGTCTTAATTGTTAAAAGCACCCAAAATATAAAACACAAGCCACGGGATTCGAACCGATGACCTTGCGCATAAAGGATTCATGCTTTTCCATCTCAACTACATGGGATTTGTGCTACAGTTTCCTTTTCAATGTACTTATTCAAATGAAAGTACAATAACTGCTAACATTTATGAGGTAAACGGCCTCCTTTCAAATAATCCTTTTAATTATCTTTATTTTACAATATTTCATCTCAACTAAATGGGTACTTTTTTGTTGGACGGAGGGAGTACTACATATAATATATATTTCAGACTTTGTCAATTTACCAAGCTTAATTATTAGCCAAGCAGCTTGTTATCTCTGGAAACATTTGTGTTTAGGAAAAAATTGATACCCCAAGGACTTGAACTTGCGACTTCATGTTATTAGAAAGGAGCTCTAGCCACAAACTCATATCATTTTGTTGACCACCACCTACTACCACCAGCCACTAGAATCACTACCGTCACAATCAATACCGAACATACCATCACTACTGCCACCATCGTATAATCACTATCGTTATCGCAAAATACAATTATAGGGTACCCGCCACCGCATTGCGCGGGTACCCTGTTAGTTAAATTTAAATAAGCTTAAAAGCTCATAAGCCTTATAAATAAGCTCTCCCAAACACCCCTGTACAAGAGATCCGGATTTTCTTTTTCAACAATTGACCTGGGCTCTCTTATCCATGCCCACGAAGGATGAGGAGAATGTGGGCCGCCCTAGTCTGATGGGCCCTAGCCTGATATTTGTTCTTTATGCACTGCTGGAATGCTAGACCCATTTAAATGGGCCGAGAAGAAATGACGTTGCAAAGGGCCACTTCTATGTCCACTAATAATTCCATTATTATTTAAAAATCTCTTTTGGCGGTACACATCGGGTTAGAAGCAAGTTTGAAAAGGCATGAAAACTCATCTTTGAAACTTGAACCTCCCATTTAATTATCAATCCAAAACTTAGTATCATTGCCATTGCCAATTCTTTTTTTGAACATATTTAGAAGATTTATGCAATAGGGCGATAGATCTTATTACTTATATCGATTTATAAAATAGAAACGTAACGTGTTTTGTACTTACGTATTTGCAACTTTAATAAATATGTTATTTTAATTTTCTTATGAAAAGAGACGTAATAAAATTATTTAAATTTTTAATATTATAAATAGTTTTAAATTTGAGTAAATTACACCGAAGGTCCCTGTGGTATACTACTTATTACACCTTTAGTCCTTGAACTTTGTTTATTACACTGGATGTCCCTGGTGTATACACTTTGTTACACCCAAGGTCCTTTCCGTCAACCTCCGTTAAATTGGGCTGTTAAAACATGTTAAATGACAAATTTACCCTTCATAAAATTACACACACCTGGTAAATTAATATATTAAAAAAAATTAAAAAATCCTACCTACTACTCACATCCATGTATCGTCTTCTTCACCATCACTATCTTTTTCGGGATGTATCAAAATAAGTGAATCACTTTAGTAATTTACCTTATTTGGTAAGTTTTTATATTTAAAATTACCCTTACCCTTACTTATCCTTCTTTAAACATCATTAAAGGTGTGGGACCCCATTTATTTTTGTCATCTTCCTATATTTGACTTTTTCACAATTTCGAAAAAGCAACAAAATAGTAAAAGGTGTGGGGCCCATCCATTCTAATTACCCAATTTAATTTCACTAATCTCTTATTAACTTATTTTGCCTCAAAAAACGTAAACTTCAAGTGATTCACTTATTACCCAATTTAATTTCACTAATCTCTTATTACCTTATTTTGCATCAAAAAACGTAAACTTCAAAGTGATTCACTTATTTTGATACGGTGGAAGTATAATTAATTAGTTATGTAAGTTTGTGGGTTCCATCTTACAATTGGTTGTAAGAGGGGTAGCTCAGGACCCTTATAAGCACATTATATGTTCATTATTTGTCCAATGTGGGACATTACTCAACACGCCCCCTCACATGTGGTGTCATTTCTTTTTCACGCCTAACACGTGGATATTTTATGGGTTACATGTGGTCCGTGTGGCCGTTTGACCAACTATGGGTGAACCTTGCTCTGATACCATGTAAGTTTGTGGGGTTCCATCTTAAAACCAATTGGTTGTAAGAGTGGCTCAGGACTCTTATAAGCACATTACAAGTTCATTATTTGTCCAATGTGGGACATTTCATTACTCAACACGCCCCCTCACGCGTGGCGTCATTTTTTTTCCGCGCCTAACACGTGGATATTTTGGGTTACATGTGGTCTGTGTGGCCGTTTGACCAACTACTGGTGAACCTTGCTCTGATACCATGTAAGTTAATGAAAACCCCGTAGGTATAACTGTATTATGGATCACTATATATAGATTACAAAGATATATAGAAACCTTACTGGACCCTAAGCCCGTCTATATATATATGGGTTTGGGTCATATAATAAATCTACACTATATTATCTAACAAGTTATATAAATAATTAGATATGCCGAAGATGAAGAAAAATATTGATAACTATGTTATAAGTTTATAGTGAAATTTTCAAGGTAGTCGTTACTTTTTATATAGACCCAAGGAATAAATTTCAACCATTGATCATTAAGATCTAATGGTCAAGACTAATCACATATTTTATACGTTAAATGGTGTTTTGGTCATTTGGCACTTACAAAAAATATTCTATTTTTTAATATTTTTTTTAAAAATATATTATTATTTTTACTTTTTTATTGTTCTTTTATTTTTTTTCATTAAGAAAATAATATTATTTAATAATTACATGTGCTACTTAATTACATATAATTTTAGTGTACATATCACTTTATTTAAGAAAATTAAATTGTACCTTTTAAACTTATTTATTCTGTTCGTTTGTGTTTATGACGTTGACCTATTTCTCTAAATAAATAACTTTTAAGGTGATGGGACAATTTTAATCAAAGAAGCATGACCGTAATATGTCGTTTAACGAGAGCATGACCTCAACTACTACATAATGCCACACACCTCATTTAAGAACGGCATGGTCGATCTTCACCATAATGAATGAATGAATTAATGAAGTGTGGCCTTTCTGCCGAAACCTTTTTTTTTAAACGGCAAATATATATAAAAAGATCGACCTTAGCAAGATACTAAGACGGTAACAAGAAAATTACAAAGACAAAGAAAACGGGGAGATACCCCAATCAACCGAATTACAACAAATTTTACTTCTATATTTCAACCAAAAAAAGGATGTGTCAATGATATCGCCCGCAATCACCGAGTAATGCTTGTGAACCTTGTTAAACACCACATCGTTTCTCGCCTTCCAAACACACCACAATGTGCAATGAGTGATTATTGTTAGAATTTTTCCGTTCTTTGGACAATTACCCCATGTGATACCGAATTCTATTAGTTCCTTTACCGAAGCAAAAATAGGAAGCGGGATGTTGCACCATTTAAAAATCCACTCGAGAACCTCCAAAACTCGAGGACAATGTAGGAACAAATGATCAGCATCTTCTTCTTCAATGTTACATACTTTACATGTGGTGGTATCTACATTAATACCTCTTTTGTCCAAACATTTAGCAACCGGTATTCGCCCCAATCCAACTCTCCAAACAAAACAATTAACTTTAAGATGGACAATGCTACACCATGGCATGTTTGCATAACCGGGAGAAGTTAGCTTATCATCTAGCCACTTCCGAATGTGATAGACCTCAAAAGATCCATCACAAGAAATCTTGCAATTGAGACGATCACGTGAATTGTTTGGCATGAAATTACCGATGAGCTGCAGTAATGAAATACAATCATCCACTAATAATTGATTATTTAAACCTTGCTTCCAATCCCATCTATAACCTGTTAATGTAATGCGATCTGATAGCAGAACTCAATTTAAAAGAAGAAATTATTTTCTTGTTTTTGTTTTTTTAAAAGCACACACATCCTCCTTAATTTTATATCATTTTGTTTACGTCTAAACTTGAACCGATTACTTTATTATACACTATAAACATCAGATATTATTCGGCTATGACTCCTTTGGTAGAAATTATTTTCTTGTAGAAAGGAGAAAGCAATGTTGGAATTGGTGTCCAACACATCAAATAAACCCGTATTCCGGTTCGGGTATTTTAGAGTCCTATTCGGGTTGCCCTCGAGGAATCAACAAACACGAGAAAAACGTAGTGTTTAATTAATTGTTTAATTAAATAGACTATCGGGCTTGACGTATTTAATTAGTTAATGGGTATTAATTAATTAAATGGTTTCGGGCTAGGCATAGGGTTCGGACCGGGCTTGGTGGTGACGGGCTTTGACCTAATTAGAGTTTGACTCTAATTAGGGTTGATGCACTATATATAGAGGGTAAAGGGTATTAACCTAAAAAACACTTAACAACTCTTTCTTGTTCCCTTGCACCATTCGGCCGACACCCCACAGCCACCACCGAACCGCCGCTGCCCCGCCGTCCAGCCGCCGTCGAACCACCGTCGGACCGCCGCTGCTCCGCCGCTGCTCCGCCGCCGCCGCCGCCGGTAATCGAAAGAGTTTTTCGATTGGTTTTCGGTACTCGTTTTCTCAAGGTGCTTTATACTACGTTGTGGTATATTGTCCTGTTTGTGATAACCCTTGGGTGTGATACGATAGAGGGATTCTTTCTTGAATCCTAGGCATAGTGTGAATCCGGCAAGAACGAGATCACAAGGTTTGTCATCCTCGCCAAACCGTAACAATGTAAGTTTTGAATTTATCATTTAATTAGTTATTAAATTCTAGTTGCGTTAGAATTGTAAACCTAACGGTCCAAATAGTTTTATCGGGTCAATGTTCTACCAAGTTGTTTTTGATTTCCGCCTTAAACAAATTGTGGCTAGATGCATAGAAAACCCAACAGTGGTATCAGAGCCATTGGTTTACAAGTCTAATTGTGCTAGACAAGAAATTCGAAATCCATAAAAATTGTTTTTATGATTTTCGGAATTTCCGAAAATTGTTTTTGGGGTTTCCGAAAATTAAAAATACATTAAAAATAGGTTTTTAGATTTTTTCGGTATTTTATAAAATTGTTTTGATAATTACCGAAAATTAAAAAAAAATATGATTTTTAATATTTCCGAAAATTCGGAATTATTAATTTAATTATTAAAAACGTTTTTTTTTATTTAAATTAATAAATTATGATAATTTCAAAAGTTGGAATTATCAAGAATTTGAACAAAAGATTTTATCAAATCTAGGTTTTTATTTAAAAGATTTAAAATAAATATTTTATATATTTTATATATTTTTCGGAATATATAAAAGGAATATAAAGGTTATTTATTTAATAATTAAATAAAATAAATCCTATTTAAATATATATGTATTTTTCGAAACACATATATGCCAAAAATAGTTGATTTGGCAAATCTAGATAATATTTGAAGGAGTATCAAATAAGGATAAAATTTAATAGTTTAAATTAGGGATATATTAGATATTTCCGAAATCTTTTAATAAGAATTAAAGATATGATTTTAAAAATTAAAAGATATTTTAAATATGGATATAGATATATCCGAAAATAATTTCGGTATATACTTATATATATTTAAATATTTTCGGTATTTTTAAAAATTAAAAGGGTATGGATTTTCGAATAAATTTAAATTTGTTTTGTCTTATCTTATAATAGTTTATAATAAAGATAAATATTTAAATAAGTATTATATATTATATATATTAATTAAAAGTTTAATTAGAATATATATATATATATATATATATATATATATATATATATATTTCGAATTCCCATATATATCAAATGTGATTTGATATTCTTCCCTTATATATATAATATTATGTAATAAAAGTTTATTAAATATTATATAAGATATAGTTATAATAGGATTTAAAACGTCGCGTCCTCGCGCGTTTATAAAATTAATTGTACTATATAGAACTTTAGTAAATGTAATTAAAAGGCTTTAATGTACATAGATATAATTATATAAAAGTTTATATATATTATAACTAAAGTTAAATACATCGTTACTTATGTCATTAGTAGGCTCACCCATAGTCTAAGACATCTAAAGGATGAAAAGGAAGAGATATAGATCTCTAAACGGGGTTGCGTTTTAACACGCCATGCGCTGACCTGCCCCGCCGCTTCCCTTGTCTTGGAATGGAGCTACCGAACGGGCATAATAGGATGATGTCAAGATTAAAAGTATAATCATAAAATTAAACAAATCCTTCCCGTTTAATTAAATGTGAACATTGTGTGCTCTCCATTGAATGACACGCGCTCGTATCATAGTCTGATTAACGGAACTCGTGTGGTTAACCGGTACGTTAATTGTGAGATTATTTTACGAGTGAAACGATTCTCGCGATACTCAAGCGAACTTGAGCCGAGAAGTCCACGTGGGTATTCCATGGTTGTTTCACCTTCTAATATATGATCCACGGTATCCCTGTCATATAGATTAGAATGAGCATTGATTCGAGATTAACATGCCATTCTCCCACGAGAATGAATCTCAAAGAACTAGGAATTTCATAAGATTGAAATTGACAATAGTTTGCCTACGACACGAAATTGTTTGGTGTGAAATACGGCATCCCTCTTCACATCAAATAACTAGTGGGCGTATCCTAGCCTTATGAATAAAGATTGGGAAAATTATTATAAGGATTAATTATTGAATTCAATAACACAGAAATTGTTTCTTTTGTAGATGGGTTCAAACTTGAATGACAACACAATTCCTCTACCACCACCACCTCCACTTCCACAAGGACCACAAAGCTTTGCTCTTATCTCCACCTTGAATCGTGAGAAGCTCACTGGACCCAACTACATTGATTGGGTTCGTACGCTTAGAATCACATTAAGGTACGAGGGCAAGGAGTATGTCCTCGATAACGAGATTGCTGAGTTGACTGACGATTCGAGTGACATAGACAGAGCTGCCTATAATCTCCATCGTTCAGAGTCGGAAAAGGTTGCTTGCCTGATGTTAGCCACTATGTCTTCTGATCTCCAAAAGAATTTTGAGAAGATGAGTGCCTATGACATCAATCAACAGCTCAAACAAATGTTTCAAAACAGAGCTAGGCAAGAACGTTTCGACGTGGTAAGTTCCCTAGTAGGATGCAAACTACAAGAAGGACAATCTGTGTGTAGCCACGTCCAAAAGATGAAGGGCTACATAGACAGACTAGCAAACTTGGGTGTCCCTTTACCGAAGGAGTTGACCACTGATATGGTTTTGAACTCGCTTCCACCGTCCTACTCACAATTTATAGTTAACTATAACATGGGTGATATGGATAAGACACTCATGGAACTGCACGGTATGTTGAAAACTACCGAGGCTAGCTTGATGAAAGCTAAAGGTTCCACCCCCGCTGCTCCTGTCTTGTCTATTCGATCTGAAGGTGTTAAAAAGAAACGCCGTCCTCCTCCAAATAGCAAAGGCAAGGCCAAAGTAGGTCAAGCCAAAAAAGGCTATAAGAGGAAGGCTGATTCTGATATAACACCTACCAAAGATCCGAAAGATGCTATTTGCTACTACTGTCAAGGAAAGGGTCACTGGAAAAGAAGCTGCCCAAAGTACTTGGATGATCTGAAGAGTCAGAAAGTCCAAAAGTCTGGACCATCAGGTACTTTTATGATTGAACTCCATCATACTTCTATGACTAATTCTTGGGTTCTAGATACAGGGTGTGGTACTCACATTTGCACTGATATGCAGGGACTTGAGAATTGTAGGAAGTTGAAGCATGGAGAGCTTAATCTGATCATGGGAAACAGAGTCTCGACTGCTGTCACCAAGATAGGAGATTATGAGCTCATGCTTGGGAATGGATGTTCTTTACTTTTATTAGATGTTTGTTTTTCGCCTTCTATGGCACGCAACATTATTTCGTATTACGCATTGTTTAAGGATGGTTTTAACTTTGTTTTTGATAATAAGAATGGTTCTATTTTAGTTTATAAAAATGATGTGTTTTATTTTAAAGCTATTCCTTGTGCTGGTATATATGAAATAGATGGTTGCGTAAACAAAAGGAATCTAATATTAAATGTTGATTCATCCAAAGGTGTATTGGATAAGTCATGTCTATGGCATTGTCGCTTAGGACATATAAACAAGAAACGCATAGCTAAACTCCAAAAGGATGGAGTGTTAGAATCATTTGACCTCAAATCGAATGATGTGTGTGAGTCTTGTTTACTTGGCAAGATGACAAAGGCGCCATTCACAGGGTCATGTGAAAGAGGCAAAGACTTGTTGGACCTCATACATACTGATGTATGTGGACCGTTCAAGTCTAACACTAGACATGGTGAGCGATACTTCGTCACATTTACTGATGATTTCAGTAGATATGGATATGTTTATTTAATTAAACATAAATCTGATATTTTTGAAACGTTCAAAGAATATCAGAAAGAAGTAGAGAATCAACTGGAAAAGAAGATTAAGATGCTCCGTTCTGACAGGGGCGGAGAGTATCTTAGTCAAGAGTTCATCGACTATCTAAAGAGTTGTGGAATAGTATCCCAACTCTCACCTCCTCGAACTCCACAACTTAATGGAGTGTCGGAAAGGAGAAATCGAACCTTGCTTGACATGGTTCGATCAATGATGAGTCGATCAACACTTCCAGTGAGTTTCTGGGGATATGCCTTAGAAACTGCAGCACATATCGTGAACCTTGTACCAACTAAGAAGGTTGCCAAAACTCCCTCTGAAATGTGGACAGGGAATCCTCCCTCCCTCAAACATTTGAAAATCTGGGGTTGTGAAGTTTATGTGAGACATGAATCTCACGACAAGCTAGATAACAAATCAGAGAAGTGCTACTTCATTGGCTACCCACGACAGTCTTTTGGATATCGGTTTTATAATCCGAAAGAGAACAAAGTGTTCGTATCTCGAAGAGGATTTTTCCTCGAGAGAGAGCTATTATCCAAAGAAGAAAGTGGGAGCAAAATTGATCTTGAAGAGTGTCAAGAGTCAAACAATGAAGATGTAGTGGAACCTATAGTTGACACTAGCACTCAACCAGAGGATGAGACTCCTGTTGAACAAAATGATGTAACTCCTACCGTTCCACGTAGATCCTCTAGAACTGTTCGCCCTCCTGAGCATTTTGGTGATTATTATGATTTCCATATTGCTGAAGGCGATGCATCTACTGGTAATAGTTTACCAGTTGATGACGATGAGCCATCGAGTTATAAGGAAGCTATGGGAGGCCCTGAGGCTGAAAAATGGAAAGTGGCTATGGAGAGTGAGATTCAGTCCATGTATGACAATCAAGTATGGAACTTGATTGAGACTTCTCCCGGTGTCAAAACCGTTGGATGCAAGTGGATCTTCAAGAAGAAGAAAGACATGGATGGGAATGTGCACACCTATAAGGCTAGGTTGGTTGCAAAAGGTTATACTCAAACTCATGGGATTGATTATGATGAAACCTTTTCAACAGTAGCCAAGATAAAGTCTATCAGAATATTGCTTGCCATAGCTGCATTTCATGACTATGAAATTTGGCAGATGGATGTTAAAACCGCCTTCCTTAACGGAAGACTTACTGAGGATGTCTATATGGCACAGCCAGAAGGTTTTATCAATAAGAAATATCCTGATAGAGTGTGCAAGCTTGAGAAATCCATTTATGGATTGAAACAAGCCTCTCGAAGTTGGAATCTTTGCTTCCATGAGAAAGTCAAGGAGTTTGGTTTCTCTAGGAGTGAAGATGAGTCCTGCGTTTACATCAAAGCTAGTGGGAGCGTTGTTGTCTTCCTAGTACTGTATGTGGATGACATACTCCTTATAGGAAATCATATTCCTACACTACAAGACGTGAAGTCTTGGTTGGGAAAATGTTTCGCTATGAAGGACCTAGGAGACGCAGCGTACATACTCGGTATAAAGATATACAGAGATAGAGAAAGACGTCTAATAGGATTAAGCCAGAGTACATACTTGGATAAAATACTAAAACGTTTTAGTATGGTTGATTCCAAGAAAGGGTATCTACCCATGAATCATGGCATAACATTGTCTAAGAGTCAATGTCCCAGTACTGAGCAAGAACTGGAGAAAATGAGTCGAGTCCCTTACGCCTCGGCGATTGGATCGATCATGTATGCCATGGTATGTACTCGCCCGGATGTCTCATATGCGCTAAGCATGGTGAGCCGGTTCCAAGGCAACCCTGGCAACGATCATTGGACTGCGGTGAAAACGATTCTCAAGTACCTAAGGAGAACAAATGATATGTTCTTAGTGTATGGTGGGAAAGACGAACTTGTTATGGAAGGTTATTGTGACGCGAGTTTCCAAACGGATAGAGATGACTCGTGCTCACAAACTGGGTGGGTGTTCTTATTGAACGGAGGAGCTGTCACTTGGAAGAGTTCCAAGCAGGAGACAGTAGCTGATTCAACTTGCGAATCTGAGTATATTGCTGCCTGTGAGGCATCAAAAGAAGCCACATGGTTGAAGAATTTCATTGGGGATCTTGGTGTCGTAACAAGCATCAAGGAACCAATGAAAATCTTCTGCGACAATGAAGGTGCAGTCTCATTGACTAAAGAATCCAAAGATCATAGTCGAACCAGGCATATACTCAGAAAGTTTCACTACGTGAGAAAGCGAGTTGAAGATGGGGACGTGATAGTGACAAGAGTATCGTCGGAAAATAACCCGGCTGATCCTTTCACAAAAGCACTAAGTCGTGCCAAGCATGATGCTCATGCGAGGACGATAGGAATTAGATTTCATAGTGACTTATCATAAATTGTCATTCATTTGAAATTGTAGTGAATATTAAATTGTATGAATTGATGATTTATTTATGGAGATTAAATAATTTGCAAGTGTTCTATCATTCATATAGTATTTAATTATTCCATTTCAAACCTTTTGCATGTTTAGAACCTATTCCTAAGTAAACTAAGAGATTACTTAAACGTCCACAGTCGATCGTTCTTATGGGAATAAGAACTGAATTAAGATGTCATGGGAGAGTGAGTAGATTGTTCAAAGGTATGAACATTGCATAGAGATTGCTGCTACTCTCATGAGCATTTAAAAAGGTGTATTTAAATGTTGGACCAACCCACGCTCAGAGTATTACCCCATGGACTTTATCATGGGTAATAGTGAGGCGATAATATCGTATGAGTCTTCAAACCAAGATGCATCGTTTCCTAAGTACGATTTCGTGATGCATTGGTCTAACTCCAACGCTATTCGTAACTGGTAGCTATAAAGATTAGTTCCATGTATTATGTGATGACTATGAAGGAAGACGATGTAGTTAAGGTTTATTCGTTCCCTCTGATCAAAGTGATAGAGGAGATATCTATGGGCCCCCTGTTGATTTGATGTGACACTGAAGTACCTGCGCAGGTCATGACTAGATTGAAAATTCAATCATGTAGTCAAATCGTCATCATAAATCTCGAATCAGGAAACATAATCGTAACTAGAGTGATTGACAAGTCCATGTCACTAGTTACATGATATCGCGCAACGAAGGACATATGATCACTTATCATAGGACTGTTTCTGATAGTTCAGAGTTCAGCAGCTGCACATGCTATGCACACTCTAAAGGATACACGAACGCGTACCGTTTATAGTTGATGAGATGTCCAAGTGGGAGACTGTTGGAATTGGTGTCCAACACATCAAATAAACCCGTATTCCGGTTCGGGTATTTTAGAGTCCTATTCGGGTTGCCCTCGAGGAATCAACAAACACGAGAAAAACGTAGTGTTTAATTAATTGTTTAATTAAATAGACTATCGGGCTTGACGTATTTAATTAGTTAATGGGTATTAATTAATTAAATGGTTTCGGGCTAGGCATAGGGTTCGGACCGGGCTTGGTGGTGACGGGCTTTGACCTAATTAGAGTTTGACTCTAATTAGGGTTGATGCACTATATATAGAGGTTAAAGGGTATTAACCTAAAAAACACTTAACAACTCTTTCTTGTTCCCTTGCACCATTCGGCCGACACCCCACAGCCACCACCGAACCGCCGCTGCCCCGCCGTCCAGCCGCCGTCGAACCACCGCCGGACCGCCGCTGCTCCGCCGCCGCCGCCGCCGGTAATCGAAAGAGTTTTTCGATTGGTTTTCGGTACTCGTTTTCTCAAGGTGCTTTATACTACGTTGTGGTATATTGTCCTGTTTGTGATAACCCTTGGGTGTGATACGATAGAGGGATTCTTTCTTGAATCCTAGGCATAGTGTGAATCCGGCAAGAACGAGATCACAAGGTTTGTCATCCTCGCCAAACCGTAACAATGTAAGTTTTGAATTTATCATTTAATTAGTTATTAAATTCTAGTTGCGTTAGAATTGTAAACCTAACGGTCCAAATAGTTTTATCGGGTCAATGTTCTACCAAGTTGTTTTTGATTTCCGCCTTAAACAAATTGTGGCTAGATGCATAGAAAACCCAACAAGCAATGCATATTAAAAGTAAAGTGGGGTTTTTTTTGGCAGAATGGAAACGTTCCACTTCATGCTATCTCTCTCTATATATAAAAGACTTACTTCCTCCGATTCAAAATAAGTGATACACTTTTCTTTTTGGGATGTATCAAAATAAGTGATACACTTTGAAATATTACCTTATTTGGTAAAAATAGTGGGACCCACACCCACTAACTATCTACTTTAACAAAGTGAAAATACCCCTTTACCCTTACTTTTACTTTTAAACATCATTAACTCCACTTTATTCAAAAAGTGTGGGACTCATTTCCCACTAACCATCCAATTAATCTAATTTAACCATCATTATAAACTTTTACCTTAATATCCGTGAAATCCAAGATGTATCACTTATTTTGAATCGGAGGAAGTATTATCTTTAATCATGATGTGTGGACAGAAGGCATAGTTGTTTTTCGTGATGTGTGGACAGAAGGCAGAGTTTTTTTTTTCCTTCGTGGGTCTTGAAGTTTCAGTATGGTGATTTCTTGATTGTGAAAATATTATTGTTCAAAATGTCTAACTTTTAATTAAAATTTTAAAACATTAATCTTAACTATTGATAATAATAATTATTAATCGGCAAGATTAATTACTTCCTCTGATTCAAAATAAGTGATACACTTTTCTTTTTTAGGTGATTCAAAATAAGTGATACACTTTTAAAGTTACAAGATATTAAATATACAAGATAAATTAGCTTACAAAGTGATACATACTTGTTGGTGACGCTATCAATTTTGTATAAAAAAAGAGTTAAGATTGTTACGTACACAAACGAATGTTTGGTAAGACATAGTCAGTCACTCCTTAGTATGAAATTATTCAAACCTTAAAGAGTTAAAATGATGCTCTCTTTTGTATTTATTGAGGTGTGTGATTTATGTGCCATTATTTTTACTTTAACATCATACTATACAAAGCAAAATATAAAATTATATTAAATAATATTATGGTGATTAAATTAAAAGTTACTGTCACACTCCTTTTCAAGAGGAGATGTAATACATGATTGAGGAGATGTAATACATGATTCACGTGGAATTGGTATCTATTTATGATGACAACTTGCATTGCACTAACATTTTAAAGTGTTGTACAAAGGTATTCGATCAGTATAGAAAATGGGTCCGTTCACCCTTTAAAACTATATAATTTGATTTTGGAATATCTCTTAAATTTAATATATTCTCATTGGAAAAACTAATTCCATTTTGAAAAAGACATAAATAAAATAATATAATATACATAAAAACACACTATAAAGTATAAATAAGGTTCAATACATAACTAGTTTTATTCATATACAGAACCAACATAACTGTTATATTACTATTATTTTTAAATCTCTATTTACTTCAAAAACCATTTACAAACCAAGCAAGTCAACCCGGAAATAGATCAAGAACAAAATACCGCTACCACGTGAATGCTAGTTTTGTTTAGAAAAAGACCAAGACTTTAAAATGATATGATTTCTTATTAAATAAACCAAAAATATAAATATACATGTCCCCACCCCCACTAGTTTGATTCTGTTAAGAAGGTTCACAATTCACACTTTGTGCATTGTATGTTGAATGATTGAAGACATAAAAGAGAGCTACTATAAAAGTAAATGATATAGAATTATATTAAGGTAGTAATTTTGGGATCACATAAATTACTTCACCTACAATACTGTATAAAATTGAAAGTATATTGTACAAGTACTTTAAAACAGTAGTTGTGGTGTTTAAAGTAATTTATGTGGTTCCAAAATCACTTCCCTTATATTAAATTTTAAGAAGTTTTCATAAATCGATAGTATAAGTGATTAAGGATAAAAAATTGGGTTGGGGAATTATTGGATAAACTTTTGAATCGTGTGAACTTAATTTTATAATAATGTATATCAACTCTCAATTTTCTGTAGGTATCACGAAATCAATTGAGATAAGGCATAGACAATAACTCTCATTCCAGACAAATAATCTAGACTCCCTTTTAGTATATTCATATGAGAACAAAACTCTAAATAAAAAGAAGGTGAAAAGTTTCACCTTTTGGTGAATATATATGTATATAGGTGAAAACCTACCAAGTAATAAACATAACATTTCAATAAAATACAATAATTAATAAGCTCAATCTTTTGATTTAATGAATCAAGTTAGTCATGTGTATTCCGCGTCTCTAAACTCATATTTGAACTTAACCAAAAATTAATTGGTCTTTAGTAAATCACACTTACTCTAAATAGCTGATAACATTAAAACATCAGCAATTAATTTACATAAGATAATGGATTTTTAGAACGATTTCAATAATCCATTTTAAAAGTTGATATACACAATTTACATTTCTCAATAAGAAAAACAATGAAAAAGTCAAGTGAAAATAAAGAAATAACCATTGCATAAAAAGAAGCATAACAAAGCACATGATGTCACGTGACTATCAACATGCAAATTGAGACTTGAAAAAGAAAAGTATGAAAATAAGATTATAGCTAAGGAGTGGTTTCTATTAGAGGTGCACAAATCGGATTTTTCTGAAAACCGAACCGGTTTAAAAACCGGATCGGTTTTGGTCAACTCCGGTCAAAACCGGTTTTGCCAAAACCGGTTCGGTTTTGAAACCGGTTTTTACGAGGCTAGCTTAAATCCGATCAAAACCGGTTCGGACCGGTTTGGAACCGGATCGGATCGGATCGGTTTGGTCGGATCGGATCGATTATCGGTTTAAAAACCGAATTTACGGGTTTTTTTGTTTATTAGCACGACGATATATATGGAGTTTGGCCCAGGGTAAAAGTGTTTGTCTTAATTTTGAGGTTGAGGGCTCAAATTTTATAGTAAACGTAGGTGAATTTAAGAGTATATTAAGATTGTTGTTAAAGAAAAAAGACAATATATATGGAGGATATTTAAGTATTCAATAATATTTTTTAAGATTATCTAATTATTATAATATATATTTATAGTGTAACAAAGTATCCAATCTTATTTTATGGACAATAATTTTGAGAAAAAAAAAAATTTATTTTAATATGTACCTAGATCTCAAATTCTAAATTCACTTGTTCTAATTTACCATCAACCACATAAAAATGAATAGATAGAGGTTTTGCCCAACCAATGACCTATAGGTCATGGGTTCAAGTCTCGACATGGACAAAAAAGTGTAGAATTAGGGAATGTGTGTTTGGCGTTCAAAAAAAATATCAGTGCTAACGTTGACGTTGGTAGTCATAGTCAACTGGCAATGATCTGTATACTAAGATAGTTACCACGTCTAAGTTAGTTTATTACGTCTCTGTTTTTTTCAGCGAAGCAAAAGAGGGACGGGTGGTGTGGGGTGTAGTATTTGCATAAAAATGAATATTTTGTTTGTATTTATTTTATAATGTGTGAGGTTTAAAAATATAAAATAAAGGTATATTATTAATATAAGTTTGTTAGTTAGTCAGTAGATAGACAAACAAGTAAATCTTATAAATATCACGGTTGAGAATGACGAATCTCTTATGCCTCTCCCAACAGTGACGCGTCACTAAACCCGTTAGTAGCGCCACATCATCTCCATCCTTACTGACACGTTACCGACACCGTCGTGCAAACAACAACCCATCACTAACACATCATTTTCACATCATCATTTTTTATTTAATTTAAATAATTATAAAAGAAATACATCACATTAATTTAAAAATACATAGTTTTTATTTAAAAAAATGATATTAAATTAAAAATATTGCATTTTATTAAAATTTATAAACAAAGAAAACATAATTTTTTTGAAAAAAAGTAATATATTTTTATTATTAAAACATATATATACAAAAATAAAAATTAAAAAAACAGAAAAAAAAAGAATTTTTATAAAAATAATACAAATGGTACAAGTTTTACAGCAAAAGGTACAACTCCCAACCCCTCCCCATTCCTCTTCCCCCTTTCCTCTTCCCTCTTGCCGACACCCCCCCAAACACGTCCTCCCCACGATGTAACCGGCCGACGTGCCAACAGCCTGACACTACCGACGTGCCCTCTCTGGCCCCTGATGTGCCCGTTGGCATTGATCTTAATTACCTTCTCATTTCCTAACAAGTGGTTATAAAAAGTGAAATGTGTTCCTTACTCTCCTACCTCTCACTTTCCTACATATTTACCATAAAAGTATTACTATTATTTTATTAAAATTCATATATAAGAAAGGGTCCGTTGTGTTACTTGTGTATGTACACTTGTTCAAGCCATAATAAATGAAGATAAAATAATCAAAATTTTATTCTTTACGTTTCAAAATTAATCTACCGATAAAAATCATAAATTTTAAGAAAGAAAAAAAAATGCATCTTTACCGCTATTAATTTTGTTGGTTGGTAAAATTTTCAAATATACAATAATTTTTTGATATAAAAAGGACGATAATAAAATTAGGATGGATGAAATGCTAAAATAGGTCAAATGAGTCATTAAATGAATTCCCAAACTTAATAACTGATTTAACATGAGTATGTAACGCACGCATCGTTTAATCTATATCATGTATTAATTGAATACAAACTCGATTTAGCAAATTCACTAGAATTCAAATGACTCTAAATATGAACAAACAATCTCTCTCTTAAAAGTTGCTTAGACCATGTTGTCCTTATTTATCCAAGGCTTCTAGCCTAGTGGTATTGGTGAAAAGATAAGGTGTTGCCCATGGCCAAGGTCATGGGTTCAAGTCCCGTCGTGGACATGGGGTTTATTCCCCATAGGTGGAAGGTTCGAGGGAAGACATACTGCCCCTTGTGGATGTCACTGTCTAGGCTCGAACCACTAACTTACTAACTGGCCGTTCAAAAAAAAAAATGTTGTCCTTATTTCCTAGTTCATCATTTACAAATTTTAGGGTGGTCATAAATTCGTTCTGTAGATGAATTTTGATTATGCTTTGTACATTTGAGTCTGTGACTCACCCTACCTGCCTAATCTAAACAGGAACAACTTTATCCATTTCTCTGTTTTTCACTTTTTCTATAGCATAAACCATATAAATGGATAAAGGCATGCACAAAGCATAATCTAAGATAAGTGTTTATAGTGCACCTTAGCACTACCATAAATGTACATAGTAATAATAATAACGTATGTTAAAGAATATTTCATTTAATTATTTTTGGAAAAATAACTATGCCATGTTCGCTCGAGGTTCTTTAATGGGTTATTCTATTAGACCATCCTCAGCCGTTGTCACTGCTAACACTTCAGTTTTTGTCATATTAGTAGCACGTTAGTTGACAGTTCAACTGTCACACTCATGCCAATAATACACAATCGCTTCAGCTTTTTAAGTCTCACATACTAGTTATATAATATACACACAAAATACCTATTTTTATTAACATGAAATCCACCTTTCACTCTCCTTTTCCTTCGGTTAACAGAAGCAGCAGCCATTCGTGTCTCCAAAATGAGGCTAATTAGTTTTTCTTTATTAGCTAGTAATATTTAATTAATTTTATACTATTTGTCTATCCTGGGATTTGAACCCTTAAACATGTGGGACACAATAAACACTAAATACCGCTAGAATATAGTCATTTAGTTAGTAACATTTAATTTAATTTAAAGGTAGCAACTTTACACATTAATTGCTTATTCATTTCTCTCATAACTTGAGATAGCAGCCTTTTTTTCACGCTAATCTATAGTTTGACCCAAACTACAAAGGTGTATTTTTTGTCATAATAAATCCAAATTATAATTTATTGGTCTCTGTCTTTATTATACAAGTAGAGCACAGAAGCTTCACTGTAATCAAACATTGTTTAGTTCTATAAATATGGAATAAACCCTCTCTCTGTTTCCATCAAACAATCGAATCCCACTACAATAAGTAAACCCATCAGTCAATCAAAAGCTCCCGAGGCCATCCATGGCGGACGTTGATAGACGGAAAAGAATCAAAATTGAAGATAAGAAGGTGAAAGGGACGCTGGTTTTGATGAACAATCACTACTTCTCTACCACCATCGATGAGTTTTTAGGCCGGAAAGTTTCTCTGCAACTTGTTAGTGCTAAGCATTCTGAATCTACTGGTATGTATCTATTTCTACATTTGATCGATTTTTTTTTAAAAATGCTTAAGTTGATTGTACAGTACAACTCTTTTAGTTGACCGGATAGTGATCGTCCGGTGAGTTCATTAATTAATTAGATCGTACGGCATAATCGATCAGGATCGCCTTACTAGATTTCGTCAACACCAAAAACACGGTGATCGGAGTTTCAATGGGTTGTACCGTACAACCAAATCACCATGGCCCACATGCCTATTACCCATATCACGTTTGTACCTTATATTTGATCTTTGATCTGATCTGATCACAACTTGTTGTTAATAAATCCAGGGGTGTTTTGATCCTCATATTCAGGGGGTGTGTTTGGGTTAACTTATTTACTTTTATAGTAGTATAATACTTTAAGGCTTCAAAACTTAGTTTTTTGCGATTGCTTTTGATTGTGTATTATTTTATGGAAAATGATAATTAAGCCCTAAGGGTTGTTACTATGACGTCAAGACACGCATCAAAAACTTGTACAATAATAAATAACTGTCCCTGTATTTTAGGAATCAACCCCCACTACTGAAAGTACAAACGATTTATGCACGTAACCACCTCTTACTGATAGCCCTAACATTTAAACGGCTGTCATTAACAAAACCCTTATTTTATTAGTTGGTATTTAATTCGTATTGACTTTCATTTTTTAAGATTTTTTATTTATGAATTATGGAAACGGTAATTATAAACGGGTATATATGTAAGTTTAAAGAGTATAATGGTATTTACTATTTAGCCTATCATTTGGTCATACTATTTAGCCTATCATTTGGTATTTACCAAAGGACATTTAGCCTAGCGGTATGGTGTTTGCCTCTCAACTTTGAGGTCAGGAGTTCGAGTCCCGTCGTAGACATATGTGGTAATTAGGAGTAGATTAAATTTGCCGTTTCAAAAAAAAAAAAAAAAAAAAAAAAAAAAACAACTTAGATTAAGACATATGTCAAAATCAAGGGATAATATTAAGAGGGGTAATTAGTGGATTACACATTACATCCTATCAAATAGATATGACTATGAATGGGATGAAATGGTAGAATTAAATATCATTTCTCGAGTTTAAATAGTTAAATTTAAGGGTTATAAAGTCTTCGTCAAATGCATTACATGTAGTTGGATGAAAGATAAAGATTATTACTCCCTCCGTCCCAAATTTATTGTCCACTACAAAAAAACATACAGTTTAAGAAAAAATACATTAATTATATTACGTCACCAATCAAATTTTCTCTGTTCCATTTAAATGTTTTTTGATCGTTTGATATTTAGAAAGACAGTCTTTGTGGGAAAAGCTAAAATAGTATACTAAACAATAAAAATGAGACGGAGGGAGTATAACATTAAGCACCAAATACACATCCTAGCTACTAGATATATGGTTCCATCTATAATTACATAATCACATAACCCAGTTTTACTAATTATTATCTGATTATTTAAAAGCTAAATGATCCGTATTAATATGTAAATACAGTTATTTTGCAGTTGTACAATCAAAAAATAATTCGTAGCCTAGTGATATATGACATGATCATATAACTTAATGACGATATCTATACAATTTCAGCAAGGGGATTGAGGGGAAAGCTTGGAAAAGAGACACACTTGAAGAACTGGACGAATACAGTGATCACTCCTTCAACAACAGGCGATTCGACTTTCGAATTGGAGTTTGATTACGAGGAGGAAATTAACGTTCCAGGAGCGTTCTTGATCATAAACAGGCACCACAAAGAATTTTACCTTAAAACATTGACATTAGAACAATTTCCAAATCATGGTCGTGTTCATTTCATTTGCAATTCTTGGGTTTACCCGGAAGAACATTACGAAAAACGGTATCGTGTTTTCTTCTCTAATCAGGTACACAAATTGATCAAATAACTACTTTTATAATTTGTTATCATCGACTTTTATTAATATGTAACGTTTTTTTTAGACATATCTTCCGGGGAAAACACCGGAGGGGTTACGACATTATAGAGAAGAAGAGTTGGAGGAATTAAGAGGAAATGGAACGGGAAAACGTGAAGAATGGGACCGGGTTTATGATTATGATGTTTACAATGATTTGAGTGAACCGGATAAGGGACCGGAATATGTGCGCCCTATTTTGGGTGGGTCCACTGATCACCCGTATCCTCGCAGGTGTAGAACGGGCAGACCTCAATCAAAAACAGGTGCATTTGATGTTTATGTTACACGATTTTTGCGAAAAAAAAAAAAAAAAAAAAAAAGAGGAAAAAGAAATTTACAAATATCTAGACATATTTGAAAACAAGAGCGTTATATGATTTACATTTCAGATTTCAGAACCTCTTTAATAGACATAAACTGATAAATCTCTTAATAAACAAATAGTTCCTAAGTTTAATTCTAGGTTTGACCTTGAATTCTTGAAATTCGGAATACAGTTTGACTTTTTAGGTACAAGTGTCCAACCATTCTTGAGAAATTTATGATATCTAGGGTAAACTATATAAAAAAACTTTTGCGTTAGAATCACTATTCAAAGTAGGGTTGACGATGAAAGTCAGAATGCATCTTTTAACCCTTACAAGGTACAGTTTGACTTTTAAAGTTAAAGCATGTGCATTTTTTGACAAATATTTAGGAGTGAGCGTGGTCCAAAAACAAAACCGAACCGAACTGAAACCAATAGAAACGAAACAAAAAATGATGAATTTTCAAAACCGAAACCGAACCGATAACATGTTATCGGTTTTGGTACGGTTCGGTTTCGGTTTTTTAGGCCAAATGATCATCCTTATCCGAATACCAAACCGAACCCAACCGAAACCGATGAAACCGAAACCAAAAATGATTATTTTTTTTGGTTCGGTTCGGTTTCAGTTGATTTTCTGTTCGGTTCGGTTTTTTCGGCCCAAATGCTCAACCCTACAAATAGCTATATGAAAAAGCATATGATGTTAAAAGAATCACTACTACTCAATTTGTCCATGTGACTTTTGAGTATTAAATTACATTTTATTTCGGATTGTTGGCAGATCCCAACATGGAAAGCAGGATCTCAATTTTGAACAGTTTAAACATTTATGTCCCAAAGGACGAAAGATTCAGTCAGTTAAAGATGGGAGATGTTTATGCGTACGGGATAAAATTAGTAAGTCAAGGCTTACTGCCTGGTTTTGAGGCTATAATGGACAAAGTTTCAGATGAGATTGTTGGCACACTTGAAAACGTTGTGCAACATAAGTTTGAGTCAATATCGAGCAATAAATTTAACGAGTTTTCTTCATTTGAAGATGTACTTAAATTATATAAAGGAGGGCTTGCGATACCCAAAACTAATTTCTCTGAAAGTGTTAGGGAGAAAATTCCCTTCGAGTTTGTTAGGGAACTTTTACGTTCTGATGGTGAGCAATTGTCGAAATTCCCGGTTCCACAAGTAATCGAAGGTATTCTAAAATCTCTATTTAGATTTTTATGGATTTTTTATTTCTTTCTGTTTGGTTAATTGTTTGTACAGCGGATACGTCTGCATGGAGGACCGATGAAGAATTTGCAAGAGAATTGTTGGCAGGAATTAACCCCGTTGTCATCCGTCGCCTGCAAGTAATTTTCATGTACATAGACTTGCATTAATATGAACTATTCTCTCTCTTTAAATTTACAAGCATCAAATTACTAGATCGCCCTTTCTCTTAAAACCAAATTAATTAAACAATTTAAATTTGAAGTGGGTAAATGGAATTGAGCATTTTTGGGAAACAAATACTTTTAACATATTGATCATTAATCATTATGTTTTTAAGGACAATTGATACTACAAAGTTAGGTACTATCGGTTTATTAAAATTGTTGAGGCCAAAAGTTCATAAGGGATGAATTATGTAATTTACTCTTATTTCAATAAGTTTTTGAATAAATTGGTTTTAGGAGGTTTCTAAGTTTTTTTTTGCAATGAAAATACTCTTCGGGGACCCATTTTACCTATTTCCTTTTAAGTTATTATTCTTATTTTAGCACATTAACTATTAAAAATAACCTGATACAACAACGCAAAGTAACAGGTCCACATCTAATCACTTACAATTTTGTTAGGAATTCCCTCCAACCAGCGAATTAGACCCCACAAAATTCGGTAACCAAAACAGTAGAATAACCGAGGATCACATAACATATCAGTTAGATGGATTAAGTGTATTCGAGGTAACATTCATTGATCAAATATTTGAGATTATGCATTTCAAAGATAAGAACTTTATTCATATATTGTTGGTCCAGGCAATGAAGAACAATAGGCTGTTTATATTAGATCACCATGATCCACTGATGCCATATTTGAGGGGCATAAATGAAACTTCAACCAAAATATATGCCACACGAACAATCTTGTTTTTGCAAAATAATGGTACATTAAAACCGCTTGCAATCGAATTGAGCTCACCACATCCAGATGGTGACCAATTTGGAGCTGAGAGTACAGTACACACACCAGCATTTGAAGGGGTAAAAGGGACAATTTGGCTGCTTGCAAAAGCTTATGCTAATGCAAATGACTCCGGCTACCATCAACTCGTTTGTCATTGGTAAGAAATTTTTTGATTATACCGCCGAAGTTTGAGGATTATAATACTCAAATTTTGAACAAAATGATTTAGAATGTTTTCTGCATAAATAACATGTTTGACCTGATTCCCCTTACGTATTGGTTTTACCCGAAACACAAGTAAATGGGTCAGTATTGTCACTTTTTTCTGGATGTAACGAATTCTAATTGAGTTACACATTGCAGGTTGCATACTCATGCTTCAATAGAGCCATTTGCAATTGCAACAAATAGGCAGCTAAGCATTATTCATCCAATTCACAAACTTTTGCATCCTCATTTTCGTGACACGATGAATATTAACGCCTTATCCCGCCAAACACTTATTAATGCTGGTGGACTTCTTGAGAAGACAGTTTTTCCCGACAAATATTCCTTGGAATTGTCGTGTAATATGTACAAAAAATGGGATTTCACAAAACAGGCTCTCCCTGCTCATCTAATCGACAGGTATTTATTCCACATATTTAAGCTTTTCATATTTGACAGATGTTTGGACAATTTCTATGAGATGTATTTAAGGTGGCCCTGGAATTCTTTATAGTTCAAAATGACACATCTCAACCATTCATCAGTAATAATTAATGATCAAGATTAATCACACATTTTATACATGAAGGGGTATTTTGGTCATTTTTATATTGAATTTTATTTATTATTATTCTTAATTTTTTATTTTTCATTATTATTTATTTATTTTAAAAAATTTAAATTTTTTTTCATTAAAAACATATAATGTGATAATCACATGTGAATGTATACTTGATCACATGTGATTGTATAAAAACATCACATGTGATCTGATATACAATTACATGTGATTAAATATATAATCACATAATGTTTTTCTAAAGGAAAAATATAAAAATAATTTTTTAAAAAAATTAAAAATTAAAAAAAAAAGAAAAAATTCATTTAAGTGCCAAATGACCAAAATATTCGTTCATGTATAGAATATGTTATTAATCTTGATCATTAGATATTATTGACCAATGATTGAGATTTGTTCTTTGAGATTACATAAAAACTAAAGACTACCTTGAATATTTACCTAATTTCTATAGACCGTTTTATTGTAACTAATTATATGATTAAGATTAATCTGAAATGTGATTTTCTTGATCAGAGGATTAGCAGTAGAGGACTCATCTTGTCCACATGGTGTTCGTCTTCTTATTGAAGACTACCCGTTTGCAGTCGATGGGCTTCAAGTATGGGCCGCCATAAAATCATGGGTAACAGATTACATTTTTATTTACTACAAAAACGACAAAGAAATACAAAACGACAATGAACTCAAAAATTGGTGGGAAGAGGTCCGAACCAAAGGGCACGGTGATTTGAAAGACAAATCATGGTGGCCCAAAATGCAAACCCGTGATGAACTCATACAATCATGCACCATCATAATATGGGTAGCATCTGCCCTACACGCAGCTGTCAATTTCGGGCAGTACGGTTATGGCGGGTACCTGCCCAACCGACCCGCAATGACCCGGCGGCTCATACCCAAACCCGGGACCACAGAATACGATGAACTTGAAACAGAACCAGAAAAGGCGTTTTTGAAAACCGTGACCGCACAACTTCAAAGTATTCTTGGAATCTCTTTGATTGAGGTTTTGTCTCGGCATTCTGCTGATGAGGTGTTTCTTGGTGAAAGAGATACGCCCGAATGGACAACGGATAAAGAGGCAATTGAAGCTTTTGAAAAATTTGGCGCCAATTTGAAGGAGATTGAACGGAAAATTGATGAGATGAATTCGGATGAAAAGTTGAGGAACAGGTATGGGCCTGCTAAAGTGTCGTACACTTTGTTGTATCCTAGCAGTGAAATTGGGCTTACGGGCCGTGGTATTCCGAATAGTGTCTCGATTTGAATGGGTTTTGGATACCCGTATTGAATTTCGTTTGTTATAGTATTGTTTCATGTAATAAGGATTTTATTCAAGTGGCATGTGTTGAATGTAATATGTTGCGACTTTAGACTTTATGTTAAAAATATTCAATAATTCCTTAAGAATAACGGGTCAAACGGTATAAACTAAATACGGAATTAAAATATTTGTTTGACAATACTTTCCCATCTCGTTTGAACATATTAGGATACAAATAAATAGGGCAAGCCGAATACACTTGTTGCATCACCAAAACAGTATTAAATCTGCCCTGAAATCAGTAATATGGTAAATAACAAACACACAAATATAAATACCGATTTTAGCGTGTAAAACCCCAATCAGATAAAAAACCACGGGACAACTAGTGCCGTTTAAATTCACGAACCATAAGGGTGCAATACAAAGTCTTATCTAGATAATACTAGATGCATACAACAAACATCATAATCTTGTAATCAAACATCAAGATATGTGACAACAATTAAAGAACAAGAATAAAGAAAAAATCCCGAATCTGCCTGAGTATAAAAAACAAACTTCCATGCCTCAGATGGAAAATCTCAACGGTCAGAACCTTCCTTAGATGACAGGAATCTATTGTCCAACTTTGGTGACGATCTGACAGTGCAAACTCCGGTTATCTGCACTATAAATAGAGGACTTGGTGCATGGATTTCCACACCATGAATTACACCTTCAATCGCGCACCTAGGAGTGTCAAAAGGGCAACCCGACCCGGACCCGAAACTGAACCTGATTATGCTAGTCGGGTCGGGTGTATTCGGGTTTTTTATATATAGGGTTATTTTAACCCGACCCGACAAACCCGACGTTGGCATCGGGTCGGGTGTCAGGTTTGGATTACTTGCCTTTGTCGGGTTTTGGGTTGATCTGATTAGATCCGACTTAAGTTCAAAAGTTTTTCTTTTAAGTTTAAAATATTTGTTTAGTACGGAAAGTTAAGAAGTTTTTACTTAATTTATAGTTATAATATTATTTTTAAAGTAGTATAATTCTGTTAGTTTCTCAACATGTTTGAAGTATAATTCTGTTCTTCATTCCTGTGATTCTGTATCATCTTATTGAACCTTGACATAATTATTGTTGTCCAATATATGCGAATCTGTTAAAAGTCTTTTATTAACCATTTTGCATATATTGACATTCATATATTTTATTAACCATCGACATATATTGTTTTTAGCATACATTGATACGCAACCTGACTAACTCGATCGGGTTAACCCGACAAACCCGAAACCCGACAAACCCGAACCCGACTAACTCGTTTCCTTATAGGGCCGGGTTTTGGGTTAGATTTTTTATACTTCAAACCTGACAGTCCCAACCCGATTACAGTCAAACCCGACCCGACAACCCGATTTGAAACCCCTACGCACACCCATGCAACAATTTTCACTCTGCTCTCTACGCAACTTGCATTCATCCAAAGCAAAGTGAAATCTTCTGTCAGGATCGATTAACTATAGACAAGTTAATAAACACCTTAGATCTAATTGATGATAGAAGTTGCAGCAGATCAACACTATATCAATAATTAAGAACAATGAACTGTATGAACAATATGCAAGAATATTAAGAACACAGTTTCACAAAAAGCTTCAATGTATATTATTGAGTTAACAATACACACGTACGTTTACAATTCGTAAGGAACATACTTATAGTAGTCCTTGAAGCTAAACTATTTACCCTAGTTATTCTAGGACTTGATTTACATCGAATAATAATAATATACATTGATTTACATTCTATAACTATCTATACGAAGATCTCGGACTTGATATCTTCCAAAAACGCGTATCAGTAGTAACTGCAATCACCAGTAGTAAATAAGTAACATCAGTAGTATACTTGGTGATCAGTAGTAAGTCCATAATCAACGTCAGTAGTAACTACAATGATCAGTAGTATCTTCAATCTTCTCATGATCAGTAGTAACTTAGTTATAGTAAACACCAGCATCAACTTCATCAGTAGTAATATGTTCTGCCCCATCAGTACTAAATATGTCAGTACTAACTGCAGCATCAGTAATAAGTTGATCTGTGTTTTGCTCCAACAATCTCCCCCTAAACTTATTGATCATCTTTTAATCAATCAAGTTTCTTTTGTTCCTCTTGTTCTTTTCTTCTTTTCTCAAGAGTTCTTTGATTCTGTTGAAGCCTTTGTTCAATAATATATCTGCTGTTCCTCTTTGTAAAATAATTCAGTTTGTTTTGGAACATAACAGCATCATAGGGTTTCATCAAAGTGTTTATGAATATCTGATACATTGTCTTCTCAGAATGTGGATATTCTTTCTCATATAAGTACAATTCACACACTTTGCCTGATTTCTCAAAGAAGTACATATTTGCAGTAGGAATGACATTCCAAGCATACACATTACCTGGATTTGTAAATTGTTCTGGATAATTGTCTGGATAAAATGCAGCATCTATCATTCTAGTCAAATATCCAGCTCCAGATTCTTTCCATGATTTCTTTGTCATTCTTGGTTTCCCAATAATCAAAAGTTTGATTACATCACTTCTTGTACATGACCTGATTAAGGGTAACCATCCAGTGAATCTTTGTACTACTTTGTCTTCTCTTATAACCTCTATGACATTGTTCTGCATCACTCTCCAGTTAAGAATTGGATTGTTCTGTAGAGGAGCAACTGGCATTTCAAGAACATGTATAATTTGTTGTTTTGATTTCTTCTTGGAGCTTTGTTCTTGATCAACAGATTTTCTTTTTAGTGATTGGGGAGTTGAAGTATTACCAACAGTTGTAACACTACCAGCTTTGAGCAAATTTAAGCTGATTGGTACTAAAGTTTTGGCTTTGGCTTTCTTTGATTCTTCAGCTTCTTGTTCAGCCAAGTCTCTTTTCTTTGCAGTGCAGTATTTTTCAATTATGGTTATCATCTTCATTCTTCCAAAAGATTTTGCACTATGACCTTTTGTCTTTAGAAAGTCTATCATAAGAGACTTCTGTTCAAATATATCATCTGGTAAATCATCTTTTGTTCTTTTGCATTCTGCTACAAGATCTTCTAGACAGTTTAGATGTTCCTCTTCTACTTTTCTAAGCCTTTTGAACTCTGCTTCTTGGGCTTCTATCTGAACATCTTTAATTTGAGCAGGTATTTGAACAGTAGTTGTACTTTGAACTTTGTTTTTCTTTCCTACTAAAGCTTGATACATTTCCACTTTCTCCAAGAATTTTCTGTGTTTAATTCTCCATCTGGATTGCTTTTCTGCTCTTACATGATTAATCTTGTTTACCATGTGATGACCAAGAGCTCTGTTTGGGTAATCTTCGTCATATATCTCTTTACCCTTTCCAATGTGTGCTGAAGGTGGAGGTGGAATATATTTCATGTCTGGCACTCCACTTATTATAACTGAAGGAGAAAATGTTCTAAGTTCATTTTGTTGAAGTATTTTTGGATGTGGAGGAAGTGAGCATTCATCAACCTCAAACCAATTCACATTATCATCAATGTCAGGTATGATAAGTGGTTGATCAGGTGTTGGTGGTTTGGTAATGATGACATGTCTCTCTCTTTCAATAAGCTCTGGAAAATTTAGTTCTTCCTCTTCAGTAGTAACTAGAGTAGTTACTACTGGTGTTACTTCAGGAGTTACTACTGATAGGGCATCAGTAGTATTTGCTGCTATTAATTCCTTTTCTTCATTTACTACTGCTATAATATCAGTAGTAGAGGTTACTACTGGTATTTCCTTTTCAACTTGTTCTTCTATTGTAGCAGTAGTAATAGGCTCTTCTTCTGTCACCATCATCTCTGGGCCTTCATCAACATTTGTTTCTTTTAAATTTAAAAGGGAGGATGCTGCTGCTGCTGCTATAGATTCATCAATCATTGTCTGTATATTGTCCTTCTCCCCCTTAGTGAGCTCAACTGGTGGAGCCTCACTATCAACAATCTTTTTCTTCAATTGTCTGATGATTTTGGCTTGTTGATAAAGCCTGTGCTCATATAATCTCATCCTTCTGTTGATGGTGTTGACATGCCTTTTCATTGCAGCCATGGTTTTCCCTTGGTTAGTTAAGTATATATGGCAATTTTGTACAGTGGATTCCAAGGAATCCACTTTAGCCGTCAATTGGGTGATTTTAATACTGCCCTCACTCCATCTAGCAAGATCATCGGGCTCACTAACAGGTACATTGGTTTTAAGGTTTTCCTTCCTTTCCATCAATTCCACAGATCTGCCCTCATCACTGCTTGGTGATTCATTGGGTCTTTTAGACATTCTCTTCTTCCTAGAAGAAGCAGAGATGCCCCCCCTTGTGGTTTCTTGGCACCGGGGTCCTTTGAGTAACTCCTCAAAAGAGTCATCACTCAAAGTTGCCGAGGTTTGGGTCCTAAAGATGTTTTCACTGTCCTGTGCACCCACCTTTGGGGCATCAGTAGTGAAAGCCCTCCCCTCATGTCCTCTCTCCTCCTTGGAGGACAACTCTTTGAGCCTGGGGTGTGACTCGATTTGTCCCCTGGTGTCCTTTGAAGAAATTTTCTTTCTATGATAAATTGTGGAAATATTTTTGGTTTTGTCTGGTAGGTCTTCCACAGAGTGAAGAGTAGCACTCTGCAGATTTATATCAAGTTCCTGGGACACATTCAGGACTTCTGTTTGGGTTGGTGATTGAGTGGCTATTTGGATTGGTGTTTGGGCTGTATTTGGGGGTGATGGAGTGGGTTGAGGTTCAACTTGGGTTGTAGCAATGGTTGAACCCTCTCCAATATTGGGTTGATCTTTGATCATGTTAGGAAACAGAGGGGTTTCCTTGCCCGAAAATTTAAACTGTTTTCTCATATTTGAGAAAACTTTCTTGTTCAACTCAGGTAATATAAAAATGTTTTTAGGAGTTGACAAGTTTTGTAATTCACAGTTTATGATATGTTGTAGAAATCTGGGATACATTAAAAATTTAGAAGAACTAAGATTTCCCAACATACCATCAAATATCATGTATGAAAAATTAAATACTTGGTCTGTGCATAAACAGACAACAGCAGAGGCTATTGCCTTATTAAACTCATTCCAAGTACTTCTTTTAGGAGAAATACAATGCTGAATGGTATGTATTAAAAATTTCCATTGTGGGGAGAGAAGACCCTTTTGAAAAGTAACTATATTAAGTCTTCCCTCATATCCCATTTTGTTCAAAATTTCAGCAATGTATTCCTTAGGAAGAGTAGAAATACCTGAATCATCGTGTAATTGTAGATGGTGTCTGATTGATTGTTCTGTGACAGTGATGTGCTTTCCATCTACTTTAGACTTTATCATTGATGATGTTGTTCCTTCTGTTCGCTCAGCATTGGTCCAGAAATCCACCAAGTGCTGTTGATATGATTTTGGTTTTACAGTTAAGGCAAATTGTATATATGAATTTCTCAAAAATTTTACGATCGGACGGAAATCTTTTGTTCCGTCGGGATTCTTTAAGAATGCAACCATATTGTGAAATTCTGAGTATTTGAGATCGGTTTGCACATCGAGAGCTTGTAAGGTTGCCATTGTTGTTGAGATTTTGCAAGAATTTTGTTACAGATGAAGTGTTTTTGATCGTAAACTAGGGTTTATCTGTAACACCTCAATTTTTAAAACACCTTTTAAATCATATTTTTAAGTAAAAATATTACAAATTCCAATTCCCAAAATAACGGTTTAACAAAAACCTTAAAAACATTTATCAGAGTATTAAAACCGGTGTTACATTATAATATCATAACCATAGGATAAACGGGATCTACCTACGAGCTCCCGAGCTAATCAACACTAGGCCACTTCTATCGCGACCCTCTAATCCATCGATCTCGAACCTGAGTACATAGCCAAAAACAAAGTAGTACGTGAGACAAAAATAGTCTCGTGAGATACATGGGTTTTCGACCCATTCTCAAAATAATAAAAAGTCCTTACTATTTAATTCTTTCGTTTATTCACTTATTAATTATCAACTTATTATCTTATCGTTTATTCATACTTACTAGTAAGCTAACCGTAAGCTTACCCATCACATAATCACATACATGTAAGCTATCCTTAAGCTTACCCATTTTATCACATACGCCCCGGATCATTCCAAGGCAAACTCCCCCGATGTGGGTTATCATTAAGATCACATGGTAATTGGGGTTCTCCCAAACTTACCAAGATCACCAAATCCCCCGTCTCGCGGGTTATCGTAATCCCCCTTTTTATCGGGTTATCATAATCCCCCTATTGTCGGGTTATCGTTCTCATAGATATACTACCCTTGCGCAGGGAGGTACCGCCCCAAGTAGTAATCTCACTCCCCCATAAATGGGTTATCATTATCCGGATACTTTTGTTACACACATTGAACATCAAATACGGGCCTATGCCCCACCAATTCATAATCAAACACAAATTAGAATACATCTATTCTAATTATCATATTATTCTCTTTTAGCATAATCATATTTCATTTATCTTTCCTCATCATTATCATCGTATACTTTATCCTTAAATCTACTAATAAGATTCATTTCTTATTATTCATATTCATAAATATATTACCTTTACATTGACTAGAGTTCATACATATCACTAGTCAAATCATACTTGTTCTCTTAACGTGATAACACTACTTTTATTAGTATGTTTTACTAATAAACGTTATTACTTTAAAATCTTTATCATTTGCTTAATTGTTAATTCTTACTAACAAAAGCCAATTTCATACTCTTTTAGCCATTATCATTACTAATACTTCTTCTCAATAACCTCATTAATCATTTAATCTAATCACACTTACTTGCAAAATCATCAATTTCGATAACTATGTTCTATTAGCAATTCAATCAAATTTCATTATCTTTCTAATCACCTTCTTTATTAAAAATATGTATTAATAAAGACTCGATAGATATTATCCATTTTCAAAACTCTTTTACTATGTACTCAGTTTAAAAGTTCACATGTACTCACCTTGGCCAAGCTAAATCCAAATCGTGTCTAATAACACGAATCCTTGCTTTCCAACTTGTGAAATGTCACCAATCTTTAGGTCTTCTTGACCTATCATCCATATCATCATAAAATATAGTTATTATCCATAACTAATCACTAATCAATCCATATTCACATTCCATACCACCAAGTTCATCCAACTTGGTGGAATCTCAAACCCTAGTTCAGGATTCCCATCAATAAACCCAAATCCAACTTGTACACATCGATTACAAGCTTACAATGAGTGTTCTACACCCAAGATTAGTCATCTTCCCCAAAGATGACATGGATGGTTTCCCCAAACCACCATTTCTACCCATACAAAGTTCACAAACTAACTAGATAACATCAACAATCAAGAAATCTTACCTTTGATGTTTAGATCCTTCAAGATGGTGAAGATTTGAGCTCAAGAACACCAAATTCGACCTTTCTCTCTCTAGAAACGGCTGCACCACGATTTGGGTGAGAAATGAGTAAACCCTAGCTCAAACCCGATTTTATTCTGCTCGTCCAGAGTTAGCGACGCGATCAATACTTCGCGTCGCGAAGTTCCCGTGTCGTGACCCCTTCGCGATCGTTACCTGGTCGTGAACTCTGATCGCCAAATAACCCAATTCCCTGTTTGATGTTCCCGATCGGGAACACCAGTTCGCGTCGCGAACTCTAGCAGCCAGCAGGGCTGCACTTTTCGGTCTTCGCCTCGACCCGGTTTCGTCCATAACTTTCTCATACGGTGTCCAAATGACCCGAAACCAATTCCTACGGTTCTGAAATGAATTATCCTTATTTATCATATTTTTCCCAAATTTTATTTTATTCAAATTTCGGGTCGTTACAACTATCCACCCCTTAAAAGGATTCCGTCCTCGGAATCAACTCAAGGATTTCCAATCCTCATTCCACTTCCAAATTACGATTCAATAATACTTATGCATTTAATCGCCCACTCGACCCGTTATACCCAAACGGGCCAAAGATCCAAACTTGAGTTCCTAATACCCGAACGGGTCAAAATTTCACAATTTGACCTTAACCTTTCTCATCACTTAACCAAACTCCTTACTCCCATTGGGATGATATGACCCAATCATTACTAATAACCATTTGACCAAAATGATAGTCAACCCCTCGCTTTGACCAAATTGTCAACATTGTCCCATCTTTGACTTAAGCATAAAGTCAACAATACCTTGGAAACTTTCCTTATCCATTAGTGGTTCCATTAATCCTCAATTCCTTAACCATCAATCTTACACTCATGGTCCAACAACAATCATATTCGATTTCTAGGCTCCATTCGGAATACCCAATGGTCAAAGTCGCACCCTTTGACTATAATTATTCCCATTAATCCATTACCCACTATTTTACACATGAAGATGATACATTATGCCCTTATCCTTGACTAACCAATTTAAACGAAAGTCAAAACCCCATTTTGACTAAAGTCAACAATCTACTAGTTGACTAACCTTGACTTTATGAATAAGGTCAACTTACCTTGCTAAATTCCACATATTCTTTATTACTAAGGCATCGCTTCCCCAGCTTTTCATTCCCGATTTCCTATTTTAGATTTCCTTTCTCAATTGTTCCCTTTTTCCTCGATTTCGATTTCCACAATCGATTAACAACTTCCATTTAAATCAATACCAAATCTCTATTACTTTTCAACTTTCATCCAATTACTTATACCTTTTACAATTTCCTTCAACATCCTTATACCATACTTGAATTTCCCGATTACCGGCTCTAGAGTCTCAATCGTATCCAATTGTGGCCTAACCACCCGATATACATCTTTCACCATTCATTGGCTACTAACCACTTTGCTTCCTAAAGCATTCCTTTTTCATGAACCGTTAACTTGTAGGTATCCCCTACTCATACCTCTACTTAAACAGGACCCGTGTTTTCAATACAAATTCTCATTTGCCACATAATTATAGCAATAACTTAACCATAAAGTTCTACATACAACAGATATAACTTCACATTCATGATACATCAAATCATACTTTAACTACTCCACCGAGATGATCGGAAAGCCTCCAATCCATCAGGGCCCAAACTGTCACAATGATCGGAAAGCCTCCAATCCAAAGTGACTCATCCAAAACCATTCCATCTTGCATACAATTCATGTATGCATCATTACACTTAGCATCATGCTATCATTTTCTTTCACAATTTACTTTCAATTTTTCCTACTTATACATTATACCACACATACACACATAATCATTTCTAGTGCTTCCCACCAATCTATTCATTTATCAACCGACCTTATTCGATCCATACTATCATTACTAAAACTTCTAACTTTTCTTCCACCCGGTCATCATGAGTCAACCAATCACAAATTGATAAATCTTGACTTTTGCATGAAGTCAACCATACTTCTGCCAACTAACAAATTCCCCACTCGCAAGGTACTACCCGCAATTTATCACTTCCGGTTTTACTCATCATTATTTCCTTAATAATTGTTCCCGTTTCCTTTTTTTTTTACTTAAAGTCCTCCCCAATTAATCCGAGAGTCGCACCTTTACTTAAAGGTCACACTCACATTTACCGTTTCTTGACCTTCATTTGGTCACTCTTTCTATCACTTAGTATTCCTTCAACCATTCTTGTACCCCACCGATCAATTTCATAACTTTTTATTCTCAAACATCGGTATTAGATCCTCTACCGCAACCCATTCTACAATTTCACGAAATTTTTACCATATCTTGGTTACCAAATAATAAATTGGTCTCTAGGAGTTCTCTTTCCTCATATTCTATAAACCGTAGGCATCTCCTACCCATACATGTCCTAATGCAACCCGCACTAGCAAACCAACTTCTCATTTAACACGTAAAATTATAACGATACAAATTAACCACATGGTCCTACATTCATCTCATTAATACATAAACATTATCATACGGACATAACAATCCATAATTCAACCATCACATCAAGATGACTGGAAAACCTCCAATCCATCAAGATTCAACCAATTCTCATTAATCGGAAAGCCTCCGATCAAACGGGATTCCATTCTAAACCCTCCTACGTCACATACCATTCTAGTATACATCTTTTCACATCCCATAACTTTACCACTTTCTCACTCATTCAGTCGGTCATTTATTCACCATGCAATTAGCACACTCCCCATAACAACACCTTATCATTTTCTTCCATCTTTAACCTATTCCCCATTGGGCATACTACTTAACGCGTTTCATGTAACATTACCTTTTCATCATCATATGCTTTCAACGGCCATCGCATAATACACGTGCATTGTACCCCGCGGGTAAACTATTAAAATTTCCGATTACTATTTGCCGTTCAATTACACATTGACCACCCTTAACCGATTCATTTCCTTATTACCAAATTTCCAAATCTCTTGTCACCACTGGGTAACCACCAATCTATTTCGTTAACCATATTTCACCGGCCAACCTGGTCATCTTTGAGTCAACCAACCGACTCCGGTCTCACTCGTGACCCATGACTTAGCACCCAATAGCTCAACACTCGCTGTTCCCACCTTTATACATCGTGAGACTTAGAATTAATCCTTTCCCAACCGTAGTCTCACGCTACTCTACGCCACATACCGCCATATCGTTACCATAACACGTAACCAACAATTATTTTCTTACCCTTAATATTGAATTCATCATTACTGTCACCAAGTTTGTCATGGCTATATGCCACCTTTTTACCCAACCACTTTCGACAATCAAAAGTCGTCATTCCCGACACTTATTCTTTTCCACATATTTCCCATTTATAAGTTCTAAGACATGACTATACCTTAGTCATTCTTTTGTTTACCATTCACGTGTAACAATCATTACATTATTTATTCGGATTCCCGCCGAATACCAAAATCCATTTCCAAGGATCCTATTCCAAAAAGAAAAAATTTCATCCATAGTAATAATTCTTATCAAGGCTTAGTACTTCATTGTACTACTACATTTCTGTTAGAAATACTCACCATATCTCGTGTCTCATCCTTTTTACATATTAGTATCAACCCTTATATCCTTACTACATGCGACACATTTGTCTATAGTCCTTTCCCTTACATGCTTCCACACACATCACTAACCGGGAAGACTATTCCCAAATTAACGGGGTCGGGTTATATTTAAACCGGAACCCTCTCCATCATCACCGCGACATGACGAAACTTAATTATAATTTCTCTTCTTGAATTAGAGGAGCTCATCCTCTTCTCGTGTTCACCTTTTTGTTATACCAATATATCCAACAACCAATATTTGAACACTCGACTCAACAGTCGAATACAACCCATAAAGATCAAAACATGACATTACCCTTAGGGATCAACCCTATTATACTTTATACTTTACGGTCTCAAAAGACTAATCATGGACATCCTATGGAAACATATGGTCCTACTTAGCATAGCTTAAGACTAGGGAGGTCAAACCTACCTAATTCACTTAAACTATAGCTCTGATACCAAGTTGTAACACCTCAATTTTTAAAACACCTTTTAAATCATATTTTTAAGTAAAAATATTACAAATTCCAATTCCCAAAATAACGGTTTAACAAAAACCTTAAAAACATTTATCAGAGTATTAAAACCGGTGTTACATTATAATATCATAACCATAGGATAAACGGGATCTACCTACGAGCTCCCGAGCTAATCAACACTAGGCCACTTCTATCGCGACCCTCTAATCCATCGATCTCGAACCTGAGTACATAGCCAAAAACAAAGTAGTACGTGAGACAAAAATAGTCTCGTGAGATACATGGGTTTTCGACCCATTCTCAAAATAATAAAAAGTCCTTACTATTTAATTCTTTCGTTTATTCACTTATTAATTATCAACTTATTATCTTATCGTTTATTCATACTTACTAGTAAGCTAACCGTAAGCTTACCCATCACATAATCACATACATGTAAGCTATCCTTAAGCTTACCCATTTTATCACATACGCCCCGGATCATTCCAAGGCAAACTCCCCCGATGTGGGTTATCATTAAGATCACATGGTAATTGGGGTTCTCCCAAACTTACCAAGATCACCAAATCCCCCGTCTCGCGGGTTATCGTAATCCCCCTTTTTATCGGGTTATCATAATCCCCCTATTGTCGGGTTATCGTTCTCATAGATATACTACCCTTGCGCAGGGAGGTACCGCCCCAAGTAGTAATCTCACTCCCCCATAAATGGGTTATCATTATCCGGATACTTTTGTTACACACATTGAACATCAAATACGGGCCTATGCCCCACCAATTCATAATCAAACACAAATTAGAATACATCTATTCTAATTATCATATTATTCTCTTTTAGCATAATCATATTTCATTTATCTTTCCTCATCATTATCATCGTATACTTTATCCTTAAATCTACTAATAAGATTCATTTCTTATTATTCATATTCATAAATATATTACCTTTACATTGACTAGAGTTCATACATATCACTAGTCAAATCATACTTGTTCTCTTAACGTGATAACACTACTTTTATTAGTATGTTTTACTAATAAACGTTATTACTTTAAAATCTTTATCATTTGCTTAATTGTTAATTCTTACTAACAAAAGCCAATTTCATACTCTTTTAGCCATTATCATTACTAATACTTCTTCTCAATAACCTCATTAATCATTTAATCTAATCACACTTACTTGCAAAATCATCAATTTCGATAACTATGTTCTATTAGCAATTCAATCAAATTTCATTATCTTTCTAATCACCTTCTTTATTAAAAATATGTATTAATAAAGACTCGATAGATATTATCCATTTTCAAAACTCTTTTACTATGTACTCAGTTTAAAAGTTCACATGTACTCACCTTGGCCAAGCTAAATCCAAATCGTGTCTAATAACACGAATCCTTGCTTTCCAACTTGTGAAATGTCACCAATCTTTAGGTCTTCTTGACCTATCATCCATATCATCATAAAATATAGTTATTATCCATAACTAATCACTAATCAATCCATATTCACATTCCATACCACCAAGTTCATCCAACTTGGTGGAATCTCAAACCCTAGTTCAGGATTCCCATCAATAAACCCAAATCCAACTTGTACACATCGATTACAAGCTTACAATGAGTGTTCTACACCCAAGATTAGTCATCTTCCCCAAAGATGACATGGATGGTTTCCCCAAACCACCATTTCTACCCATACAAAGTTCACAAACTAACTAGATAACATCAACAATCAAGAAATCTTACCTTTGATGTTTAGATCCTTCAAGATGGTGAAGATTTGAGCTCAAGAACACCAAATTCGACCTTTCTCTCTCTAGAAACGGCTGCACCACGATTTGGGTGAGAAATGAGTAAACCCTAGCTCAAACCCGATTTTATTCTGCTCGTCCAGAGTTAGCGACGCGATCAATACTTCGCGTCGCGAAGTTCCCGTGTCGTGACCCCTTCGCGATCGTTACCTGGTCGTGAACTCTGATCGCCAAATAACCCAATTCCCTGTTTGATGTTCCCGATCGGGAACACCAGTTCGCGTCGCGAACTCTAGCAGCCAGCAGGGCTGCACTTTTCGGTCTTCGCCTCGACCCGGTTTCGTCCATAACTTTCTCATACGGTGTCCAAATGACCCGAAACCAATTCCTACGGTTCTGAAATGAATTATCCTTATTTATCATATTTTTCCCAAATTTTATTTTATTCAAATTTCGGGTCGTTACATTATCGAGAGGTGTTTAGAGAATCGAAGTGAAGATAATGCTAAATTAATCGTCTGCCGCCTTTTATATCTTTCGATTAAACCTGCAAAACTACGAAAATAGCCTTCGAATCATAACATAACGGTTATTTTCATGGGGTTAGTTTGGTAATTGTGTTTATGAAAGACCAGTAGTAAATAAGATATCAGTAGTAAAACGTCAGTAGTATCTACTAACATCAGTAATGACTAATGATTTTGACATCAGTAGTAACTATAGACATCAGTAGTAACCATTAACATACACGACCAGTAGTATATGTGAATACCAGTAGTACTGACTTACCAGTAGTATTTGTGTAAAACTAAAATACATCAGTAGTAATGAAATACCAGTAGTATTTTGTGCATACACTTTCATACCAGTAGTACAGCAATACCAGTAGTAAAACACTTAAGAAAATAATATTTTACAACACTAACTTACACATGATTTTAAGTGAGATTTTAAGTTATTAAAATCATTCCAATACTGCTAACCAAGAAGTTGAATCTTCCTACATCAAATGCTTTTGTAAAAAGATCTGCTAATTGATCATCAGTATGGATTTTAACTACTTTGATTAATTTCTTTTCATTACAATCTCTTATAAAGTGAAATCTTATTTCAATGTGTTTAGTTTTTGAATGTTTTACTGGATTATTCACAATACTAATAGCACTTTGATTATCAATAAAAATAGGAGTTTTAAGGATAGAGATACCAAAGTCTAGAAGTTGATTTTGAATCCATAGTACTTGAGCACAGCAAGCAGATGCAGCTACATATTCTGCTTCAGCAGTAGATGTTGATACATTTGTTTGCTTCTTACATTGCCATGACACCAGTCTTGATCCAAAGAATTGACATCCACCAGTAGTGGATTTTCTATCTTGACATTCACCTCCATAGTCACTATCTGTATAGGCTATTAGTTCAAAGGGTGAGTCATGTGGATACCATAGACCTAGTGATGGTTTGCCTTTCAAGTATCTGAATATTCTTTTAACAGCCTGCAAGTGTAGTTCTTTGGGTCTTGCTTGATATCTTGCACACACACAAACACTATACATAATGTCAGGTCTTGATGCAGTTAAGTACATCAAAGAGCCTATCATTGATCTATATAAGTGTTCATCTACATCCTCCCCCTCAACATCAGGATGTAGGTGTTTGTGTGTTTCCATTGGTGTACTAGCACTTTTACTGTCTTTCAAATCAAACTTTTCCAAGATGTCTTTGACATATTTTGATTGATTTATCAAAATACCATCAGTTCTTTGACTGACTTGGAGTCCAAGGAAGAAGTTCATTGGACCCATGGAGCTCATCTTGAATTTAATTTGCATCAGTTCTTCAAATTCTTTGCATAATAAATCATTGGTTGAGCCAAAGATGATATCATCTACATAAATTTGTACCAGTAGTATATCATCTTTGACTTTCTTTGTGAACAAAGTTTTGTCAATGGCTCCTCTTTTAAAGTTGTTTTTCAATAAGTATGATGATAATGTGTCATACCATGCTCTTGGTGCCTGATGTAGGCCATACAGAGCTTTATCCAATTTAAACACATAATCACCATGTTTTGGATCTTCAAAACCTGGAGGTTGGCAAACATATACCTCTTCTTCAATTTTTCCATATAGGAAAGCACTCTTAACATCCATTTGATAGACTTTGAATTTCTTGAATGAAGCATATGCTAGAAATATCCTTATGGCTTCAATTCTAGCAACAGGAGCATATACTTCATCATAGTCTATTCCTTCTTCTTGAGTGTATCCTTGGGCTACTAGTCTGGCTTTATTCTTGATTACTATACCTCTTTCATCTTTCTTGTTTCTGAATATCCATCTTGTTCCAATGGCTCTTTTTCCTTTGGGTAGAGGTACAAGTGTCCAAACAGCTTGTAATTTAAATTGAAGGAGTTCTTCTTGCATTGCCTCAATCCAGTTTGAGTCCTTCATTGCTTGTTGAATTTTCTTTGGTTCATCCTGAGACAGAAAGCATTCATACATACATTCATTAGCAATTAAACTTATATTACACATATTGGCAGTTAAGCTTTTGTTTAATTTGCTTCTTGTTTGTAGTGGTGAGTTGACATCACTTAGAACAAGGTCTAACGGATGGTTCTTTTGAGTCCTTGTAGTTGTAGCTTTATCAACCACTAGTTGATTTTCAAGATTGGACTCATTTGTCTCAGGCAGTTGTTCATCTTGTGATTCTTCATTGTCATGGATGTTTGGTTCATCATCATCTTGGTCAGAGCTACTACTGGAATTATCTTCATTAGGATCAGTAGTATTGTTGTTGTTACTGGTGTCAGTAGTATCATGAGAATCTAGGTTATTGTTAGGACCAGTAGTATTTTCAGTACTGTTACTGGTACCAGTAGTATTGGAATTACTACTGACCTCATTCTCAGAGTTACTACTGCTTTCAATATTTGAGTTATTACTGATATCAGTATTAACTATGGGAGCAGTATCAACAATTATGTATCTCATCTTTTCTTGACCAGTATAAACAGATGATGTTCCTTCTTTTTTATTAAGACAATTTGAATTACCTGCATTGAAATTCATATTAGAATTAAAGGATTTGGTTAGATTGTCTATGTCAAATAGCCAATCTGGACCATTTCCTTGTTCATTAGGTACATTTTCATTAAAGGATACATTGATGCTTTCTTCAATTATCCTTAGTCTTTTGTTGAATACTCTGTATGATTTGCTTTGAGTAGAGTATCCCACAAAGATTCCATCATCAGCTTTGCAGTCAAACTTACCAATTTGTTCTCTTGTAATCAGAATAGTACAAGGACAACCAAATGATTTTAAGAAACTTATAGAAGGTTTTCTTTTATTAAAAAGTTCATATGGTGTTTTAAAATGTGGCTTCACTATTAATACTCTGTTCTGAACATAACAAGCAGTATTAACAGCTTCTGCCCAAAAAGTAATTGGTAATTTTGAGTCTACAAGCATTGATCTTGCTGCTTCAATGATGGTTCTATTCCTTCTTTCAGCTACACCATTTTGTTGTGGAGTTCTAGGTGAGCTGTATTGCCTGTCAATACCTTTAAGATCACAAAAGTTAATTAAGTTAGCATTTTTAAATTCTGTGCCATTATCACATCTTATGGCTTTCACTTTTTGATCAGATGTGTTTTCCAGTTTGACAATTAAGTTCTTTATGAGTTCACTTGTTTCATCCTTTTTCCTGAGAAAGAAAACCCATGTATATCTGGAAAAGTCATCAGTAATAACAAGACAATATTGTTTCTTTCCAATACTCATTACATTTGTAGGTCCAAAAAGGTCCATATGTAAGAGCTGTAAAGGAACAGAAATAGAGTTCACAGTTTTGGACTTATGAGAAGTCTTGTGTTGTTTACCTTTTAGGCATGCAACACAATGATGATCACACATGAATTGTTTTTGAGGTAGTCCAATTACCAGATTTCTTTTTACTAAATTATTCATGTTTTTAAAATTTGTGTGACACATCCTTCTGTGCCACAGTTCTGATTCAGTGGTGTTTGCCTTGGATATAAAACAGTTGACCTCATTTGTAGAAATGAGTTCTCCCCCTATATCCAGGCAATACACATTGTTTCTCCTTGGAGTTCTTAAAACAACATATTTTTCATCTAAAATAAAATCAGGAGAAAGAATGATGCACTCAATGTCTGTGAACAGAATCTTGTTCTTTTTATCACAAACTTGAGACACACTGACAAGATTGTATTTTAGTTCAGCTACATAAAATACATCATCAAAGGTAATTTTTCCATTAGTAACAGTACCTTTACCTGTAATCTTACCTCCCTGGGGATTCTCACCAAATGCCACATATCCTCCATCAAATGACTTGAAATCTTTTAGAATTTGCAGATTTCCAGTCATGTGCCTTGAGCATCCACTATCAATATGCCATGTTCTTCCTTCTTCTGGGATCTGAATGCTCTGCACAAATGAGTAAAGGATTAGTTAAGTTTGGGAACCCAAGCTTTATATGTCTTGGGTTCATCCTTTGAGAAATAAGCTTTGGGAGTTTTAACTTTAAACACTTTTGGTAACCATACTTGTTTAGTACTGGTGTTTTGTTTTACTACTGCCCTTTTGGAGTTATTACTGGTGTGAGAATTTCCTACTGATCTTGGTTTATACCCATTGTTTTTAGCTTTTGAATACTTTACTACTGATGGACCAGTAGTATTTGGGTACTTACCATGTTTAAAATGACCAGTAGTGTTTTTAGAGTTAACACCAGTAGTGTTTTTGAAATTTGTTTTGGGAGCAGTAGTATTTTTGAAATTAGGGTTTTTACCAGTAGTATTCTTGTACTGGTACCATACAGCATTATAATTAGGGTTAACACCAGTAGTAAATTTGTTTGAGTTTCTACTGGTGTTGGAAAATTTAAAATATTGTTTATTTTGATTAGATTTTCCATTGTTCTTGAAGTAATTGTTGTTCTTTGGGCTGCCAACTCTTCTGTTTTGCACAAATCTTGGTGCACTTCTTCCAAATCTTGGAGTTTCAGCAATTGGAGTTTTGATTGTATTTACTACTGAAGGACCAGTAGTATCTTTTAACCTTTGAGTTTTTGCATTTTCTCTAAAAACTTTAAATTCCTTTAACTCCTTGCAATTTATTGGATTGAAGTGACAATCCTTTGCTAAATGATTCACTTTATTGCAAATAACACATTTTAATTTATTTTCTTGAGCCTTTATTGTTTTTCTTTGTTCTAAGAGTTGGTTTCTATTTCTTTGGTTTCCTCTTTTTAGAATTTTGGGTATATTTTCTGCATTATATTTAGGAGACTCATTTGGACTTTGAGCAGTGTGAAAACTTGTATCAATTGATTTTGGTGATTCAGTTTGAGATATTGTAAATTCAATTGATTGCTCATCATCAGAAGAATCATTTGATTCAGATGTTTCAGTATTAGATTCAGTTTGCTTTTCAGTTTTTAATTCATTAATGATTCTTTCTGAACTGTTTTTAAGTGGAGGAATGAATTTGTGTGGAGGTGGTACAGCATGATATCCCACCCCATGAACAACCTTTTCTGTAGTTTGATTATTAGTTAATTCATCTAGAATTTTAGTGCTTCTTTCAAACTTTTTAATTGTTAATTTATTTTGTTCAATTTCAAGCTGACATTCTTCTAATTTACTTGTTAGTTCTTTATTTTTTGTTTCATAGAACTCTTTCTCATCCACAGCTTGAAGCAATTCTTCCTTGATCCGTTGATCAATCATCTTGTACACCTTTATTTGATGTTCTTGATCAGCAATCACACTATCAAACTCATGATTTCTTCTGATTGCTTTTGCTAGATCTTCATTTAATTTAGTGTTTTCTTTTTCTAGATTTTTAATAATTTTAGCACATTCAGGGGTACAAGGTTTAGATTTTACCTCAGTTTTGTTGTCAGTAAAGGCCATGAGAGCTTGATTTTGAGTATGCTCTTCTGCTTGGAAGCTCCAGTCATAGCCTTGTCCTTGTTGTGACACAAGAGCAGTTGATTTTGATCTTTTGTCTGGTTGAGGACATTCTTTTGCAAAGTGACCAAGGTTGTTACAGTTGTAACACTTGACTTTAGTCTTGTCAAATCCTGCTTTGTCACCTTTGTTGAAACTGAGACTTGTCCTACCAGTTCTTTTTAAGAATCTTTTGGTCCTTAGGCTCAGCATAGCCATCTGCCATTTAAGATCCATCTCCTCAAGATCATCTGGATTCAATTGTTCCAAGTCATCACTAATCAATGCAGTATGCACATGACTAGTGAAGAAGGATTCTCTTGCAGTATCCTCAGAATCTGCAGCCTTTCCTGTGGAGGTTTCTTGTCCTTGACCTGTACTAGACACAAATGCAGCATTGTTAGAAGAAATAGAAGGGTTTTTGTGATTTACCTCAGTTTCAAACACTCTGAGATCATTATAGAGTTCATCTAACTCCTTTTCTTCTAAAGCATCTCTTTGTCTATACACCACTGTATACATGGCCCATTCTTCACTAAGAGACCTTAGGAACTTCATGTTGACATCTTCTTGATCCATCTTTACACCAACTTGGTTGAGTTCACCAATTAGTTTGTTGAATCTGTCAAACACTTGAGTGAGTGTTTCATTGGGCTTTCCTTTGAAATTTTCAAAGTCTTGTTTGAGAACAGACTTCATGTTTCTTTTTGTACTCTTTGTCCCAACGAATCTCTTCTCCAGTGCTTCCCACAGCAACTTAGCATCATCATATTCAACAAAGAGATGTTGATAGTCATTAGGAATGGCCAGTAGGAGAGTGCTTAGAGTTTTGAGTTCGATGCCTTTATCTTTCTTCTCCTTCTCACATTTAAGTTTGTCTGCCTCAGTTACAGAGCTGCTTGCTTGAAGTTGACCAGTTTTGTTTCCTTCACAAACTACTTCCCACATGGAATAATCTGTAATAAGCATGTATTGCTTAATACGATTCTTCCACATCCCAAAGTTATTGGGAGTGAGCATAGGGATTTTGTTGGCCTGAGTGCTTTCATTATTATCAGTCATGATTAATAATGTGTGTGTTTTAAAGATTAAAACTTTTTGTTGTTCTTAACAAATAGTAGATCTAGAACCAATATGCTCTGATACCACTTGTCAGGATCGATTAACTATAGACAAGTTAATAAACACCTTAGATCTAATTGATGATAGAAGTTGCAGCGGATCAACACTATATCAATAATTAAGAACAATGAACTGTATGAACAATATGCAAGAATATTAAGAACACAGTTTCACAAAAAGCTTCAATGTATATTATTGAGTTAACAATACACACGTACGTTTACAATTCGTAAGGAACATACTTATAGTAGTCCTTGAAGCTAAACTATATACCCTAGTTATTCTAGGACTTGATTTACATCGAATAATAATAATATACATTGATTTACATTCTATAACTATCTATACGAAGATCTCGGACTTGATATCTTCCAAAAACGCGTATCAGTAGTAACTGCAATCACCAGTAGTAAATAAGTAACATCAGTAGTATACTTGGTGATCAGTAGTAAGTCCATAATCAACGTCAGTAGTAACTACAATGATCAGTAGTATCTTCAATCTTCTCATGATCAGTAGTAACTTAGTTATAGTAAACACCAGCATCAACTTCATCAGTAGTAATATGTTCTGCCCCATCAGTACTAAATATGTCAGTACTAACTGCAGCATCAGTAATAAGTTGATCTGTGTTTTGCTCCAACATCTTCTCACAGATACTTATATTAGATTGTCCCGTCAAATAAATCAGTGTGATATCATTGTATGTTCTTTTATTCGATAATTTGCTAATTAATACGTGTCTTAGTTATTGATTGTCAAGATTAAGATTGTCAATCTCTTCAAGTAATTAGACTAGGAATTCTGTTCTTATAAGTTTATTCCGCAATTACTTATACTTTGTTATTATTAGAAATAATAAAGAAAAGTGTTTGACGTGTGTATTTTTATTTGATCATTATATTTTGAAAAATTATATTCAACCTTCTTCTACAGTTATCTAACTCTGTTTGGGACTAACAACTAATTATACCCATCGAAATTACATTAACATAACTTTAAGCCAACTAATTTTTCTAATTTGATAACAGTACTTATAATATTTTATAGAATACAAACATACACGTCATTTGATACATCATGCTTATAGATGTTGACACTAATTAATTATTGTATAATATCGTCTATTGGTGATTTGATAAATTACTTTTGATTATTTTAATTATTTTATTTGTTTTAAGTTTCATTTTAGCTAGAGAGAGAGTATCTAGAACTTTCAAACACTTTTAGGGCTTTTCAAGGTCTCTTTATAGGTTATTGTTTCATTAAATATATTTGTCTAGTGTCGGGAACCCTAATAAAGTCATTAGCCCTAGATGTGTCACTAAGGCAAGTATTCCACCCTTTTTCCTTTCTTTTTTAATTTTCCTTTTAAAAAGTGTATCCTCCAAACCATAGAGATATATAACTGGAGGGGTACGTTGCTTAGCCACGTTCAACTTCCGTTCCGTTCCTTGAAAGAGTCCCCATCGAATTGCTTGGCATAATTCGTCACGATTGAGTACTGAGAGAGGAGGGTATTTTCGTGTTTTCGCACAGGGTCTTTAAAATTCGGAGACACTCCTGCCCACACTTTCTAAAATGTACTACTAAAACATAGATATATTGACATTTTTCATTATATCACTAAATTAAAAAATCTTTTTATGAGAAAATAAAAGGTACTAGTAATGTAGTATCGTTTGTTTAGGGGTAGAATTATCAACATGTTTTAACCTTTCATAGTCAAACCCCGGATATATTAAATGATGACCTACACATAAAGTCGTAAGGGTCAACTATGAAATGGTTATAGCAGGGTTGAACTTTGATGGTAGTTTCTTTCGTAATATATTTCTAATAACAGAATATTGTGAGTAGCAAACGCAGAGAGTCTGAATACAATCATATTTTCCATTAATTTTTAACATCAATTTTTATTAAAATGACAAGTGAGGAGCTAGAAAAAAAAATACAAGAAAACAGAAATTACATGGATCAAGGATTAATCTATAGAATTTAAAGTTACATTTTTTCTCTACTATTGTGTAAATGAAAAAAATAAAATTTAACATCGTTCTCAAGCAAATCTTTCCGTACTTTGTTAGATAGGAAAGCCATCTATAAACATTTTCTTGTCATCACCGAATCGGTTGCATGTAATTTAGAAAACATTACTTAATGGTTTTAGAAAGATTTTAAATAAAAATGTGACATCTCCGTTATATTACCATCACATGTGCATAAATCTATGTCACCACATCCATTCATGTACATGTAAGCATACGCACAAGTGGGTATGCATCCATACACACATACATATACATATATAAATATATTAAGTGAAACGTGTCTGTGTTTTAGAAGATCTTGACTAAACCTAGAGAGAGAGAGAGATGGTGGACGAACATGATAAATTGCTACCCGTTGCAAATGTGGGTCGGATCATGAAACAGATCCTACCACCCACAGCCAAGATCTCTAAAGAAGCCAAAGAAACAATACAAGAGTGTGCCTCAGAGTTCATAAGTTTTGTGACCGGTGAAGCATCCGACAAGTGTCAAAAGGAGAACCGAAAGACCGTGAACGGAGACGACATCTGTTGGGCACTCGGGTCTCTAGGGTTTGACGATTATTCTCAGGCAATCGTCCGTTTTTTGCATAAATATCGAGAGTTCGAGAGAGATCGTGCATCGGCAACATTAGCGTTAACCCAGAATATTAACGATTCATCGCTAGATTTGAGCTCACTTATGGTGAAAGGGGAAAGTTCTCGCACAAATCCTTCTTGAATGTGTATATATATGTAACCGTTGTCTTTTTTTTATATTTCTAATCTTAAAAGTTCATTTTATTTCAATAATAGATTTCCACGAACAAATCAATCAATGATGGGGGCCTGTTTGTTTGTGAATTTTTGTATATCTTCAAAATTTCTAGAGAACTGAACTAGTTTTTGCTCTCTCTATCGATCCCTATATCTCTGAACATATATTCTACGGTTTCGCGAATTGGATGAAGATAACTAAAGATGAAAATAGATCCAAGATTCGGTACATACCGACGGTTGTGGATTCAAGACTGAATAGTAAAAATGTATGTGTTTTTTGTTATCCTCCTTGCTCTCTGAGTGAAACATTCACTAACTTCATGAGGTTTTCGTTTTGCACTTTTTTATTTGAAGGGAGTACGTTTAGTTTTGCACTTGAACGCCCACATATAGTACGGATTTGAAATAGTTTTAAATTTTAATCATTAATTTGTCCACTATTATGATAGAAAAAATTTGTCCTGACTTCGTTTGTTTGGAATGCTTTGAAGTCATGAAACACTTTCAGATCAAAGTATTTTGTTGGTACTACGAAATCTTCAATCAGATACAATCAGAGTTTACAAGAACAAAGAATCGTTTTGTGAGAGATTATGAAAACGTACCAGAGAAAAAATGACCAAAAGAGTAATTAATTCATGCTTGCACATAACCAGCAAAAACTGGCAAAGGCAGTTTCAAAACAGCTCAAAACAGCCCAGAACCGCCCAAAACCAGGTCAGATTTGGGTCGGAAAACCGGGTTCTAAATTAGATTTCGGATTTTCTATGTGTTTTTAGTAAAACAATATAAACCCATACAAAAAAATTTCAAACTGACCCGGCTCTGCCCCTTAGACCCCTGTTCCTAAGGGCGATCCTCTCAGACCCCCTTTTAGTCAATGTATTTTTATCAGAATAAATTTAAAAAAAAGTGCACTCCGCACTACCCTTACTTGTTCAATATTTATTAAGATTACATTTGGTGATCAAATTTATCTCATTACACTTAAATTATATTGATGAACATGTTACTGATTCACGTACAAGTGCTACTGGTCTAGTGGACATACTTAAAATAGAAATATCCACCAAAGTGATCTTTGTCATTACAAGCTATCAAACTTTCATCTCTTCATTTGAATTGCGCAAGTCCGAGCCAGAATTATGATTTTAGTATATTTTCCCATTCCTTGAACAATGATGGTTCTGGTTTTAGTTCATGTATATTTCATGTCTAGTTGCTAGATGTGCACATCAAATTGAGTACTTTTTCTTTGAACCGCAAAAGATAGTTAAATTAGTAACTAGCGAGAATCTATGAATGCAACACACAAAGAAAAAGACGAAAGCGGAAACACCAAATTGAGTAATAAAAAAGCTGTTAAAATAAAGGGGATTAGAGTCCGAACTGTAGCGTATCTTTAACAAGTTGGATATTTTATGTGCAATCAGAAAAGTTCTACCAGTTAACCATAAAATTAAGGATTTAACGTACACCACAGTGAGATGGATAACCATTTCAACAAAGACAATACGATTACAAAAGAGCTACAGCAGCTCTTAAATGCATGTATGGAATGCATGTATTTTCTTATATGAATACGTTTCACAATCACATGTTTGTAAATTGTAAGGTATATACATTATTAGTATTTTAACCCAAAAGCTAATTAATTTGTAACAACTATTAGTTAGATCAAATAAATTTAGCATATATAGTAATAATATACTAAATGATAATAATTTGATTTTAGTCTATAAATCATGGATTAACAACCTTTGAACATTGAAAACATCTATCACTATCAATTTACAACGATTATATATGCAAAGACTTTGTAAACAGGAACTGAAAAACTAAAATCAATAATATATATTCCTATATTCGTAATTTTCCGATCAAAAAAAAAAAAAAAAAAAAAGAATAAGAAAGAAAGAATAATGGTTTGAAACATCACAAGATTAAACAAGGAACAACTCCTATCGAGAGGAGTTAGAGTTTATTTTTATTTTCACTACTACAGATCGCATTTGTTGTTGCGGACGTATAAATTTATATATTGCGGTGGTATGATAAAACCGCAACAACAAATGCAGTTCGCACCGCATAAGAAACAACCGCAACAACAATTCATTTTGTTGTTGCGGCCATGCTAAACCCGCAGTAACAAATCCTTTTGTTGTTGCGGTCAAATATTACCCGCATTAACAAATCCATTTGTTGTTGCGGCCATATGTTACCCGCAATAACTACAAAATTTGTTGTTGCGGCCATTTTAAACCCGCAATAACAATTCAATTTGTTGTTGCGGCCATACATTACCCGCAATAACAATCTAAATTTTCAGTTTAAAGATACAACGATAACATTACATATATCATGTTGAATTCATATTGACAAACATCAAAACCTAAACAAGGACAACCAAAACCTAAACACAAAATTCAAAGAAGAGTAACGTTGAAGATAACTCCAGCACCTCTGTTTTTTGTTTCGAGATCAAGCGTGAACATCACATTTTGGTTCGTGCGGATGCCCATCTTCTGTTTGAAGTCGACCATATCACCATTGATAGTCATATGGTCTATAAAACGATCATTGGGCCTCCTTCGATCACCGTGGCGTTGTAAATTGAAAACCATGTATGGGGGACTCATCTCAAGGTTTGACAAAGCACACAAATGACGATCTTTAGGCTCATTCCAAAGTTGGTGATCCCTAACAAATTTTGCTGGAATAGTCTGATGAAAGAAAAGAAAATTAATTAAATTTATACTGCAAATTATAATAGCAAGAAATTAAAGAAAAGAAGACGATTGAGTTTGACGGAACTGTCGAGGTCAGGACGGTGAAGAAACGATTTGATACATTTTCACGAGTTGAAAATATTAATGTTGTGTTGGGTAAGAGATTCCGTATTGATAATGATGCCATATGGAAAAAGAAGTCCATATTTTTTCAATTGCCTTACTGGAGACATTTAGATGTTAGACATTGTCTTGATGTTATGCACATAGAAAAAAACGTATGTGAGAGCTTGATAGGCTTATTATTGGATATTAAGTACAAAACTAAAGATGGTATTAAGGTTCGAAATGACATGGTCGAGATGGGAATACGTAAAGATCTTGCTCCCGTACAACGAGGCACTCGTACTTATCTTCCACCCGCATGTTATAATACAACGAAAGAAGAAAAAAAAAGTTATGCCAATGTTTGCACGATATTAAGGTTCCGTCATCTTATTCAGCAAACATTCAAAGATTTGTATCAATGAAAGATTATAAATTGCTTGGGATGAAGTCTCACGATTGTCATGTTTTGATGACACATATGATTCCAATCGCAATTCGTGGAATTTTACAAGATGATATCCGACATACAGTCACAAAGCTTTGTTTGTTTTTCAACAATATTCATACGAAAGTTATTGATGTCGAAGATTTGGACAAATGGGAGAAAGACGTTTATGTTATCCTTTGTGAACTAGAGATGCACTTTCCACCATCATTTTTTGATATAATGGTTCACCTAATATCTCATATCGTACAAGAGATTAAGGCATGTGGTCCTGTATTTCTACGTTACATGTACCCTTTTGAAAGATACATGGGAATATTGAAAGGTTATGTAAGAAACCGTAATCGACCAGAGGGAAGTATTATTGAAGGGTATACTACTGAAGAGGTGATTGAGTTCTGCCAAGGTACGTATGTAATATATATGATCAACTATAGCAAAAATTAATTAATTATATATTTTGTTTTTGTTAGGCTATATGGAAGGTGTCAAAAGTGTTGGCGTTCCTAAAAGTCGCCATTCAGGTCGACTTGAAGGAAAGGGAGGAGTAGGTTTTAAGATAATAGTGCCAATGCACGGAGAACTACAAGTTGCTCATTTAGTAATCTTAAAGCACATGACATGCCTCACTCCATATGTTGATGAACATATGGATATGTTAAAGTCGACGAACCCGGGTAAACAAGAAGTGTGGTACATAAACAACCAAAACAAGGATTTGGCAAGTTGGTTGAAAGAGAGGGTGACAAGTGACGACGTTGATGACACTGTCAAAAAATTGGGACAAGGTCCAGATGCTAGAGTAAGAACTTACCAAGGATATGATATTAATGGTTATACATTTTACACCAAAGATCAAGATAGAAAAAGTACAGTGCAAAATAGTGGAGTTACAGTAATAGCATCAACAACCGAAATCGATAGGCGTGATCAAGATACATTGATAAGCATCGCAAAAGATTCTTATTACGGTGTGATAGAAGAAATTTGGGAATTGCAGTATTCTGATTTCATAATCCCAGTGTTCAAGTGTAAGTGGGTAAATAACCGTACGGGTGTTAAAGTTGACGAATATGGTTTTACACTTGTCGATCTTGAAACTAATGGCTACAAATCCGAGCCATTCGTTCTCGCAACACATGTATCACAAATTTTTTTCGTCAAAGATCCAAGCAAAGCAAAATACCACATTGTGTTGCAAGGTAAAAGACGTATTCTTGGGGTTGATAATGTTGTGGATGAAGAAGAACACGACAACTTCGATGATTTACCACCATTTTCCGTCGGTATCGAACCCGGGAATTTTGAAAACATGAATAGAAGCTCATATGTACGAATTGACGGAGAAGGAACATACATTTAATAACTCGATCTATTATATATTATTGAACATTAATATTTGTATTATATATGTTTTTTAGTACTATGCAAATTTATAATTAACTTACTGTTTTATTCATGTGTAACATTTTTTATCAATTTGAATTTCTTACTATGCAACGTTCTTGTGTGCGAAAAAAAATGAAACTCAAAACCGCATTAACAAATCAACAAAACCGCAACAACTAACCCACCAAACCACAACAACAAACAAACCGCAATAACTAATGGACAATAACCACGGTAACAAATAGAATAAAATAACCCGCTAATACGTAGTAAAGACCCGCTAAAACGAAATTGTTTATTCCAAAATTTTCAAATCCCAAAACATTAGTTATCCAAACATCGAATCCTTTAATCACTTTTGCACAAAACCTTCTTCGACCAAACCCTCCGTTTTCTTCACCAAAATCACTCTGCACTAGTTCGCCGGAGTTTGGATTCACCGTCGTTTTCTTCACCTTGGATAGTAACCGACGTTGCTTTCACCACGTCGTATCCTTAATCACTTTTCCAAAAACCTTAATCACTCGATCTCGTCGACCTAAACCCTAGTTTACCGTTACATCGCCGATTTTCCTTACCAAGATAGGTATTAAAGTATTATGTTAATGATTTCTTGTACGTGTTTGTTATGCATTCGTTCTTAATCATCTTTTTCTGTTAACGTATTATGTTCACACATTTGTGTCGTAATTCTGCAGAAATGGCCGATAATCAAGAGCGTAAGAGACGTAGAGGCGAACGTGGTCCTGCATCTTTTGGGAAGAAATATAAAGAAGATGTATATAAAACTGAATTTGATGAAAATAATATCCCTCTAAGTAAAGAACTGACGTCATGGTTTGGGATGACGGTTGCACATCGTTTCCCGCTAGCAACTGATATGGGCAAAATGGACAAAGACATATATGAAAAACTATGGCTGGATACCAAGGTATATATTTATTAGAAAATGAAATATTTGTGACGTGATGATAGCTTATAATTTATTTACTCTAAATTGTAGAATATGTGGAATATCGAGAACGATGATGCAAAAGAGTTAATGAGGAAAAAGGCTGTGAAAATGGGTACTAATTTTAAATCTAGGCTTGTTAAAAATTTCGTCCTTACAGGTAAGGATGCTTGTGAGAAGTATAAGTTTCTTAAAAGGAATGATTGGGAAGCATTTAAGGCACAAAGAAGCACCCCAGAATTTATGGTATCTCTTAATTATATTATATGTTTAGTGTTGTACAATATTTTATTATTAACAACTTGTTAATTTGTGTAGCTAAAAAGGGAGAAAGCATTGGCAAGCAATAAAAGCAGACAATTCAAGGTCCGCGTGGGCCGAAGCGGGTGGACCCGTTTTAAAAAAAATAAAAAGGATGCAGTTTGGTCTGAACTTCTACAAAACCATAGTGTTCTTTCGGAGATTCAAAATGAACGGTCTAAGTTGTTTTTGATGGGTTGTGCAGTTAAGAATAGTGAAGGAAAGTTTGAACTTCCTAACGAAGCGATGGACAATTTCCAAGTTTTGGTAAACTAAGTTTTATTTAATTGAATATTTTTATCTTTTTGGTAAACAAATATTTTTTGTAGCTCGCGGAAGAGAAAAAGATGATAGCGGATGGTACTTATGCAGAAAATAAGAAGGATCCTTTAATTGTTCTCTTAGGACCCGAGCACGGGGGACGATCTCGGACCGTATCCGAGGTAATTGGATACACAAAGGTTAAAGGTGGATTGATTAGAAATGTGATCCCGCAAAGTACCCCCGCGGTCAACACAAGCCACCATGATTCATGTGGGTCCCGTGGAACGGTGGAACACTATCCACCTATTGAGGTAACAATTTAAAAGTTTTGCAGCCTATACTATCCAACCTTATAATTGTATCTGTTTTCACAGGTGATGTCACCGTGTGAGTTGCTAGTTCGGGTGGCGGATGCCCATCTAGTCAAAGTTGGTTATGGACGAGTATGGCCAACTGTGGTATTCCAACTGTTACATCATAAACAGATTGCCGATGGTTGTGTAAAAGTCCAAGTGGATTCCATCGTGGCAGGAAAGGAGGATTTGCCTGTACATCCTCTTACAAAAACAGATGATGTTCAACTGGTTGAGAATTTGCCATATTGTATAGTACAGTGGCCAAGATATGCAGTGAAGGTATATTTTAGTTTATTTTTATTGTTTGTGAACGCTTTTATCTAACGTTGTAGAGATGTTTTAGCTTATCGGTGATGGACTTGTCAATTCCCCGGAAAGGGACTTGAGAGAATCCTCTCCATTTGATTTATCAACCAACAATGTTTATATACCAGAAATGCCAGAATGTCGCACCAACAAGAACCATGTCATCCAACATATCAGGGATGTTTTAAATCATCATCCAAGCAAGTCATACATTCTTGCACCATACTATCAACAGTAATATTCGATTTTCCATAATACATGCAACACTGGATGTTCTAAATCATCATACAAGCAAGTAACTTTGATTAATTGCTTGTGTTTACTTGCAGGCAACACTGGATGCTTTTTATCCTCTGTCCTAAAACGAATATTGCATATATTGTTGATTCTTTAAAGCGTGAAGTCGAAGCTGGTGCCAATTACTACACTCTTGTAGGAGTAATCAATCATATTTTTCCCCGTAGATTTAAATGGATAAACACAACTGTATGTTTTCTATTTCCATTTTTTACCAATTTATTTAAGATGTATAAAATATTCAATATATTGAAATATTACAGTGCTGGAAACAAGACCAAAGCTGGGAGTGTGGTTACATTGTTAGTCGACATATTGAAGAATTTTTACAGACCATACAGTTTAACATCAACCAATCTGTAAGTTTATGTTATAATTTTAAAATATTACTCATTTATATGTAAAAATTATTGATATTAATTGTTTTTCATGAGCAGATGTGGAAGAGTAATAAGAGTTTTGATGCTTCTATGATTCATGAATACATAGAAAAGGTTGTTGCCACTGTATCTCGAATGGATGAAGGAGTGCAAGCAAAGTGATGCCACTTTTTAAAGGTTAGCAATTAATTAGCAAGTGTAAATTCTTGAACATATAGTTGTAAATTTATGAAACACGGTCCATTACAATGATCACAACCCTTTAGACATTAAGTTAGCAAGTGTAAATTCTTGAACATATAGCAAGTGTAAATTAAGTTACTGTGCGGTTGTATATATGTTTTTGGGTGGTATCTTTAAATATAGAATATAATATATATATATATATATATATATATATATATATATATATATATATATATATATATATATATATATATATATATATATATATATATATATATATTGTGGAATGATTTTTTTTTGTTTATTTTGAATAACAAATATTGCGGTTACTTTATCATGTGTGCGAATAACTAATATTGCGGGTATGTGTAGTGTGCGAAAAACTAATAGCGCGTTTTTGCTTTAATGTTGCGGTTTCTGTCTTATTGCGGTCTCAGCGTTTGATATTGCGGTTTCTCTTTTGTTGCGGTGCTGGATTTAATACGGCGGTCTCTCTTTTGTTGCGGTGTTGGCTTTAATATTGCGGTTTCTTTCTTGTTGCGGTCTCTGTGTTTGATATTGCGGTTTCTCTTTTGTTGCGGTTTGTGTTGTTTGATAGTGCGTAGTTTGTTAGTGCGTTCCTTTCCCCGCAACAACAAATCGTTTTCCCCGCAACAACAAATCGTTTCTGTAGTAGTGTTTAACGGTGGTATTGTATTATAGAAATAGCATTATTCTAGCAAGAAGCTACATGCTTGAAGAAACGACGACTATATAAGTGGAGTATATAGAACATAGTATAGGAACGAGCTAACCAATTGATCAAGATTGAATTTCCTACATCATAAGAAGGATAGGAGTGTGATATGTCATCACCCGTAAGTCCGTAACATTGCATGGATTTGGAAGATTGAAGGTTGTCTCGTTCAATGTCGCCATAAACCCACATAGTTGTTTGCATCACGGCTTCTATTCAATATGTATCATCTCACTTAGGATCTCAAATTTCAGGGATTTTAATTTCACGAGTAATAAGAAAAATAGTTTGGATTCTGATGTAGTACTGAAAAAATAGAAAAGATTAGAATCCGTTGATTCAAAGGAATATCTGATTAATCTAACATAAAACACGTTAATTCAGAGAAATACCGTGAATTGGTCTTCAAAAGCTGTTCAACACAAGAACAAGTTTTGGGAGAGAAAAATCAATTTTCATAAAATATTCAACTGATTATTCCAAATGACAAAATACACTTTAAATATGGCCCAGATTTTCGAATGAGCCTAAAACGACAAACGGGCCAAAAACTGGGCCTAAACAAAGTTCGGAATTTTAACGAAAAAACACAAAAACATAAATAAAGTGTCCAAAACAAGGCTTTTTGGGTCGGGAGCTGGGTAAACCGCCTATGGCATTTATCATGTCATAGTCTTCATCTCGAGCTTCGATTTGGTTACTCGTGTGCCTGAAACGGAGACCCGAGCTGAAAGTTATGCCCATTTTACTAAAGCCCCATTTCTCACGCGATCTTAGGCCTCAAGAAACAAAATGACCCGTTCTTCTATTGGGTTGCATCAGATTCTGCCGTTATTAATTAGATCTCAAAGACATTCAATTAAGAAGATTGTTTTAGTCTTCAATAAATTGGTATAAGGTTTTTTTTAGGTGCGGTCATTGATAGGTCTTTAATTTATTTAGGTCTTTTATTTTATTTATCAAGGTTAGGATATATTAGGTGCATTTATATCGGGTAGTTGTGATTCTTTTAGTTTATATTGGGCATATACATTGTGGGTAGTTGTTTTTTCTCGTGTACATACATTAATATTTTCTCTTTCGCCCGTCAACACCAGATAATTAGACAATTGATTCAATCCCCTTGATTAATAATTAAGCCCCATATAAATGTAACTACACAAATATGTACCGGCAAGACCATCTTCTGCAATATTGCCTTTCGAATTTTCATAAAACGACCTAAATCTAAATGGAATATAAAATACAATGAAGTCTAGATTAAACATACATATGATTAATAATCTAGCCCCACTTCATGACTTTTATGAGAATCAAGGAAACTGATATTAAACTACATGACAAAACTAGAAAAAAAAACATAGCTTACTCGATCAAAAGTTTCTTTAAACTTCGAATGCGATTTAATTTGTTTCCCGTAGTCAACTTTAGGTGTTTACTTGTAGGTGTTGGTTGATGTCGGTCGGTGGGTGGTTGTTTTTCCATTCTAGATCTCGGGGGTTTCAGTTAGAAGTTTCTAGCTCATTGCTAGTTTTTATATTTATTTATGTTCTCTTTGCCGTTAAAAAAAAGTGTTTCATGTCACCTAAAATGGGCGCACAAAACTCCGTGTAGCCCCTGTTTTGTCGTACATACGTTCATTATTAAATACGGATGCACTCTTTCCGAGGCGCGAGTCTCCTTTTGTTCATGATGGAAGATGAGGATTTATGGATCGATGTCGCACATTTTGTGTACCGCGTCCCTTGAAGTTATAACAAGTTGCATTATTCATTCGAATCAATCCACACTTATATTTATAAAGAATTACCCCCTTCATATCAAGTAGTTGATTTGCAGCTTTAGATTGTCCTTCTTTCTGTCACATGTGCTTGAATTATGCATATTCTGTGATCCATCTTGCAATGTCCAATACTCCCATGCCTCTTGATCATCTAGTTCCTTAATTATGTGTACGAAGTTATGGGAGTGAGACAGTTATACTATAAACCAAGATGATAATGGAGAAGTGGTCCTGAAAGAAAGGTCATATATGAATTATGAAGCCCTTGGTTAATGCTTAATTAAACCCTAAACTCTGACAGAAGCAAGTGTATTATAAAGTCAATTGGTCCTAACCAAAGTTTCTTTATATGTATGGGATGTATGATTATTCAAATCTCTTTTGTTCTTATAGAAAAGATAGATTATGTTCTGTAAAGTCACTAAATGGTCCCGCTTCTTGGGTTAAGCTAACAAAATCCCTAATTACAGCCCTTTTTAATTTGTTAAATTTAAAGAGAAACACATTCCAAGTTTGACTATGGTATGGACCACATTTTAATTAGCTCATCGAATGCGTATACCACTTAATACTGCTTGTTTGTGTCGGATGTACATAAGTGGAAAGATGGATCGATGCTTACTAGATATAGGTTCGAATGTAACTATGAGAAAGCTTTATGAATGATATAAACGGAAATATAGCATAGATATACTATATAAAGGCAAAGTGTATGGTTCATCATATAAAGTGGAATGGTGCACTAGCTAGGCATATATATATGTACATATTTCAAACTTCACATTGAAGTGATATTAATCCTAGAGAAACTTTAAATGTAATCCATTTTTATTTAGTTTCAAGGGATAAATTTCAGCTCATCAATCAATACCTAAATCATCACCATTATCTCATGTGATTCAACACCACCACCACCACCACCACCACCCAGGTGTATTAAATCATATGTGATTGCACATCGTCGACCAACACCACCACCACTCCATGTGTATTAAATCACATGTGATTCAACACCGCCGACCACCACCACCACCATCCCCACCAACCTATATCGGCCACCGTCTCCACCACCGACAACCCCTCGCCACCGTCGGCTGCTTTCAATCACATGTGATTGCAGCGGCCGGAGGCGACGATCGGCGGCGGGAGGAGGCGATCAGCGGTGGGAGGAGGCGATCAGCGGTGGTCGGCGGCAGCAGTGGCCGGCGATGGTGGTGGTGGTGGTTATGTATTCAATCACATGTGATTTGATGATGGTAGTTGTTAAGATTTTTTGATCCGATGACTAAAATTATTCCTTGGAACTATATTTTAAAGGTGAACTACCTGGAACACAACCCTAAACCATCCCAATACCAACGGTGGGTAATGTAGGCACAATCCTAAAAAAATTTTAATTAATATTTTTTTTATGGGCTAGTTTATCTTTTTTTATTTTATTTCCTACCTAGAGATATAATATATGGGTGATATCACATGTTATATCTTAGCTTACCGTTTAACGTATTATATCTTGAAACATATGTATAGTATTGATTTTGGTCCCTTTCATATGCATGTTTTAACAAAAACAATTATCATTTTCGTTGTTTTTTTGTTATTTTTCTTTTTTCTATTTCTTCTTTTTTCATATAATGTATAAAATCTAATCATTTTTCATTTATCTCTCTTTATTTCCTATTTAATTTATTTTCTCTTTTTCCTTATATTTTTCGGTCAAAAAATATTACGTTTACAATTTCCTATTTAATTGGTTTGGAATTTTACATGTTTGTTGAATCTCTTATTTTTAGTTGTTGGATCCAATAAGTTGCTGGACTGGGCCATAATTGATAAAATTCAAAAAAGAAGAGTGGGCTGAATTCAAAAAATTTAATTATAATGGTATTTAAAATAGATGGAAATAATGAAATTTTAAAATTACAAGGACAAAAATCAAGAAAATCTTCTTTTTTTTTTGAACAAAATCATATAATCCAAAGATACTATAAAGACAATTTTTGTAATTTACTGAATAAAATCATATAATCCAAGATACTATAAAGACAATTCTGTAATTTACTCGAACTTTTGTTATGAAATCGAATTTGACAAAGATTGATATTCGCGTTTTTATTAAGTTTGCGGTTAATTTTCACATGCACTTTCAATAAAACTATATGTTACTATTATTAATTTGTTATGAAAAATATGCTCCATCTTTTATCACCAAGTGAAAGTTTTAGTAAAGATACCGGTTATAATCTAGTAATTTTATAAGAAGATATGATGTTACATACTATCACTAAACAAAGTCATTAGGAACTATTTATATTAATTTAGTGTGACATATGTGCTTAATATATAATTAACAGTAAATTGCATAAATAGTCTATGTGATTTAGACAAATTGCAAGTTTGGAACCGGTAAGTGTAGGCGAAGCATACCAATTTTGCAAACGTTGGTCTGTTTTGATCCTTCAATTTAAATGGTGTTAGTGATGATCCGTAGTTCGGTGCATGTGATACCATTTTCTTATTATTCAAAACCCATCAAGAAGAATCAAATCTTGATATTAAACTATATTTATACATACTAATTTCAAATTATGAAAATGTATAAATTCATTCCAGCCATGACTAATAGAAGTATATGAAATTCTATTCGTCACATAATAATTTCAAATTTAACTTACGCTTTGACTAATATATGAAAATGTGCTAGACTTTAAGTATCATTTAAACAGGATTTGGATTGGAAACTTCCATCTTTGGCTTCAATATCGCCAAGTATGAGAAGTCTCTTTCAAATTTCAGCCATGGACTATTGAATCGGTCATCATATTGTACGGGAAGTTTCATCACACATGAGTTGCAACTTGCAACATAGCATTAAATTCACAGAAATCAAAGTAGATGAGAAGGTTTTCAACTTCAAAGTCCATGTATCATTGAATGATCATGAAATCATTATCAACTTTAAAAATGTCGTTCAACAACCGGAGAAGAAGGACATAAAATAAAGTATGTGTCAAGATCGATTAACCAGAATAGTTAATAAACACAATGATTTACTCAACAATAGAAGTTACAGCGGATTAACACTATGTTGATTCAATCAAGAACAATAAACTGTAAATAATATGAGAATTATTAAGAACACAGTTATCACAAAAAGCTTCAATGTATATTGATTGATCGAATACAATACACACGTATGTTTACAATTCATAAGGAACTATATATAATAGTCCTTGAAGCCTAACTATTTACCCTAGTTATTCTAGGATACAATTACAATTTGAATTACAAAAGATATCAATTCTAAACTATCTCTACGAAGATCTCGGACTCGATATACTCCATAAATAGCATCATCAGTAATAACGTTGATCGAGCAGTAGTAGATATGAACATCAGTAGTAAACACGAGATCAGTAGTAAGTTGTATCTTCAGTAGTAATTCATGTTTCTGCCCCATCAGTACTAACTTCCTTAATCGTTGATCAGTACTAACTGCAACATCAGTATCAGAATTGTTATATCCCAATAATCTCCCCCTAAACTTGTTAATTCAGTTTGAATTAATCAAGTTTCTTTTCTTTTCTTTTCTTCTTCTTCCTTAGCTCTTCTTTCATCCCCTTCCTTCTTTCTTTGATCTCTTAATCTTCTTTGTTCATCCACATATGCTTTATTCTTTTGAAATAATTGTCTGTATTTTTCTGTATACATATTTTGATCATTTGGTCTTACAAAAGCACAGCATATGATTTGATACAAAGTCTTTGGTGAGTGATCATAGTCTCTTTCCATTAAATATAGCTCACATCTTCTGTTAGTTCTCTCAAAGAAATACATGTTGACTGTGGGAAGAACATTCCAAGCAAATAAATTATCTTCACTTTTAATCTTTGCTTTATATTTCTCTGGATGAAATGCAGCATCAAACATCTCAGTTAAGTATCCAGCTCCAGAGTTTTTCCAGCTTTTATTCTTCATTCTGGGTTTACCAATCTCCAACATAGTTATAACATCACTTCTGTTAAAAGAGAATAACATTGGTTTTCATGCTTTGAACTTCTGAACACTTTTGTCTTTTCTTATGATTTCATGAATTCCTTGATTTTCTCTCCAGTTAATAATAGGATTGTCTTGTTGGATTGGTTGTGGTTCATCTATGATTTGGGGAGTTTGTTTTAGTTTCTTTGTAGTTGTATCATCATCTTCTGTAATTTTTCTTTTCTTTGAGCCTTGCTCTGAAGATTCACCAACTTCAGTCTTTCTGTTTAATACAATATTGGGATCAATTTTGATTATATTTGAAGGTTCAATGACTTGTACACCTTTATTCAGTTGTTTCTTTTTCTCAATGCAATACCTTTCAACTAGTGTAATAATTTTCATTCTTCCAAAGGATTTTGCATTGTGACCTCTTGACTTAAGAAATTCAACCATCATTCTTTTTTCTTCATCAAATGGTTGAGGCATATCAATTTTGCATCTTTTACATTCATTAATTTCATTTTCCAGCAGTTGAATTCTTTCCTCTTCAAATTTCCTTATCTTATCAAGTTCCTTTTGTTGATCTTCTATTACAGATTCATCCACTTCTTGAATTTCTTCAATCATGGGTTGTTGTTCTTCTGGTTGAATAGCCTTTAACTTAGTTTTTTCTTCTTCTGCTAACCTTTTATTCTCAAGTGCAAGAGTTTTGGCACATTTTCCGTGGTACCTCATTCTCTTGACTTTCCAATGAGACTGTTTCAGAGATCTGACTGAATTCATCTTGTTCACCATATGGTGACCAAGAGCTCTGTGTGGATAGTCATCATCAAATTTTTCTTTGCCTTTACCTATGCACTGAGGTGGAGGTGTGTACTTCATATCTGGTACCTCATTTATTTGTATTTTTGGTGCAAAGGTTTTTACTTTCTTCTTTTCTAAGATCTTTGGGTGAGGAGGTAGTTCACATTCATCCACCTCATCCCAATTTACATTGGCATCAAAGTCTTGAGTAATTAATACTGTTGTTGTTGCTGGTGTTGCGATTACTACTGGTGAATCAGTAGTAACTGGTACTTCAATTGTTTCTGTTACAGACTCAGTAGTAACCAATGTAGTTACTACTGGTATTAGATTTAGAATGTTAAAGGGTCTATAAAGTACCATTTGTAGAGTAGAGGGGTCTGCTACTGGTGAAGGAGTTATTACTGATGTTGCTTCTTGTGTTTCTTCTTCAGTTGGATCAGTAATAATCACTTCAGTTGTTTGATGAACTTCAGTAGTATCCATGGGATCAGTAGTACCCATGACTTCAGTAGCAACTTGAGAAGGTACTTGTTCTACTGTTGATGATTGTTGTGCAGACACAAATACATCTTCCATACTTTTGACTCCTCTGTCAAAGTCATCATCACTTTGACCTGTTTCACCATGAGCTTCTTTGAGATTTAAGAGGGGGGCTGCTGCTGCTGCAATTGATGTATCAATCATTCCTTGAATTGTATCTTTCTCCCCCTTAGTGATCTCAACCTGTTGTGGATCACTAATATCAACCTTCTTCTTCAATTTTCTGATTATTGAAGTTTGTCTATGAAGCCGTTGATTCATTCTTTGCATCCTTCTGTTCAGAACATTGATGTAATGCTTCATATAGCTCATGGTTCTACCTTGATTGTTGATGAGTGTATGGCAGTTTTGTACAGTGGTTTCAAGGTTTTCCATCCTATCCATCAATTCAGATTGTTGCATACTACCCTCAGTCCTTCTAGGAACATCATCGGGTTGAGTGGGTACATTGGTTTGAAGGTTTTCCATCCTTTCCGTCAAATCAATATGTTCCATTCTTCCCTCATCACTGCTTGGTGATTCATTGGGAGTTTTAGATACTCTCTTCTTCCTAGAAGAAGCAGTAGTATCTCCCCTTGTGGTTTCTTGGCACCGGGGTCCTTTGAGTGCTTCCTCAAAAGATTCATCACTCAAAGTTGCCGAGGTCTGGGTCCTAATGATGTTCTCACTAGCCTGTGCACCAACCTTTGGTACATCAGTAGTGAGAGCCCTTAACTCCTGACTTCTCTCCTCCTTGGAAGTCAACTCTTGGAGTCTGGGGTCTGACTCAGTTGGTCCCCTGGTGTCCTTTTTGGAGATTCTTTTCCTTTTGTATTTGGATGTAATAATTTGGCTTTTGGGTAGGTTTACCAAAGAGTGAAGAGTAGCACTCTGAGGTTCTATTACATGTTCCTGGGACACATTCAGGACATCTTGAGGTGAGGATGTTTGAGTGGTTATTGGGGATTGTATTTGGGCTGCAATATTTAGTGATGGAGTGGGTTGGGGTTCAATTGGGTGACTTGAACCTTCTCCAGTTTGGGGTTGATCATGGATCATATTTGGAAACAAAGGTGTTTCCTTTCCAGAAAATTTGAACTTTTTGTTCATATTTGAGAAAACCTTTTTATTAAGTTCTGGAATAGGAAAAATATTTTTGGTTTTATTTAAATTTGGGATTTCACAGTCAAAAATATGTGCAAGGAACCTTGGATACATTAAAAATTTTGATACAGACAAGTTTCCAAGCATTCTTCAAAAATCATTTTTGAAAAATTAAATACTTGGTCTGTGCACAAACATACAATAGCAGATGCTATTGATCTGTTGAACTCATTCCAAGTACTCTTTTTAGGTGACATACAATGTTGAATAGTATGTACTAGAAATTTCCATTGGGGTGAAAGAAGACCTTTTTGAAAAGTTTGAATATCTGTTCTTCCTTCATACCCCATTTTTAAAATGTTTTCAATCAAATCCTCTTTAGAGAGAAGAGATATACCTGTTTCATCATTGAGTTGTAGATGTTGCCTAATGGTTTGTTCAGTGATTACAATGGAGTGTCCATCTATGTCTGATTTGATTTTGATGATATCCTCTTCTTCTATTCTTTCAGCTTTTTTCCAGAATTGAACAATATGTTGTTCACAGAGTGTGGGATTTATTGTTAAGGCAAATTTGATTGTGGATTTCTTGAGAAACATAACTATTTGCCTAAACTTTCTTGTTCCATCTGGGTTTTTTAGAAATGCAACCATGTTGTGAAATTCTGAGTAAAGAAGATCTGTTTGAGCAACTAGAGGTTTCCTCATCGCCATTTTTGATTGTATTGTGTTTGAAATTCGGTTTGTCTGAGAGTTTTTGAATTGAATTGAGATTTGTTACTGCCTTTTATGGTTTTAAACAAGATTGCCGACCTTTAGGGTTTATAGTGGGTTTTAGCAGATCGAAGTTTGGATAATGTAAGATTAACCGACTTCTGTTATTTATAGTTTTCGAAATTAACCTGCAAAAAGTCACAAATGCCCTTCGAATCATAGCATAACGGCTATTTTCATGGGGTTAGTTTGGTAAATCTATCGTTTTTAAGAGTAAACCGCCGATCAGTAGTAACTAAGTATCAGTAATAACAAATGTCAGTAGTAACTAAGTATCAGTAGTAACTGAGACTTGAAACTTTTAAGGCTGATCAGTAGTAACTAACAACTACAATCAGTAATAAATGAATAACCAGTAGTCAATATTTTTAATGACTTAATTAATATTATACAGAAACTTTACATATGAGATTTTAATTTATAAAGATCATTCCAATACTGTTAACTAAATAGTTAAACCTTCCTACATCAAATGCTTTTGTAAAAAGATCTGCTAGTTGATTATCAGTATGAATTTTAACCACTTTAATTAATTTCTTTTCATTACAATCTCTTATGAAATGAAATCTGATTTCAATATGTTTAGTTTTTGAGTGTTTTACTGGGTTGTTCACAATACTGATTGCACTTTGATTATCTATAAAAATAGGAGTTTTGAGAATAGACATACCAAAGTCTATGAGTTGATTTTGAATCCATAGGAATTGGGCACAACATGCAGATGCAGCTACATACTCTGCTTCTGCAGAAGATGTTGAAACATTTGTTTGCTTCTTGCATTGCCATGACACAAGTCTTGATCCAAAGAATTGACGTCCACCAGTAGTTGACTTTCTATCCAAGCATTCACCACCATAATCACTATCTGTGTATGCTGTAAGTTCAAAAGGTGAGTCATGTGGATACCAAAGACCTAGTGATGGTTTTCCTTTCAAGTATCTAAAGATTCTTTTGACTGCTTGCAAATGCAGTTCCTTTGGTTTTGCTTGATACCTGGCACATACACAAACACTATACATAATATCAGGTCTAGATGCAGTTAAATACATTAAAGAACCTATCATTGATCTATATAAGTGTTCATCTACATCCTCCCCCTCAATGTCAGGATGTAGGTGTTTATGTGTTTCCATAGGCGTGCTTGCACTTTTGCAGTCTTTCATTGCAAATTTTTCTAATATGTCTTTGACATATTTTGATTGATTGATCAAAATACCATTTGGTTTTTGATTAACTTGGAGTCCAAGAAAGAAGTTCATTGGACCCATTGAGCTCATCTTGAATTTGATCTGCATAAGTTCTTCAAATTCTTTGCACAGTTGATCATTTGTTGATCCAAAGATGATATCATCTACGTATATTTGAACAAGTAGTATGTCATCTTTGACCTTCTTGGTGAATAGGGTTTTGTCAATGGCACCTCTTTGAAAATTGTTCTTTAACAGATATGATGATAATGTGTCATACCAAGCTCTTGGTGCCTGATGTAGGCCATAAAGAGCTTTATCTAATTTGAACACATAGTCATCATGTTCAGGATCTTCAAATCCTAGAGGTTGACAAACATAGACTTCTTCTTCTATTTTTCCATATAAGAATGCACTCTTTACATCCATTTGATAGACTTTGAATCTTTTGAATGATGCATATGCCAAAAATATTCTGATTGCTTCAATCCTTGCTACAGGAGCATATACTTCATCATAGTCTATTCCTTCTTCTTGAGTGTATCCTTGTGCTACAAGTCTGGCTTTATTTTTGATCACTATTCCTCTTTCATCCTTCTTATTTCTGAAGATCCATCTGGTTCCAATGGCTCTTTTTCCTTTTGGAAGAGGTACTAGTGTCCAAACAGCTTGTAATTTGAACTGAAGAAGTTCTTCTTGCATTGCTTCAATCCAATTTGAGTCTTTCATTGCTTGTTGGATATTTTTAGGTTCATCCTGTGATAGAAAACATGCAAACAAACACTCATTAGATATTAGACTTATATTGCAAGAGTTGTTTAAACTTGAATTAAATTTGCTTCTTGTCTGCATATTTGAGTTGACATCACTTAGAACAAGGTCTAAAGGATTATTCTTTTGAGCTCTAGAATTGGAAGCTTTGTCAACAACTATTTGACTGTCAAGATTTGATTCATTGGATTCAGGAACTTGAGCATCAGTCCAGTTTTCTTCTTGAGTTTCTTGTTCTTCTTGATTTTCTTCATTGATACTGTTGTTGGTAACATCTTTGTTGACATCAAGTGTTTGAGAGTTATTACTGGTATCAGTATCATTTCTTGCAGCATCATCATTTAGGGTTTCTGAGTTGTTAATGGTGTCAGTATCATTTCTTGTTTCTTCAAGATTTTGATTTTCTGAGTTGTTACTGACACCAGTATTCTCTGTATTATCAGAGTTGTTACTGTCCTTAGTATTTACTGTAGGATCAGGATTAATAATGATATATTGCAGAGAATTTTGACTTCTATTAAGTGATGATGATCCTTCTTTAGTTGGTTGATTAGTTGAGTCACCTGCATTAAAGTTAAAACTGAAATCAAGAGATTTTGTTAGTGAGTCAATATTAAATAACCAATCTGGACCATTTCCTTTTTCATTAACAAGATTTTCATTAAAGGATACATTAGTACTTTCTTCGATAATCCTTAATCTTTTGTTGAATATTCTGTATGCTTTGCTTTGAGTAGAGTATCCTACAAAGATTCCATCATCTGCTTTGCGGTCAAACTTACCAATTTGTTCTCTTGTAATTAAGATAGTACATGGACAACCAAATGATTTTAAAAAGCTTATTGAAGGTTTTCTTTTGTTGAGAAGTTCATATGTTGTCTTAAGATGTGGTTTGACTATTAATACTCTGTTTTGTACATAACAAGCAGTATTAACAGCTTCAGCCCAAAAAGTTATTGGTAACTTTGCATCTGCAAGCATAGACCTTGCTGCTTCAATGATTGTTCTATTTCTTCTTTCAGCTACACCATTTTGTTGAGGAGTTCTAGGAGAGCTATACTGCCTGTCAATACCTTTAAGATCACAAAAAGAGATTAGATTTTCATTTTTAAATTCTGTGCCATTGTCACATCTAATGGCTTTCACTTTAAGATCTCTAGTATTTTCCAGTTTGATTATTAGGTTCTTGATGATTTCACTTGTTTCATCTTTGGTCCTGAGAAAAAATACCCAAGTAAATCTAGAAAAATCATCAGTAATAACTAGACAGTATTGCTTCTTTCCAATACTCATTACATTTGTTGGACCAAATAAATCCATGTGAAGTAGCTGCAATGGGTTTGAAATAGAGTTGATTAATTTGGACTTATGAGATGTCTTGTGCTGCTTACCTTTTAGGCATGCAACACAATGATGATCACACATGAATTGTTTTTGTGGAAGACCAATTACTAAATTCTTTTTGACCAAATTATTCATGTTTTTAAAGTTTGTGTGACACATCCTTCTATGCCATAATTCTGATTCATTTGTGTTTGCCTTGGATATAAAGCAGTTAATTTCATTTGGAGAAATGATTTCTCCCCTATATCCAGGAAATACACATTATTTCTCCTTGGTGTTCTTAAAACAATATATTTTTCATCTAAAACAAAGTCAGGAGAAAGAATGATGCACTCTGTATCTGTAAAAAAGAATTTTGTTCTTTTTATCACATACTTGTAAGACACTAACCAGATTGTATTGAAGTTCAGAAACATAAAATACATTATCAAATGTAATCTTACCATTTGATACAATACCTTTACCAGTGATACGACCACCTTTAGGATTTTCACCAAATGCAACATAACCACCATCATATTGTTCAAAGTTTCTGAGAATTTGTAGATTCCCAGTCATGTGCCTAGAGCATCCACTATCAATATGCCATGTATTCACCTGGATGTCCTGCACAAAAGAAGATTAAATTAATTCTTTTTGGGAACCCAAGCTTGTTTTGTCTTGGGTTCATCCTTTTTAATGAAGAAAGTACCATGAATGTTTTGATTGATACTGCTCTTTGGTGTTACTACTGATTTCTGTTTTGGTACCCATTTACTTTGCTTTGATTTGGTTACTACTGATGGATCAGTAGTAACTCTGTGAAAGTATTTTTTGTACTTATCAGTAGTATTTGTGTAGTTATATCTTACTGCATTGTATCTTGGATACTGATCAGTAGGATATCTTTGTTGGTTTCTCTTTGTGTTCGTGTGTGCTGGGTATTTGTTGTACTTACCAAGTCTTCTTTTCTTTTCAAAATTTTGATTTGTTTTAGGATTTCCATATCTGATATTTTGAACAAATCTTTTGGCTGACCTGCCAAACTTAGGAATTTCATCTTGTGGAGGTTTGGACTGTTGTTTTAAATTTAATTCTTTTAATTTTTGTTCTTTTATTTTTAATTTGTTTTCCTTAAATTCCTTGAATTCTTTGCAATTTATTGGATTGAAGTGACAATCCTTTGCTATATGGTTTACTTTATTGCAAATTAGACATTTAGGTTTGGTTGATTTTAAGGATTCTGGTTTTCTTTGTTCTTTTAACTGATTCAAGTTTCTTTGATTTCCCCTTTTTAAAATAGTTGGAATATTTTCAGAATTGTATTTTGGAGATTCTTGACTTTGTGTAGTGTGAAAACTTGTATCATCAGATTTAATAGTATTTTCTTCATCAGATGAATCATTACTTGTTTCAGTTTGACTTTCTAATTTTAATTCATCTAAGATTCTTTCTGAACTAGACTTAAGTGGAGGTATAAAATTTGTTGGGGGTGGGACAGCATGATAACCAACACCATGAACAACTTTTTCAGTTGATTGATTACTTGTTAATTCATCAATTATTTTAGAACTTCTTTCAAATTTCTTAATTGTTAGTTTATTTTGTTCTAATTCTAATTGACATTGTTCTAATTTGGTTATAGCTTATTTTGCTTTTGATTCAGCATATTCTTTATCATATACAGCTTGCAATAGCTCATCTTTAAGTTTTTGATCTGTTATTTGATAAATTTTAATTTGATTTTCTAAATCAGTTATAACACCATTAAATTCTATTCTTCTTTTTCTGTTTTTAATTAAGTCTTCATTGATTTCTTTTGTTTCTTTTTCCAGAGATTTAAATAATTTAATGCATTCAAGAGAGCATGGTTTAGGATTTACCTCAGATTTGGATTCAGAGAAGGCCATAAGAGCTTGGTTTTGAGCATGTTCTTCAGCTTGAAAGCTCCAATCATATCCTAGTCCTTCTTGGGATACAAGTGCAGATGAGTTTGTCCTTTTATCTTTGTTAGGACATTCTCTTGCAAAGTGACCAAGATTGCTACAGTTGTAGCATTTGACTTTAGTTTTGTCAAAACCTGCCCTGTCACCTTTGTTGAAGCTCAAGCTTGATCTACCTGTCCTTTTTAGAAACTTCTTTGTTCTGAAACTGAGCATATCCATCTGCCATTTGATATCCATCTCTTCAAGATCATCAGGATTGATTTGCTCCAAATCTTCACTAATTAGTGCAGTATGCACATGACTAGTGAAGAAGGATTCTCTAGCAAGATCTTCTGATTCCTTTGCCTTTCCTCTTGTAGCATCTTGATTTGTACCTGCAGTGGACACAAAAGCAGCATTGTTTGAATTTACACTAGGAGTTTTCTGACTTACCTCAGATTCGAACACCCGTAAGTCATTGTAGAGTTCATCAAGCTCCTTCTCTTCTAAACATCACCTTGTCTATATACCACAGTGTACATAGACCATTCTTCACTTAGGGATCTGAGAAACTTTCTATTGACATCATCTTTGTCTGGTTGAACTCCAACTTGGTTGAGTTCACCAATAAGTTTATTGAATCTATCAAAAACTTGTGACAAGGATTCATTTTTTTGTCCTTTGAAGTTTTCAAACTCTTGTTTCAGCACAGATTTCATGTTTCTTTTTGTGCTCTTAGTACCCACAAACCTTTTCTCCAAGGCTTGCCATAGCAGTTTTGCATCATCAAACTCAACAAATAAGTGTTGATAGTCATTAGGAATTGCAAGCAATAAGGTGCTTAAAGCTTTTAGTTCAATTCCTCTATCCTTCATTTCTTTATCACACTTGATTTTATCGGATTCAGTAGTTGTGCTAGTTGTGGCAACTGGAATGGTTTTATTGCCTTCAAGTACAACTTCCCACATGGTGTAATCAGTAATAAGCATGTATTGCTTAATTCTGTTTTTCCACATCCCAAAGTTATTTGGAGTGAGGATGGGAATTTTGTTTGCTTGTGTGCTTTCATTGTTTTCAGACATGATGAAAACTTGGTTTGTGAAAGTATTGAAAACTTTTGTGAGTTCTTGATTCGTAGATCTAGAGTACAAAGCTCTGATACCACTTGTCAAGATCGATTAACCAGAATAGTTAATAAACACAATGATATATTCAACAATAGAAGTTACAGTGGATTAACACTATATTGATTCAATCAAGAATAATAAACTGTAAATAATATGAGAATTATTAAGAACACAGTTATCACAAAAAGCTTCAATGTATATTGATTGATCGAATACAATACACACGTATGTTTACAATTCATAAGGAACTATATATAATAGTCCTTGAAGCCTAACTATTTACCCTAGTTATTCTAGGATACGATTACAATTTGAATTACAAAAGATATCAATTCTAAACTATTCTAGGACTCGATATACTCCATAAATAACATCATCTGTAATAACGTTGATCGAGCAGTAGTAGATATGAACATCAGTAGTAAACACGAGATCAATAGTAAGTTGTATCTTCAGTAGTAATTCATGTTTCTGCCCCATCAGTACTAACTTCCTTAATCGTTGATCAGTACTAACTGCAGCATCAGTATCAGAATTGTTATATCCCAACAGTATGGATCATCAATCTTGTGGGATTGAAGAAGCAAACGAAATTGAAGTTGGTTCTTCAGTAACGGTTGAAGAAAACGTTGGTTTCATTTCTAGGTATAAATTTGAAAGAACAATCGAATCACTAGAGTAATCATGGCGGGAAATTTTGAACTAATTAAACATGGTGGTGATGCTGCTAACGTGTTATGGTTGGAAGCGTGCTAAACTTCAAATCTATTAGGACAATGATAATATAGCAAAGCCATTCGATTGGAAAAATAATTTTTTACCTAAATGCCTTTCAGTTTACTTGCAGTTTCTCAAACAATCATATGCCTATATTAAACAAATAAATATACAAAGAAGTTTAAAAAGAATCAGATACAGTAGCTTCAACAAAACCCCAACCATCCTCGATATCAGGCCCCACCCAAAATCCCGATAATACCCTCAGAGTACAAACTACATTCTGAGCAAGAAACACAGATGCACAATAATGTCTCCAATGTGCTACAACATGTTGCTTCATAAAAAGTAGTTCTTTACCCTGTGATTTGGAAGCTCGAAAATGGTTTCCTATAAATAGCAAATGTCAAATGTAAGAACCAGAAATAAAAGTACATGAAAAATGTGGCTCATGTGGAAAATATAGTCCTTAATACGTGGTTCGGTCAGAGGTAGCATATGCTATACGAAGGCTCCATTTATTTAACGACTCAGTTCTTTATTTAAATGTTCATTAATTCTATTAATAACTTAATATTGTGTTTCAATTGGTTTTTAAGGTTCGGATTTAAACAATAATGATTATATTTGTCTTGAATGACAAATATAATGGATCTCAAAAATGTTAAAGCTCTTACTAAGTAGAAGCCACAAGAGCTAGACCTGATTTCTCAAACACAATTGTCTGAGATATAAAAGTTAAACTACATAGTTTTTCCGGGTTTCATTTGGCTTCCATGTATGGATTTTTGGAGTCGGATAATAAAATAATAATCCTTTCATTTCCTTTTTCTACAACAAAATAGCGTTCTAGGGTTTTTTTTTTTCATATTTTGAAGAAAAAAAAAGTTACCATAAGGAGACATTATAATTTTTATATTCAACTGAATGATCTTTTTTCATCTAGGTACTAATATTGTCCTACACATAGACCCGCCAAAAACCATTATTTACATTTACATATCACTATATAGATATCATTGAGGCCAATTATTGGTACAAGTAAAAATATAAACATAGTTCTGAAGAATAAAGGAGAATGAAAGACATGCCTGTTAAGCTGATGGATGAGCTAAAAAGCAACTTGCAGCTATCTGTTCTTTGTGCATGTAGATCCTTTGAACAAAGTTGAAATGAAAAAAGATCAGTTTCCCTTTCAAGTTTTAACAGCATACAAGTGTGGTTTAGTCATCTATTTTCCACAAATAGACTGTTTTATTGAATATATAAGTACCCGACCGATTATGAAATAAAAAACCGAAGGAAATAAAATATGACAATAAAGTGAAAAATCAGGTCAATTACTGCAATTGGGCGCAATTGACTGCATAGTTAATAATAAAACATTTTCACAGAGACTAAATAAAAGGTTTGAATATTACTAGAAGCAACATTGACACACACAAATGGTTATCATTTTCCATTTAACAGGATTGATTAATCGGATACCCTCAAAAGTGAAAGTGATTTAGAAACCCTACATTTCTTAGGGCATTTACAAACACAGCAATCATCAAAGGTGAAACAATTCATGACCTCTTAGAGATTATTATGATTTTTGTTAATTTCAGACGAGTAAAATACAAATCCCCAGTATTCGAATAACAAAACAGCTACTTCTTCAAACAAATGGCAGAAAAACAAGAGTTAACGAGGATTTAGTGTTGCTTTACCAATCAGCCGCTGCTGTTATGCACTTATGTTGGTAAAATAACTGATAAATTTGAAGTTTCAGTAGACTTTTCAAGTAAATTGGGGAAAATGAAATGGGGAACAGATGAAATTAACGGTTTGTGTACCTGAATTAGGGTTTTATTTGAAGTGAAATGAGTGAAGGAGCACAAGGAAACCAAAGACGCCATTGAAGTCGGACCTCGAGAATCTGTTTTAAGAGAATGATAAGAAGGTGTCGAGGAGAAGAATTAAACCCAAATTTGAACTTACCGGCTGCTTCTTTATTCTTAACCTTTGTCTTCTCCAGTTTTATTTCTAAAAATGAGAAGGAAGTACGAGAAAGTAAAAGGTTAAAAAAGTAAATTTATCATCTAAAATTTGGGTGGGTAATTTGTGTTGTGTTTGAGTTGATACATTTGAAGTACCCATAAGTAATTGTTATAGTAGTATCATATATGATAAATATATATTAACACCTAAATATAAGTTATAACTATCCATATAATGATTAACTTTTTAATTGCATTTGTAAACGGATTAGCAGGTTAAAACATGTTAGAAAATATGGCCAAAATCCAACTCATTTATTAAACGAATCAGACTTATTGACCCATTAACGACGTGACCAATTTAAATTCTCCTAATCCGTTTGGTATCGTGTCGTGCTCATATCATGTTTCGTGTTTGTATCAGAAATTGCCACCTATGCGTAAAATATGTGTAACAACTAACAACATACGATCCTTGAACATGGTCTATGCATAGTGTGTGTTAGACTTTGATACATGAAGTTAATTAAGGTTATGAAAATTTCATTTTCTTGTACCCGCACCTTGTGCAGCCGACTTTGAGAGCTAGATAACTCTTAAGGATCAAATTCATGGTGTCGTATGTTGGGTGGTTCATTGTGGTAAGAATTCTTTGAACGATTAAATCATAGTTTGTGTTTGGATTCTCGTTCTCTTCTTGAATCATGTGCCATTTGTATATAGGGCTTGTAACACCTCAAATTTTAAACACAAAACATTTGCCCAAAATAAAACATTTTTTATAAATAGAAGAACTATCCCAAAAATATGGATTTACAAAAACCTTTGGTATGAATCAGAGTATAAAGTTTCGGTGTTACAAAATATATCAAAACCAAAGCTAAGCATAAATCCAATCTAAAGTTCTTCTACTCTAGGTCCCGCAACTCTATCCGTGCGAACCTAAACCTTCGATCCCGAACCTGAGTACATAGCAAAACAAAACAAGGAGTACGTGAGACAAAAACGTCTCGTGAGCTACATGGGTTTAGACCTGATAATAAAATGAATGTCACATTTCATATAACCAATCAATATACATATATATATCCAACTATCCAGTCTAGTCACCTTAGTGTGACCCTATCAATCTTGCTTACTTAGCAATCACAACTAACGTGGATGAGTCGATGGGAATTCACCCCAACTGCCCCTCACTCCACACCTCATGACCGGGAGTATCCCGTGACATCGCATAACTAACGTGGATGAGTCGATGGGAATTCATATGGGAATTCACCCAACTGCCCCTCACTCCACACCTCATGACCGGGAGTTGCCCGTGTCATCTCATGACTAACGTGGAAGAGTCGATGGGAATACGCCCAACTGCCCCTCAATCCACAACTCATGATCGGGAGTAGCCCGTATCATCACATCATCTCAATCTCATCATAACCCTATGGTTATGCCAAATCTAGCTCTCTGCTAGCACTTTCATCATCAACAAGTTAGTTCAATACTATCATAGGTATAACTAACTAACAACTACTAGTCTACACAATTAAGCAAATAGACCATAATAGAGGTAATGAGAATATTTAAAAGGGCTATGTACTCAGTAAATTCCACACGTACTCACCTTAGCAATAAAGATGCTCCACCCGTGTTCTTGACACCAAAACTCTTGTTTCACAAACCAATCAACTTTCCAAGACTTCACCAAAAGCCTAATACAATTATCACAATATGATCAACATTACAATCTACTAACAATGTGTTCATCTATCTCTAGATAACACACATCAATCCATTTCCCCCAAATATGATGATTACCAAACCCTAGGTTTAACCAACCCTTAAGATTCTTACAAATCTTAACCATACACTTGATTTCCTTATTAATATACCATCTATTAAGTGTATACAACATTTATATCACCATAATCTATAACCCCAAGAACTAGGGTTTCAACCCCAAGCTTCTAAACCCATAGATCTAAAGCTACAACTACAAAGGATTGAAGATATACCTTAAATCTTCAACTAGGAGTGAAGAATCACAAGATTTGATGAAGAAATCGACTCCAATTGATGCTTGACACCCAAAATCGTTCACAAGTTCGAAGAGAGAAAAACTAGGGTTTCATTTGGCAATAAATGAGCCAAATCCCGACTTTAATGCTGCCAGACACAAGTTCACGACGCGACCATAGTTCGCGTCGCGAACTCTCCTTCTACACGCATACTTAGCGATCGTTATCTAGTCGCGAACTACTTAGCGACACATGGCCAAACTCCCTGGAGAAAGTTCCCGATCGGGAACTTATAGTTCGCGCCGCGAACTCCTGATGGCAGCAAGGCTGCACTTTTTCCAACTTGTCTCGACCCGGTTTCGCCCGTAACTTTCTCGTACGGTGTCCAAACGACACGAAACCAATTCCCACGTAATTTATATGATTTATCCATAATTATCATATTTTTATACAATTTATTTATTTACAAATTCGGGTCGTTACAACTATCTACCCCTTAAGAAGATTCCGTCCTCGGAATCTCATCATAGTTCACGAAATCCGGGTATCTTTTCCGAATCTCGTCCTTGACTTCCCAAGTCAAATTCGGCCCAAGTGAATGCTTCCACTTGACCAACACTAACTCGATCTCTTTATTCCGAAGCTTCTTTGTCTTCGTTTCTAATATAGCTTCGGGCTCCTCAATCAACCGGTTCGGGCCGTCAACCCGCAACTCTTGCAATGGAATAATATTTTCAACTTCCCCGATAAACTTCTTCAAATAACTCACGTGAAAGGTGTCATGCACACCTTGAAGTTCGGGTGGAAGTTCCAACTTAAAAGCTTGAAGCCCGACCCGTTTCAATATTTTAAACGGTCCAACATACCTTGGACTTAACTTTCCCTTTTTACCAAACCGCATCACACCTTTCCAAGGTGACACTTTCAACATCACCATATCACCGACATCCAAGTCGTATGGTCTTTTCTTTAAGCCCGAATAACTTCGTTGTCTATCTTGGGCGACTTTCATGTTGTTTTGAATAATACCAATCTTTTCATTTGTCACTCTCACGATCTCGGGACCCGTGAGTTTCGTCTCTCCCGCTTCCAACCAACAAGATGGAGTTCTACATTTTCTACCATACAACGCCTCGTAAGGCGGCATCTTGATAGTCGAGTGATAGCTATTATTATACGAGAACTCGACTAACGGTAAATGTTCATCCCATTTACCACCGAAATCCAACACACACGATCTCAACATATCTTCGACCGTTTGAATCGTTCTTTCACTTTGACCGTCGGTTTGCGGGTGATAAGCCGTGCTCAACCGCAACTTTGTACCCAACTCTTCTTGTAATGACCGCCAAAATCTCGAGGTAAACCTCGCGTCTCTATCGGACACAATCGATAACGGAACCCCGTGGAGTCGAACCACTTCATCAACATACAACTTAGCCAACTTCTCAAGTGGCAATGTTTCCCGAATTGCTAAAAATAACGCACTTTTGGTCAACCGGTCAACTATGACCCAAATGGCATCGTGACCTCTACTCGTCTTCGGTAAACCTACTATGAAATCCATAGTTATATCTTCCCACTTCCCGGCCGGTACAATTAATGATTGAGCTACCCCATACGGTACTTGATGCTCGGCTTTCACTTGTGCACACGTGGCACACTTAGAGATATACTTGGCCACTCTCGCCTTCATTCCGGGCCACCAATAAACCCGTTTCATATCTTGATACGTCTTTGTACTTCCCGGGTGAATCGAATACTTCGATTTGTGCACATCATACAACAACTCTTTTCGGATACCACCGAACTTAGGAACCCAAATACGGCCGCCTACGGTCTTCAACCCTTGTGCATTTTCGAGAAAATGTTGGTTCTTACCTAACCGTTCTTGTCTTAACTCGTCTTTTCCCATAACTTCTCGTTGGGCATTCTTGATTCTTTCGATAATACTCGAGACAACTTCTATACGTGATAACATTCCTCGGTTCGGATTTTCATAAACCTTTCGGCTCAAGGCATCGGCCACCACGTTCGCCTTCCCCGCATGATACACAATCTCACAATCATAATCGGCAATCAACTCGATCCACCTTCTTTGTCGCATATTAAGGTCTTTTTGTGTAAACACATATTGCAAACTCTTATGATCCGTGTACAATGTACACCGAGTGCCATACAAATAATGCCTCCACAACTTCAAGGCAAAAATAATCGCCGCCAATTCCAAGTCGTGTGTCGTGTACCTTAATTCCGCATTCTTCAATTGTCGCGAGGCATACGCGATCACCTTTCCTCTTTGCATCAACACGCAACCGAGCCCTTGATTCGAAGCATCACTATAAACCACAAAATCTTCCATACCATCCGGTAACGCAAGGATCGGCGCGTTACATAACTTTTCTTTTAACAACTTAAACGCCTCTTCTTGCTTCTTTTCCCACACAAACTTCTCACTTTTTCTCGTTAACTTCGTGAGTGGAATCGCGATTCTCGAGAAATCTTGTATAAATCTTCGGTAATAACCGGCTAATCCAAGAAAACTTCTAACCTCGGTAGGAGTCCTCGGAGGCTCCCAATTTGACACCGCTTCAATCTTGGACGGATCAACCTTAATACCATCACACGTCACCACGTGACCTAAGAATTGCACTTCCCGCAACCAAAACTCACACTTTGAAAATTTAGCATACAACTTCTCCCGTTTTAACACATCTAACACAAGTCTCAAATGACCTTCGTGTTCTTCTTCGGTTTTTGAATAAATCAAAATGTCGTCAATAAACACGATCAAAAACTTATCAAGAAACGGTTTACAAACCCGATTCATCAAATCCATAAAAATAGCCGGTGCGTTGGTAAGACCAAACGGCATTACTAGAAATTCATAATGACCATAACGTGTACGAAAAGCCGTCTTCTCGGTATCGCCTTCTTTCACCCGAACTTGGTGATAACCCGACCTCAAATCGATCTTTGAGAAATAACTAGCACCTTGCAATTGGTCGAATAAGTCGTCAATTCTCGGCAACGGGTAACGGTTCTTAATAGTTACCTTATTCAACTCTCGGTAGTCAATACACATTCTCATCGAACCGTCTTTCTTTTGAACAAATAACACCGGTGCACCCCACGGTGACGAACTCGGACGAATAAAACCTTTATCTAACAATTCTTGTAATTGGGTCATCAATTCCCGCATCTCGGTGGGAGCTAAACGATATGGAGCACGAGCAATTGGCGTCGCCCCCGGCACTAAATCAATTTTAAATTCAACTTGTCTCTCCGGTGGCAAACCGGGCAAATCATCGGGAAATACCTCGGGGAAATCCCGAATAATTTTGACATCATCCAACGACTTCTTTTCTTTCCGACCATCTAATACATATGCAATAAACGATGCACAACCTTTCGATATACTTTTCCTTGCCTTAATAGCGGTAATCACATTAGGCATGTGATGTCGTTTCTCCCCGTATACATACACTTTCTCGTTCTCGGGTGTCCTAATCGATACAATTTTCTTCCCACACAAAATCTTGGCTTGGTGCATACCCAACCAATCCATACCAATAACCACATCAAACGCCCTAATTCCCATGGGCAACAAATCCACCTTAAACTTTCTACCGTCTATCTCTAGTTCACAATTTCTATAAATACATTCAACCATAGACGTTTTCCCGTCGGCTACTTCTATTTCATAAACCTCATCTAACATTTCGGACGGCACATTCAATTTACAACCGAACTCATAAGACACAAACGAATAATTAGAACCCGAATCAAACAAAATATGAGTTGGCAAGGAGTTAATGAATAGAGTACCTGACACCACATCGTGTGCCTCCTTCGCCTCCTCTCGGGTGAGTTGAAAGGATCGTCCCTTCACCTTGGCCGGTTCCACCTTCTTTTGAGCCGTGGACACCATCGACTCGATTCCCTTCTTTGGGCACACATTGCTATAGTGCCCCTTCTCGTGACACGAGAAGCATTCAACATCGGCCAACGACTTGGCCCTACAATCTCGGGCTATGTGCCCCGCCCTTCCACAATTAAAACAAGATTTCGACTCTCCTCGGCACCCGCCGGTATGAGTCTTCCCGCACTTCTTGCACGAGCCAACACTACCTTGCTTAGAGAAGCTCGAGGTGAACTTCCCTTTCTTGAACGAACTAGAGCCGCTCTCGGCTTTCCTTTTCTCGCCCACATGGGCCCTCTCGGCAACACGTGCCACATTCACCTCTTCCACACCCCGGGCGGCACTAATGGCCTCATCTAGAGAAGCCGCCCTCTTCACCTCCAATTGGTAGTCCCACGGTAACCCACTAGCATACCGGACCACCCTCAACCTCTCATCCGAGTAGGTTTTAGCAACAAACGGGAGCAATCCCGTGAATTCCCTCGAATATTCCTCCACCGACATATCACCCTTTTTGAGGGTCACGAACTTTTCGTGCATCTTTTCCAAATCCCTTTCGGGACAAAATTTCTTTTTCAATCTCGCGGTGAACTCGTCCCACGACATCTTCTCAATCACCTCCCTCCCTAGGGTCTCATATACGATGTCCCACCAAACCATCGCATCTTCTTTTAGCAATTGTGACGCATACGTCACCATATCGGCATCCTTACATTTACTACTACCGATCACCCTCTCGGTTTCCCGGATCCATCTCATGGTTACTTTCGGGTCCGAACTACCCGAATACACATTTGGCTTACAAGCCATGAATGATTTAAACGAACACCCTTCTTTCACAACGGGCTTAGCCCTTGCATCACTTTGGCCACCCGTGGAGGACTTCCCTTCCCCGGTGCCACTACCTCCGGTTTTCTCATCCGACTTAGCCTCGGATTCCCGGTCTCCACCCGACCTTTCACGGTCTCCAATAATTCGGTGCACTTCCTCGGCCACCGTTCCCTTGATTTGGTCGATAATAGTTTGGAGATCCGCCATGGTCACCGGAGTTCTATTAGCTCCGACCTCCGATTCATCAACCCGATGCATTGATGGTTGACTTTCTTGCTCACCCACCCTCTCAATAGGAGGTACTTCCTCCTCCCGGTTCTCCGGGGCTTTCCCACTTCTACGAGTGTTCACCATTTCTTTCGATCAAGACTATACGAAAGACATTAAACATTTAGTACCTTGTGTACAACCCATTAGTCGCGTACGACTCAATACTCAAAATCATATCAAATTCTTCGGTCCCCTAGGTTCAACCCTAAACTTAATATAAAGTCTCAAGGTCAACCTATGATCTTAAGGAATCTCATATTCCTAATGCTACAGTCTAAGACTAGGATGGTCATCCAACCTAATTCACTTAAACTATAGCTCTGATACCAAGTTGTAACACCTCAAATTTTAAACACAAAACATTTGCCCAAAATAAAACATTTTTTATAAATAGAAGAACTATCCCAAAAATATGGATTTACAAAAACCTTTGGTATGAATCAGAGTATAAAGTTTCGGTGTTACAAAATATATCAAAACCAAAGCTAAGCATAAATCCAATCTAAAGTTCTTCTACTCTAGGTCCCGCAACTCTATCCGTGCGAACCTAAACCTTCGATCCCGAACCTGAGTACATAGCAAAACAAAACAAGGAGTACGTGAGACAAAAACGTCTCGTGAGCTACATGGGTTTAGACCTGATAATAAAATGAATGTCACATTTCATATAACCAATCAATATACATATATATATCCAACTATCCAGTCTAGTCACCTTAGTGTGACCCTATCAATCTTGCTTACTTAGCAATCACAACTAACGTGGATGAGTCGATGGGAATTCACCCCAACTGCCCCTCACTCCACACCTCATGACCGGGAGTATCCCGTGACATCGCATAACTAACGTGGATGAGTCGATGGGAATTCATATGGGAATTCACCCAACTGCCCCTCACTCCACACCTCATGACCGGGAGTTGCCCGTGTCATCTCATGACTAACGTGGAAGAGTCGATGGGAATACGCCCAACTGCCCCTCAATCCACAACTCATGATCGGGAGTAGCCCGTATCATCACATCATCTCAATCTCATCATAACCCTATGGTTATGCCAAATCTAGCTCTCTGCTAGCACTTTCATCATCAACAAGTTAGTTCAATACTATCATAGGTATAACTAACTAACAACTACTAGTCTACACAATTAAGCAAATAGACCATAATAGAGGTAATGAGAATATTTAAAAGGGCTATGTACTCAGTAAATTCCACACGTACTCACCTTAGCAATAAAGATGCTCCACCCGTGTTCTTGACACCAAAACTCTTGTTTCACAAACCAATCAACTTTCCAAGACTTCACCAAAAGCCTAATACAATTATCACAATATGATCAACATTACAATCTACTAACAATGTGTTCATCTATCTCTAGATAACACACATCAATCCATTTCCCCCAAATATGATGATTACCAAACCCTAGGTTTAACCAACCCTTAAGATTCTTACAAATCTTAACCATACACTTGATTTCCTTATTAATATACCATCTATTAAGTGTATACAACATTTATATCACCATAATCTATAACCCCAAGAACTAGGGTTTCAACCCCAAGCTTCTAAACCCATAGATCTAAAGCTACAACTACAAAGGATTGAAGATATACCTTAAATCTTCAACTAGGAGTGAAGAATCACAAGATTTGATGAAGAAATCGACTCCAATTGATGCTTGACACCCAAAATCGTTCACAAGTTCGAAGAGAGAAAAACTAGGGTTTCATATGGCAATAAATGAGCCAAATCCCGACTTTAATGCTGCCAGACACAAGTTCACGACGCGACCATAGTTCGCGTCGCGAACTCTCCTTCTACACGCATACTTAGCGATCGTTATCTAGTCGCGAACTACTTAGCGACACATGGCCAAACTCCCTGGAGAAAGTTCCCGATCGGGAACTTATAGTTCGCGCCGCGAACTCCTGATGGCAGCAAGGCTGCACTTTTTCCAACTTGTCTCGACCCGGTTTCGCCCGTAACTTTCTCGTACGGTGTCCAAACGACACGAAACCAATTCCCACGTAATTTATATGATTTATCCATAATTATCATATTTTTATACAATTTATTTATTTACAAATTCGGGTCGTTACAGGGCTCGTTCTAGGAATTGTCGTATGTTGGGTGGTTCATTTGTTTCTAGCATCCCACATTGGTTTAGGGAGGAAAGTGGGGAGGATGGAAAACTGAATAAAAAGGGAAAGAAGGGGTTGGTTTACATACTTACCTGGATGGGGTCAATGGATGATCAAGAAGGCTCATGGCCTAAGTCAATGACCTCCATTGCACTTTGGAGGGGTGTTGCCTTAAGGTCGGTCCAAGTGGTCGAGCCTACATCATAATTTGTGGCAGTGGGAGCCTGTGTTCGCGCGGCTCCTGCACAATACATTACTTAAATGTTAGTAAGCTATGTAAATTAATGATTGGATGTTTGCTTTTGATCAACTTGTCACAAGTGATCGAGGTGTCATTTTAGGAATCTTGGAAATAGAGTGATAGGAGAGAGGGTTCCCTCTTTGGATGGCCAAATGAGTTTAGGGTGATTATCATTTAAGGTTGATTAGTTTTGTTTAGATAAGTGTTTTATCAAAAGTAGGGTTTTTTATGTACATTGTTAGTTTTAAAGAATAAATAGGAGGTTTTACTAATTTTGTTCATTAGTGCTAGTTTATATCTTGACGTATCTAAAATAAGTTATACATGTGAAATGTAAAAGTTAATGTATGTTATGATGACTATTTAATATCCAAATCGTGTAAATACGGACATTGGGGCTACTTGTCACACCCCGCCAAAAATGAGTTTTACTTCATTTAAAATGTTTTGCGGAAGAACGAAGGTGTAACGTTCATGACAACATAACAAAAATTAAGTAAACAAACAACCACGCATTAACGAAAAATAAAGGTTTGCTTCACTTTCCAAAAGTAGAAAGTTTCCAAAAATAGTAAGTTTCCTAAAATAGAAATTGTTTGAAATGAAATGATTGTTCGTAAACTTAATGTTTTAATCATGGCTCACAACAATCCCGATGCTCATATCCTCCAAACTCCACTGCCCTAATTACCTGGAAAAACATAAATAGTAAAAGGGTCAACAATAATGTTGAGTGAATCCACAGGGTTAAAGTAAAGTGTAAGGTAAAGTAAATGTTTTTGCTACTCAAAATGTTTGTTATGAAAATGATTTATGACTGAAAATGTATAAGGTTCAACACTCACATGATATGAGAAGTAAATATGAAAAGTGAAGTGTAATTGTAAAATATCTACAATTACTAGTTATGTTTATGAAAATGTGTTGAACAAGTTGTTATGTTTGACATCGCATGAACTGTTATCCCCAACAGGTAGCTAGTCTATTGAGTTAATATACCAACCCCTAAGTCCACAATCAACACTTCAACTCCGGTATGTTGTTATTTTATGGATATACACTCCCGAAAGATGTCTTGGATAAACCAAGTAATGATCAAATAATGTTGGGAGGATGAGTGTCAGCCAATAGTACTATCTGCATATCCATGGTCTAGATCCACTAGCTAATGATTGCTGGTAACCTTAGTCCGGTATAATAATTGTTTGTCATGCCAATGCGATAATGAAAATGTAAAGTTGTTGTACAGTGATAGTAAAACAGTAGCAATTTATGTTTATGTTTTCCACCCCAAAGTTTATAAAACAGTTAAAAGAGTAAAAGGGGTCTGTGGACTCACCTGGAAAAGCTTAGCGACAAATACTTAAGACAGAGGAATCCTTTGGAGACTCCTAGCTTCCTAAATAATTTAACTAATGATTAGACTAAGCTAACACATGCGATTCTATATACGATATAAGTTAAGCATTATATATTTTCATGTTATGTTTTATGTTTTGTGACATCGAATGAATTTGGGTTATTGGACCTTAATAGGTCGAAATGAAATGAAATGAGATGAAATGAAATGGACTTCGAAATGAAATGAAATGAAATGGGCTTGGGTTAGGCTTATTTGGCCTAGATTGGGCCTATTGGGCCTAATGGGCTTAATGGGCCTAAATGGGCTTAATGAGCCACTAGGTTGGGCCATTTGGGCCTCTTATTGGGCTTAGGTCCATTTAGATTGGGCCGTGGATTGGGCTTGGCCCAGTTGGGTTCGGTTTGGTTAAGTATGGGCCAAAGGTTTGGGCTTTGTTCCAAATGGGCTTGGATACTAATGGGCCAACTAAGGTTTGGGCCCGATGGACTAAAGTAGATCGATATGGGCCAAGTACGGGCCTTGGCCCGATTGGGTATTCGGGTTTAGGTCCACGGTTTGGGTCAAGATCCGGCCTTGACCCGGTTTGACTTATTGGTCAACATTGGTCAAAATTGGTCAACGATAGTCAACACTTGGGTTCTAGATTTCGGTTAGGGTTAGGGATCCGGTTCTAGGGTTAAATCTAGAATACTATTCGGTCAACAAAAGTCAAATCTAGCTAGTCTAGGTCAAAAAGTCAAGCATGCAATTCAATAAGGGTTAGGGTTCGGCTATGGTTGGATCTAGGGTTGGCCGAAGGCCAAAACCCTACGGGTTTGGGGTCTAGATCGGCTAGTTCAAGGTTTGTGTGTATAGATCGGGTATAGCTCGAGTCTAGGGTTCTAGATCTAAGGTTCAAACAAACAAATCGACGAATCAACAACAAATCTACCGAGTTCTAATGATTTAACCGAGCAACACACACATACATAAGCATACATGTAGGCTACGGATTTATGGGGTGAGGATGCATGCCGAGACCATATGGCCTTGGCCATGGTCTCGGGTTCGAACTAGGGACCGGATTTAACAAGAAAACTAACGAAATCAAAGGGGGAATTCGGTATACCTTGCTTGGATCGGACGAACAAGATCAAACACGAACAAGATCGAATGGTGATGGCTTGCGTCGAACTTGAGATCCGATGGTGCTAGGGTTCGGCCGAGATGATGATGAAAAAGTTTAGGGTTTAGGTATTAGATGGTATTTATAGTGAGGAGGCAACAAGAGTTTGAATCAATTTAAAACTCTTTTGAATAAGATGAGGATAAGAACAACATGATAAGGTCAAAACAAGTTTAATCACACCCCAAAGGGGTTCGGCCGAGTGGGTATTGTAACACCTCAATTTTTAATTACAAAATATTTGCCCAAAATAAAACATTTTTCATAAATAGAAGAACTATCCCAAAAATATGGATTTACAAAAACCTTTGGTATGAATCAGAGTATAAAGTTTCGGTGTTACAAAATATATCAAAACCAAAGCTAAGCATAAATCCAATCTAAAGTTCTTCTACTCTAGGTCCCGCAACTCTATCCGTGCGAACCTAAGCCTTCGATCCCGAACCTGAGTACATAGCAAAACAAACAAGGAGTACGTGAGACAAAAACGTCTCGTGAGCTACATGGGTGTAGACCCGATAATAAAATGAATGTCACATTTCATATAACCAATCAATATACATATATATATATATATATATCCAACTATCCAGTCTAGTCACCTTAGCGTGACCCTATCAATCTTGCTTACCTAGCAATCACAACTAACGTGGATGAGTCGATGGGAATTCACCCCAACTGCCCCTCACTCCACACCTCATGACCGGGAGTATCCCGTGACATCGCATAACTAACGTGGATGAGTCGATGGGAATTCACCTGGGAATTCACCCAACTGCCCCTCACTCCACACCTCATGACCGGGAGTTGCCCGTGTCATCTCATGACTAACGTGGAAGAGTCGATGGGAATACGCCCAACTGCCCCTCAATCCACACCCCATGATCGGGAGTAACCCGTACCATCACACCATCTCAATCTAATCATAACCCTATGGTTATGCCAAATCTAGCTCTCTGCTAGCACTTTCATCATCAACAAGTTAGTTCAATACTATCATAGGTATAACTAACTATCAACTACTAGTCTACACAATTAAGCAAATAGACCATAACACAAGTAATGAAAATATTTAAAAGGGCTATGTACTCAGTAAATTCCACACGTACTCACCTTAGCAATAAAGATGCTCCAACTGTGTTCTTGACACCAAAGCTCTTGCTTCACAATTTCACCGACTTTCCAAGATGTCACCGAAAGCCTAAACAATGATCATACAATGATCAACATCACAATCTACTATCAATGTGTTCATCTACCTCTAGATAACACCCATCAATCCATTTCCCCCAAATATGGTGATTTACCAAACCCTAGGTTTAACCAACCCTTAAGATTCTTACAAATCTTAACCATACACTTGATTTCCTTATTAATATACCATCTATTAAGTGTATACACCATTTATATCACCATAATCTATAACCCCAAGAACTAGGGTTTTAACCCCAAGCTTCTAAACCCATAGATCTAAAGCTACAACTACAAAGGATTGAAGATATACCTTAAATCTTCAACTAGGAGTGAAGAATCACAAGATTTGATGAAGAAATCGACTCCAAATGATGCTTGACACCCAAAATCGTTCACAAGTTCGAAGAGAGAAAAACTAGGGTTTCACTTGGCAATAAATGAGCCAAATCCCGACTTTAATGCTGCCAGACACAAGTTCACGGCGTGACCATAGTTCGCGTCGCGAACTCTCCTTCTACACGCATACTTAGCGATCGTTATCTAGTCGCGAACTACTTAGCGACACATGGCCAAACTCCCTGGAGCAAGTTCCCGATCGGGAACTTATAGTTCGCGTCGCGAACTCCTGATGGCAGCAAGGCTGCACTTTTTCCAACTTGTCTCGACCCGGTTTCGCCCGTAACTTTCTCGTACGGTGTCCAAACGACACGAAACCAATTTCCACGTAATTTATATGATTTATCCATAATTATCATATTTTTACATATTTAATTTATTTACAAATTCGGGTCGTTACAACTATCTACCCCTTAAGAAGATTCCGTCCTCGGAATCTCATCATAGTTCACGAAATCCGGGTATCTTTTCCGAATCTCGTCCTTAACTTCCCAAGTCAAATTCGGCCCAAGTGAGTGCTTCCACTTGACCAACACCAACTCGATCTCTTTATTCCGAAGCTTCTTTGTCTTCGTTTCTAATATAGCCTCGGGCTCCTCAATCAACCGGTTCGGGCCGTCAACCCGCAACTCTTGCAATGGAATAATATTTTCAACTTCCCCGATAAACTTCTTCAAGTAACTCACGTGAAAGGTGTCATGCACACCTTGAAGTTCGGGTGGAAGTTCCAACTTAAAAGCTTGAAGCCCGACCCGTTTCAATATTTTAAACGGTCCAACATACCTTGGACTTAACTTTCCCTTTTTACCAAACCGCATCACACCTTTCCAAGGTGACACTTTCAACATCACCATATCACCGACATCCAAGTCGTATGGTCTTTTCTTTAAACCCGAATAACTTCGTTGTCTATCTTGGGCGACTTTCATGTTGTTTTGAATAATACCAATCTTTTCATTTGTCACTCTCACGATCTCGGGACCCGTGACTTTCGTCTCTCCCGCTTCCAACCAACAAGATGGAGTTCTACATTTTCTACCATACAACGCCTCATAAGGCGGCATCTTAATAGTCGAGTGATAGCTATTATTATACGAGAACTCGACTAACGGTAAATGTTCATCCCATTTACCACCGAAATCCAACACACACGATCTCAACATATCTTCGACCGTTTGAATCGTTCTTTCACTTTGACCGTCGGTTTGCGGGTGATAAGCCGTGCTCAACCGCAACTTTGTACCCAATTCTTCTTGTAAAGATCGCCAAAATCTCGAGGTAAACCTCGCGTCCCTATCGGATACAATCGATAACGGAACCCCGTGGAGTCGAACCACTTCATCAACATACAACTTAGCCAACTTCTCAAGTGGCAATGTTTCCCGAATTGCTAAAAATAACGCACTTTTGGTCAACCGGTCAACTATGACCCAAATGGCATCGTGACCTCTACTCGTCTTCGGTAAACCTACTATGAAATCCATAGTTATATCCTCCCACTTCCCGGCCGGTACAATTAATGATTGAGCTACCCCATACGGTACTTGATGCTCGGCTTTCACTTGTGCACACGTGGCACACTTAGAGATATACTTGGCCACTCTCGCCTTCATTCCGGGCCACCAATAAACCCGTTTCATATCTTGATACGTCTTTGTACTTCCCGGGTGAATCGAATACTTCGATTTGTGCACATCATACAACAACTCTTTTCGGATACCACCGAACTTAGGAACCCAAATACGTCCGCCTACGGTCTTCAATCCTTGTGCATTTTCGAGGAAATGTTGGTTCTTACCTAACCGTTCTTGTCTTAACCCGTCTTTTCCCATAACCTCCCGTTGGGCATTCTTGATCCTTTCAATAATACTCGAGACAACTTCTATACGTGATAAGATTCCTCGGTTCGGATTTTCATAAACCTTTCGACTTAAGGCATCGGCCACCACATTCGCCTTCCCCGCATGATACACAATCTCACAATCATAGTCGGCAATCAACTCGATCCACCTTCTTTGTCGCATATTAAGGTCTTTTTGTGTAAACACATATTGCAAACTCTTATGATCCGTGTACAATGTACACCGAGTGCCATACAAATAATGCCTCCACAACTTCAAGGCAAAAATAATCGCCGCCAATTCCAAGTCGTGTGTCGTGTACCTTAATTCCACATTCTTCAATTGTCGCGAGGCATACGCGATCACCTTTCCTCTTTGCATCAACACACAACCGAGCCCTTGATTCGAAGCATCACTATAAACCACAAAATCTTCCATACCATCCGGTAACGTAAGGATCGGCGCGTTACATAACTTTTCTTTTAACAACTTAAACGCCTCTTCTTGCTTCTTCTCCCACACAAACTTCTCACTTTTTCTCGTTAACTTCGTGAGTGGGATCGCGATTCTTGAGAAATCTTGTATAAATCTCCGGTAATAACCGGCTAATCCAAGAAAACTTCTAACCTCGGTAGGAGTCCTCGGAGGCTCCCAATTTGACACCGCTTCAATCTTGGACGGATCAACCTTAATACCATCACACGTCACCACGTGACCTAAGAATTGCACTTCCCGCAACCAAAACTCGCACTTTGAAAATTTTGCATATAACTTCTCCCGTTTCAACACGTCTAGAACAAGCCTCAAATGACTTTCGTGTTCTTCTTCGGTTTTCGAATAAATCAAAATGTCGTCAATAAACACGATCAAAAACTTATCAAGGAACGGTTTACAAACCCGATTCATCAAATCCATAAAAATAGCCGGCGCGTTTGTAAGACCAAACGGCATCACTAGAAACTCATAATGACCATAACGTGTACGAAAAGCCGTCTTCTCGGTGTCGCCTTCTTTCACCCGAACTTGGTGATAACCCGACCTCAAATCGATCTTTAAAAAATAACTAGCACCTTGCAATTGGTCGAATAAGTCGTCAATCCTCGGCAACGGGTAACGGTTCTTAATAGTTACCTTATTCAACTCTCGGTAGTCAATACACATCCTCATCGAACCGTCTTTCTTTTTAACAAATAACACCGGTGCACCCCACGGTGACGAACTCGGACGAATAAAACCTTTATCTAACAATTCTTGCAATTGGGTCATCAATTCCCGCATCTCGGTGGGAGCTAAACGATAGGGAGCACGGGCAATCGGCGTCGCTCCCGGCACTAAATCAATTTTAAATTCAACTTGTCTCTCCGGTGGCAAACCGGGCAAATCATCGGGAAATACCTCGGGGAAATCCCGAATAATTTTGACATCATCCATTGACTTCTTTTCTTTCCGACCATCTAATACATATGCAATAAACGATGCACAACCTTTTGATATACTTTTCCTCGCCTTAATAGCGGTAATCACATTAGGCATGTGATGTCGTTTCTCCCCGTATACATACACTTTCTCGTTCTCGGGTGTCCTAATCGACACAATTTTCTTCCCACACAAAATCTTGGCTTGGTGCATACCCAACCAATCCATACCAATAACCACATCAAACGCCCTAATTCCCATGGGCAACAAATCCACCTTAAACTTTCTACCGTCTATCTCTAGTTCACAATTTCTATAAATACATTCAACCATAGACGTTTTCCCGTCGGCTACTTCTTCTCAATCACCTCCCTCCCTAGGGTCTCATACACGATGTCCCACCAAACCATCGCATCTTCTTTAAGCAATTGTGACGCATACGTCACCATATCGGCATCCTTACATTTACTACTACCGATCACCCTCTCGGTTTCCCGGATCCATCTCATGGTTACTTTCGGGTCCGAACTACCCGAATACACATTTGGCTTACAAGCCATGAATGATTTAAACGAACACCCTTCTTTCACAACGGGCTTAGCCCTTGCATCACTTTGGCCACCCGTGGAGGACTTCCCTTCCCCGGTGCCACTACCTCCGGTTTTCTCATCCGACTTAGCCTCGGATTCCCGGTCTCCACCCGACCTTTCACGGTCTCCAATAATTCGGTGCACTTCCTCGGCCACCGTTCCCTTGATTTGGTCGATAATAGTTTGGAGATCCGCCATGGTCACCGGAGTTCTATTAGCTCCGACCTCCGATTCATCAACCCGATGCATTGATGGTTGACTTTCTTGCTCATCCACCCTCTCAACAGGAGGTGCTTCCTCCTCCCGGTTCTCCGGGGCTTTCCCACTTCTACGAGTGTTCACCATTTCTTTCGATCAAGACTATACGAAAGACATTAAACATTTAGTACCTTGTGTACAACCCATTAGTCGCGTACGACTCAATACTCAAAATCATATCAAATTCATCGGTCCCCTAGGTTCAACCCTAAACTTAATATAAAGTCTCAAGGTCAACCTATGATCTTAAGGAATCTCATATTCCTAATGCTACAGTCTAAGACTAGGATGGTCATCCAACCTAATTCACTTAAACTATAGCTCTGATACCAAGTTGTAACACCTCAATTTTTAATTACAAAATATTTGCCCAAAATAAAACATTTTTCATAAATAGAAGAACTATCCCAAAAATATGGATTTACAAAAACCTTTGGTATGAATCAGAGTATAAAGTTTCGGTGTTACAAAATATATCAAAACCAAAGCTAAGCATAAATCCAATTTAAAGTTCTTCTACTCTAGGTCCCGCAACTCTATCCGTGCGAACCTAAGCCTTCGATCCCGAACCTGAGTACATAGCAAAACAAACAAGGAGTACGTGAGACAAAAACGTCTCGTGAGCTACATGGGTGTAGACCCGATAATAAAATGAATGTCACATTTCATATAACCAATCAATATACATATATATATATATCCAACTATCCAGTCTAGTCACCTTAGCGTGACCCTATCAATCTTGCTTACCTAGCAATCACAACTAACGTGGATGAGTCGATGGGAATTCACCCCAACTGCCCCTCACTCCACACCTCATGACCGGGAGTATCCCGTGACATCGCATAACTAACGTGGATGAGTCGATGGGAATTCACCTGGGAATTCACCCAACTGCCCCTCACTCCACACCTCATGACCGGGAGTTGCCCGTGTCATCTCATGACTAACGTGGAAGAGTCGATGGGAATACGCCCAACTGCCCCTCAATCCACACCCCATGATCGGGAGTAACCCGTACCATCACACCATCTCAATCTAATCATAACCCTATGGTTATGCCAAATCTAGCTCTCTGCTAGCACTTTCATCATCAACAAGTTAGTTCAATACTATCATAGGTATAACTAACTATCAACTACTAGTCTACACAATTAAGCAAATAGACCATAACACAAGTAATGAAAATATTTAAAAGGGCTATGTACTCAGTAAATTCCACACGTACTCACCTTAGCAATAAAGATGCTCCAACTGTGTTCTTGACACCAAAGCTCTTGCTTCACAATTTCACCGACTTTCCAAGATGTCACCGAAAGCCTAAACAATGATCATACAATGATCAACATCACAATCTACTATCAATGTGTTCATCTACCTCTAGATAACACCCATCAATCCATTTCCCCCAAATATGGTGATTTACCAAACCCTAGGTTTAACCAACCCTTAAGATTCTTACAAATCTTAACCATACACTTGATTTCCTTATTAATATACCATCTATTAAGTGTATACACCATTTATATCACCATAATCTATAACCCCAAGAACTAGGGTTTTAACCCCAAGCTTCTAAACCCATAGATCTAAAGCTACAACTACAAAGGATTGAAGATATACCTTAAATCTTCAACTAGGAGTGAAGAATCACAAGATTTGATGAAGAAATCGACTCCAAATGATGCTTGACACCCAAAATCGTTCACAAGTTCGAAGAGAGAAAAACTAGGGTTTCACTTGGCAATAAATGAGCCAAATCCCGACTTTAATGCTGCCAGACACAAGTTCACGGCGTGACCATAGTTCGCGTCGCGAACTCTCCTTCTACACGCATACTTAGCGATCGTTATCTAGTCGCGAACTACTTAGCGACACATGGCCAAACTCCCTGGAGCAAGTTCCCGATCGGGAACTTATAGTTCACGTCGCGAACTCCTGATGGCAGCAAGGCTGCACTTTTTCCAACTTGTCTCGGCCCGGTTTCGCCCGTAACTTTCTCGTACGGTGTCCAAACGACACGAAACCAATTTCCACGTAATTTATATGATTTATCCATAATTATCATATTTTTACATATTTAATTTATTTACAAATTCGGGTCGTTACAGGTATGATCGAGCAAGGGGAGGCCGGCCACATTGGTGGTCGGTCTAGGTTCGAGTATTGGTTTTGTAGTTTTAGTTCATTCGAGTCGCGTTATATGAAATTAAATACGTTTATTGTCTTATCAAGAAACTTATTATTTAAGAAATGTTTTAGCTCAAAGTGTGTCACCATAAGTAAATAAAATGTTGTGTTGACTAAAATAATCAAACACTAATGTATGGTGTAAAATATGTATGTTTGTTGTGTGTTAGGAATGCCAAAAATAGAAACTTTCTAAATGAGGAAAGTTCTAGAAATGAAATGAAGTTACATACCAGAAATATCGAGTTGTCACACTACTTATCGTAACATATGCATTATTTGATGAACGTGTACACGAAATAATTATTCTATGTGTTTCGTGCCGCAGTAGGCATCGTGTATGGGGATTTCATATTATTCATTAACGTCTACGTTAGTCGGTTTAACATGCGTATGACCCGGTAATTCCTAAAATTACCTAACACCTATGATAGGCATGTATATGTTTGCTATCTTTCATAACATGCATAGCCGCAAAGGATCTCAAATGCTTGTGAAATAAATTGTGTTTAATTAATAAAGGCCAGATGTTGACCTTAATTGTTTCATTTTTAGTCCCTAAGTTGGATTGCCGGTTCGTTAAGTTATGATATGAACAAGTGGCCACCAATATTTCATGTTCCATTCACCATTTTTCGGCAAACTAGTCACGATTGTTACCATCCTCCGTTATCGCCATCATCTGTAGTCACCACCAGTCCGATGTATCTACAACTATTCAATCACTAGGGATGTGCACAGGGCGATTTTAGTATTAAACCGAACTCAATCCGCTAATTTTGAACTAGGATTATCAAACTTAATGATTTCGGTTTCTATCGGTTTTGATTTTAGCAAGTTCTGGCGTTTAACGATTTGATTTCAGTTTTAAAATCGAACTCACCTTGTGTTCAATATTAATATATAATTTTTACACTAACATTCATCTCTCAACACTGTAACGACCCGAATTTTTATGATAAATAAATTCTAAGAAAATATGATAAATAAGGATAAATCATTTAAAGAACGTGGAAATTGGTTTCGTGCCGTTTGGACACCGTATGAGAAAGTTATGGACGAAACCGGGTCGAAAAGAATAAAGAAAAGTGCAGCCCTGGCTACCGGACCCAGATAGCGGCGCTATCTGGGGTTCGCGACGCGAATTAGAGGGGTGGGCTACAGCGACTCGAAATAGCGATGGGGCTTACGCGAAATCGAGATAGCGTCGGGAGATAGCGGCGCGAAAGGTAACGCGAATTAACGCGGGGTGTTAGTTCGCAACGCGATCTGGGGGTTCGCGGCGCGAATTATGCTGGGCACTGGATAAGGTTACGGGAATCAGCCATTTTCACACACTTTTTCACCAAAAACTCTCTCTAGACTTGTGTGTGCGATTTTTGAGTGCAAGAAGGTGTTTGGAGCTAAATCTTCAACAAAACTTGTGAATCTTCACTCCTAGTTGGAGATTAAAGGTAAATCTTCACTTCTTGATCATGGTAGCTTTAGATCTATGGATTTCTAGGCTTGGGTTTGAAACCCTAGTTATTGGGGTTATGGTTAATGGTGAAATAAATGATGTATACACTTATTAGATGGTATTTTAACAAGAGAATCAAGTGTATGGTTAAGATTTGTAAGAATCTTAAGATTGGTTAAACCTAGGGTTTTGGAAAACTATCAAATTGGGGAAAATGGTGAATTCAGGACCTCTTTTGGAGTTCCATCTGACTTTAACAATTTTGATCTTGCTTCTTCGCAACTTTTGCTCTTTCCAGTCAGATATCTCGATTGGTTCCTCAGTGAAATGGACGATAAGCGAAGGATCGTGAATAAACTTCTTCAGATTAGAAACATGAAATGTGTTGTGAACATTGCTGAGCTCATTAGGAAGACGAAGGCGATATGCAACAGCACCGATTCTTTCAAGAATCTCAAATGGTCCAACATAACGAGGACTGAGCTTTCCTTTCTTACCAAAACGTACAACACCTTTCCAAGGTGCTACTTTTAGCAAAACATGGTCGCCAACGACGAACTCTAAAGGCTTTCGACGATTATCAGCATAACTCTTTTGTCGATCTCTGGCAGCCTTGATACGATCTTTGATCTTAAAAATCTTGTCAGTCGTTTCTTGTAGAATCTCAGGACCAGTAATCTGATGATCACCAATTTCAATCCAACAAAGTGGCGAACGACACTTTCTTCCATACAGGGCTTCGAATGGTGCGGCCTTAATAGTTGTATGGTAACTATTATTATACGAGAACTCAGCTAAAGGGAGATGAGAATCCCAACTTCCACCAAAATCAATAACACATGCTCTCAGCATATCTTCCAAAGTTTGAATTGTTCTTTCAGTCTGACCATCCGTTTGGGGATGATAGGCAGTACTCATATCGAGGCGAGTACCGAGAGATTTTTGCAATGATTGCCAAAAACGAGATGTAAAGCGACTATCACGATCAGAGATGATCGCGACTGGCACACCATGTCGAGATACAACTTCCTTTAAATAAATCCTTGTTAACTTTTCCATTTGATCAGTTTCTTTAATAGGAATAAAGTGAGCTGATTTGGTCAATCGATCAACAATTACCCAAATTGTATCATGACCATTAGATGTTCGAGGCAATTTAGTTATAAAATCCATAGAGATTTCTTCCCATTTCCATTCAGGGATCTCTGGCTGTTGTAGAAGACCGGAAGGCTTCTGATTCTCTGCTTTCACTCTAGCACAAGTTAAACATTTGCTGACATAAACTGCGATTTCTTTCTTCATATTTGGCCACCAATATAACTCTTTGACATCTTTACACATCTTGTCGACACCAGGATGAATAGAATATTTGGATCGGTGAGCTTCATTCAAGATGACGTTGCGAACACTCCCAAGATTAGGAACCCATAAACGATTCATGAAATAAAGAGTTCCATCCACATTTGCTTCTAACTGCTTCTCCATACCACGCAAAGCTTCACTTTTGATGTTCTCTACCTTCAAGGCTTCAGTTTGGAATTCTTGAACTTGGGAAGATAGATTAGAACGAACAGAGATTGGAAGGGCTCGAACACGACGAGGTTTAGGTTGCTCTTTCCGACTTAAGGCATCAGCTACCACATTAGCCTTTCCAGGATGATACTTAATCTCACATTCATAGTCGTTCATCAACTCTATCCACCTACGCTGTCTCATGTTGAGATCTTTCTGATTGAAGATATGTTGTAAACTCTTGTGATCGGTGAATATTGTGCACTTGGTACCGTAGAGGTAATGTCTCCAAATCTTCAATGCGAATATAACTGCACCCAACTCAAGATCATGAGTTGTATAATCCTTCTCGTGGTTCTTCAGTTGTCGAGAGGCATAGGCGATCACTTTGTCATGTTGCATCAATACACAACCTAGCCCTTGGTGCGAAGCATCACAGTACACCACAAAATTATCGGTTCCTTCAGGGAGAGATAGAATATGAGCAGAACATAATTTAGATTTTAGAGATTGGAAGGCTGATTCTTGCTTTTCACCCCAGACAAATTTCTCATCCTTATGTGTTAACACCGTTAAATCCTTTGCAATCTTCGAGAAATTTTCTATGAACCTTCTATAATAACCAGCAAGACCAAGGAATTGTCTTACTTCAGTTGGGGTCTTTGGAGCTTCCCAATTCTTTATAGCTTTTATCTTTGCAGGATCTACGTGAATACCTTCTTCGTTGATAATATGACCCAGAAATTGGACTTCACGCAACCAAAACTCACACTTGGACAACTTGGCGTACAACTTCTCTTTCTCCAACAACTCAAGAATGATTCTTAAGTGCTCTTCATGCTCTTCTCTCGAATGCGAATAGATAAGGATATCATCTATGAAGACGATAACGAATTTGTCGAGATATTGCTTGCACACTCTGTTCATGAGATCCATAAACACGACATGTGCATTGGTCAAACCAAATGGCATTACCAAAAATTCATAATGACCATAGCGAGTTCTAAAAGAAGTTTTGGGCACATCTTCATCACGAACTTTTAACTGATGGTAACCAGAACGAAGATCGATTTTGGAATAGAAACCCGATCCTTGGAGTTGATCGAATAGATCATCAATACGGGGAAGAGGATATCGATTCTTAATTGTTACTTTGTTCAATTCACGATAGTCAATGCACATTCTCATTGAACCATCTTTCTTTTTAACGAAGAGGACCGGAGCTCCCCAGGGCGAGAAACTCTGTCGAATGAAACCAAGATCAAGAAGTTCTTGTAATTGCGATGAAAGTTCTTGCATTTCAGACGGTGCAAGACAATAAGGAGAACGCGCGATAGGTGCGGCTCCTGGAATCAGATCAATGCGAAATTCAACTTGTCTCTGAGGCGGCAGTCCAGGCAATTCACTAGGAAATACACCAGGAAATTCACGAACAATCGGAATGTCCTTAATCTTACGATCTTTGGACTTTGTGTCAATGACATGAGCAAGAAAGGCTTGGCATCCTTTACGAAGGTATTTTTGAGCTTTCATAGAAGTTATGATTTTTATGTTTTTGTTTCTTTGTTCACCTTGAATTATTAAAGTTTATGTTTTGGATAAGGGAATTCGGATTTGTTTGGTGTAACATATTATTTCAGCACGGTTTTTAGACAACCAATCCATCCCTATGACGATATCAAAACTACCTAGCTCTACAGGCACAAGGTCTATATTAAAAATGTGATCATCTAGGTCAAGCTTACAACCTTTAAAAACTTCACTAGACCTAACAACTTTGCCATTTGCTAACTCGATTTCATAATTCACTTTCAAACGATCAGGATTTAGATTTAAGAAACTTTTAAAGTCGGTCGATACGAAACTCAAGTCGGCTCCCGAGTCAAATAAAATAGAAGCAAAATGATTGTTGACGATAAACGTACCAGTGACGGTATCAGGATTTTCACGAGCTTCTTGAGCATTCATAACAAATGCACGACCACGACCATTTTGACGATCATTGTTGTTGGCATTGCGATTGTTGTTGTGATTGTTGTTACGATTGCCATTGTTGTTATTGTTGTTGCCATTCTGGTTGTTGTTGATCTGAAGTTTAGGGCAACGATTACGATAATGGTTAGGATCACCACACTCGTAGCAGACAAGATTTTTAGGAGGCTTGCTAGACGAACACTTTCTGAAATTATGACCCCAGCGGTCACACTTGAAGCACTTCACACACTGACCACCATGATGTCAGTTACATCTGCTACACAGAGGCTTGCTCCCAGCATAAGACTTAGATTCTGAATTAGACTGATTGTTGTTCTGAGTAGAGGCTGCATAATTCTTAGTCTTTTGATATTTGTTCCCTTTGTGATCACGCTTGTTGTCGTAGGAACGCTTTACATTTTCATTGCTCACATCATCAGTAGATTTGCTAGACACCACTAGTTTGTCTTTGAACGATCCACTTCTCATTGCATCATCAGTCAACCTTGTTGCACGATTCACAGCATCTTCGAATGTTGTCGGTTCAGAAGCAATAACATGAGTACGAATAAGATCATGAAGACCTTGAAGATACTTTTCAATACGCTTGAATTCAGGAGAAACCATATGTGGAACGAGACGAGCGAGTTCTTGAAACTTAGTTGTGTAGGTAACAATATCAGATCCAACCATGGTCAGATTCCATAGTTCCACTTCAACTTTTTGTAGCTCTCTCCTTGGACAAAACTTCTGAGTTAACTGATCCTTGAACGTATCCCAAGTCATAGCATCAACAGTTGCACGACCTAAGACTTGCACTTGAGAATTCCACCAGGACAACGCTTCCTTGGTGTTAGGTCACAACACCCTGGTTTAGATGGTTAATTGATTTGTTAATTATAACTCTAAGACAAATATTGTATACGAACAAGATATGAGTCAAATGTATAATTCCACTAAGTGTGGCTTGTTGCGGAATAACAAGACCACTGATCAATTACAAAAGGTATGAAAGTGTAAAGTGAATTGGTGGTTTCTCCTTTGCAAGATGATCTCTATTTATAATGATATAGAGATCTTACATAATGAGCAAAGGAGTAACCGAAGGACTAAGGTAGGAAAATGACTAAGATCAAGGGATTTGATCTTAGTCCATTACATATGGTAACTCAGTCCTTCTACTCAGTCCTTGTACTCAGTATCACTATCTGATACTGAGTACTGATACTGAGTACTGATACTGAGTACTGATACTGAGTTCCAATACTGATCACTCAGTATCAGACCTAAACTTAGCTATATTATTCTACATATTAATCAAAGCTAGTCTAGGTTGTTTTGTTATCTTAAGATCCAAAGGGGCAAAGCTTTTTGCCTTAACAATCTCCCCCTATCTAATGATAACAAAACAATTACAAAGAGATAAACAAAAAATACAACAGCATAGGTAGCAACATCTTCTTCTTCATTTGCTGTTGATGGCTTCATTCTCATAGAAGACTTCTTGTTTGATGTGGACAAACTCTTCTCTGCTTTTGAGTTCATCCCTTCTACAATTCAGAACTGCAACAATCTTCTTTCTGAACCAAGAGTCTTCTTTCTTGGTGATCATCCATTTCAGTCCAACAAGGTGACTGATTTGAGCTCTTGGTAGATCTTCTTCAGAAATGAAGCACTCTCTATCCTCTGAGTCAGTATACATATATCCAGAAGTTGGATATATGACACTCTTTTGATCCTGAAAAACAAGGTTAGGAGGAAGAGGGTACTTTTTAAGATACTTGTATGTATGAAGATATTCTGGTCTGTTGTTTGAGTAAGCCTCAGTCATCACACTGAGTGTTCTATACTCTATTTCATGAAGTAAGTCCTTCTCATAACATACTGCAGCTACTGCACAGATCTCATCCAAGACTATTTGATCATAAGTTGATTTCTTTGGAAGCTCTTTGATCAGTCTTGTGGTCTTCACCCAGTCTTGAAGACCAATTCTTTGAATATCATGAATAAATATCTTCATGGGAGGACTGGTTAAGCCAGTACAAGTGATAGTGATTCTTCCTTCTTTGAGCTTTACTTTTACTTTATTGACATCCAGATTTAACCAATGTATCCCCCTTACATTTGGAAATGTTTTGGTCCTCAAGAACTCCTTCCTTTCCTCCTTATACTGAGTCCTAGCAGCAACCATATTCCAATAATGTTGAATATGGTCTGGACCCTTTCTTGAGATTCTATGTGAAGGACCAGGAGTATCAGTATCTGGGTCAGATTCTGGTTCAGCTTTGATTCCCAACTCTTGCTCATATAAAAATCTTTCTTGTTCTGCCCAGAGTTGTTGAGAAGTCAGTCTTGGAGCCTGCTCAGTATCACTGTCCAATGTATGAACAGGTCTTCTTTGTCTTGTTACCAAAGGAGCAGGTTCCTCACTTGATTCAGAAGAAGTGAGAACTGCATTGATGGGTCTTCTTGATAAGGAACTCATTCTTCTAATCACCAGATTTTCTGGTTCTTCATCATCCGAGGATGATGATGAAGAATTTTCTTGTTCTACCAGATTCAGTGCATAGTTCATTAAACCTGGTTCTTCATCTTCATCATCAGCAATAGGCCAGATGAAAGGCCTATATACCACAATTTGCAAGTTATTTTCTTCTAGAACAGGTGGCTCAGTATAAGCTTGCTGTGGTTGGTCAGTGTGAGTCTCCCCCTGAGCAGATGGCTCAAGTGGGTCTTCAAAGTGTGGTACTGACCTACTTCTTTGTCTTCTTCTCTCATACTGAAATCGAAGTGGTTCAGTATGAGGACTCTGTTGATGTTGTTGTTGTTGTTGTTCTTGTTGTGGAGGTTGGTCTTCATTCAATCTTTGTCTTTTCTCCCCCTGAGCAGATGGCTCAGGTTGATCAACCTCAGTATCTCTTTGTCTCTTCTCCCCCTTATTGTTATCATTGGATGGGGAGTGAAGAGGATCAGTATCACCACCCATGTCCCCTTGTGGTGCTTCAATGGTAGGGGATGGCATGGGCTCAGTCGCAACATCAGTATCACCCTCAGTATTGGCATGGGAGGGTGATTGCATATGTGCAGGATCATCATCGCCTTCTCCTTCTTCATTATGTCCACCATGTGAGGATGGTGGAGGAGATGGAGGCTTATGTTGTTGTTGGAGTAGTGAGACTGACTGTTTGATGGAGTCAATGTCCCTACTCATAGTGTCCATTCTGGCCAAAATTGTATTCTGAGTGTGTTGAATGGCCAGAATATTCTGCATGATTGCTTGCAGAGTCACTTGTTCTTCTGCAGCCTGTGATGCTGGAATACCCTGCACAGATGGTGCTAAAGAAACAAAAAAATATAAAACTGGTTAGAAAGAAAGGTTTATCAAATAGAATTGTGGTGTTGTTTAATTCTATAATCATATAAACAGAGTTTGTGAAGTCTGTATTTCATCTGGTTTATGATGAAATATTGTGGACTTGTGCATAGCATGTGTAAGAATATTTTAGTAAAAGTGAGTGTGAAAATTTAAGTAGCTCAGTATAGGATAAGTCACATTTACTAAAAGGTTTGGGTTTGGGAATTCGAAGCCTGGGATGTGCTTCTTGTTATTTTCAATGTTTATCACTCGGTATTAAGTGATAACAGAAATGTGGCTAAACCCCATGGAAATTTTTTTGGATTTTGTGGCTTAAGGGTTTGTGATCATTTCTTGAATGATGCTACCCAACTCAAAAATAAGTTGGACATTATTCAAGCAGCACCAGTGGGTGTCAGTGTGACATCAACCACCATTGTCTCTTTAAATGTTGAGACAACTGTAGACTGACAATGATCAATTGAAAGTGCTCAGTATATGAATTTTTCATAGCAGCAGTGGGCTAGCTATGTTGGCCATAAAATGATATATATTTGAAAGATCGTTTGAGACTTTGGTCAGTATTGAGTTGGTACTGGCCAATACTTAGTCTCTATTTGGGAATGAAATATATATATATAGAAGTTTAAAGGCTTTTTAGAAATTCATACATGAGACTCTGTCAGATTCCCTTCTAGCATCGGCAGAGGTCGGTGCAGGATCATGTGATTGTTGATGTGCAGCACCAACATCTTCAATACCGACTTGTCTTTCTTGCTGAGCACCTTCCAGTGTAGTTTGCTCATATTGAATCTCTACATCAAGAGGAATATGAGGTTCCTCAATTGGTTGAGCAGTTGGAACTAGTTCTGGACCTGGAAGGTCAGCGGTGGCTGCAACTAAGCTTTGGGCTTGAAGAGAAGCAGTTAATGATGGAACATTTGCAGGCTGCACCTCCTCAGATGATAACACATCCATAATGACTGGTGAGAGGTTTCTTCTTCTTCTTCTGAGGACGAGCTGTGTGGCTTCAGTCGACTCAGTAGGAGAGGGATGTGGTTGAGTCAGTTCTTGAACTTGTGGAACATCCTGCACATCTGGCATCTCAACATCTTGACCAGCATTTCCTCCATTACCACTATTATCATCATTATCATCATCATCATCATCATCATCATCATCATCATCATCATCATCATTGTCTGATTCAGAATCAGACATGTCTGCTTCCTCATTTATGTGTTCTTGAACAATAGCCCACATATAAGGACTCAGTAGAGGCTCTCCTTGTCTTGGCCTGTAAAAGAAGATCTTCTCACTAAGAGGAGGAAGATCAACCCTTGGACTGTGAAACTCATCATAAGAATGTGTGGGCATTGAGTGTTGAAAGATGAGTGATAAGAATCTGCAGAAAGGGACATTACATTCCCTTGTGTTAGCCCGAACCAAAGTGGCTAATTCATTGAAAATGAGCCGTGCATAATCAATGTTTCTTCCATAGTACAGAGCATGTACTATTTGCATCCCAAATTCATTTATTTGGTCCAAAGCACCCGTCTTGTGGGTCATACACCAAATAATTGTTGTAATGAGAATACCCCACATAGGACCAAATTCGTTTCTTTTGATGATTCCCGTTGTTCCTCTTCTACCCAAGAATGGCAATACTGCGCGTGCCTATGTTCTATCAACGAATGGGTCATACTGAGCTTGAGCGGGAAGCCTCAGTGTTTCACGAATGATGGCAGTCGAAACAAATGCCCTTCTTTGATCTCTAATTACCCACCCAGCAATCATATCTGGAGAATCGAGTGTGGCAGAGTACCAAAACTCGCATAGCATTTCTGGGTAAATTGCTCGAGGAGACAAGGTCAGTGCACGAGCAATTGGGCAATGCTTCATAAAAGTCACAATGTTTGTGAATTATTGGCATACCCAGGCTTGAGGAATAGTGAAATTTGCTGTGATGTTGTTCCTCGCAAACCTGGGCAGTTCATCATTTCGGAATTTGATTTCCGATTCAACCTCTGGAGCAACGAAAGTGTAATTCGCCATCTGTGATTTTGATTTAAAAGTTTTTGCTTGCTAATAGAAAGTGAAATCGTTAATCGCAGAGAGAATTTAAAAAAAATGAAATAACTGTTAAAAGATATTTGAAGTAAAAAAAACGGTTATTTATAGGTGATTGAGAGATAATTAAGGTATTGGGAAGTTAAACCGGCTGATTTGACTGCCTTATCCTGTGCAAACGGTAACTTTCCTATTAAGAAAGGTTACCGTTGGGCAGTATGAGGGTTAAGCTCGGTGTGAACGCCGTCATACCCCAATACTGAGTTTAAAAAAAAATTAATTTTAAAAATTTAAAAAATATATAAAAACAATTAAATCTTGAAATTAATAAAAAAAATAAAAATTTTAAATTTTGATGATAACAGACTAGTGATACTGAGTGGTCAGTATCAACAGGAGTGATACTGAGCGTTCAGTTTTAAAGAAAATTAAGAAAGATTAAGGATTCAACATGCCTAATTGCCCTAGTAAATACATAATCCTTTCCTCAGGGAGAGGTTTAGTAAACACATCGGCCAATTGTTCATCTGTTGGTACATAATCTACCTCAACCTTACCTTTTTCCACATTATCTCGAATAAAGTGGTGTCTGATATCAATGTGCTTGGTTTTGGAGTGATAGACTGGGTTCTCTGTGATAGCAATAGCACTCTTGTTATCACAATGAATGGGAGTCTTATGAAAGTTAAACCCATAGTCTAAGAGTTGATACTGCATCCATAATAATTGAGCACAACAACTTCCTGCAGCAACATATTCTGCTTCTGCTGTGGAAGTTGCTACCGAATTTTGCTTCTTGGATGACCAACCAACTAGTCTTCCACCTAGGAATTGACATCCTCCACTTGTGCTCTTTCTATCCAATCTACAACCTGCAAAATCTGCATCTGTGTACCCTTCAAGGTGAAAGTTTGAATCTTTGGGATACCAAAGACCCAGGTTAGGAGTACCTGTAAGATATCTAAAGATGCGCTTAACTGCTTTCATGTGTGATTCTTTAGGATCAGCCTGATACCGAGCACACAAACATGTGGCAAACATGATATCAGGCCTGCTAGCAGTTAAGTAAAGTAAGGAACCAATCATACCTCGGTATGTGGATTGACATACTGGTTTACCAGTTTCATCCTTACTTATCTTATCCTGAGTACCCATAGGAGTGTGCATGGAAGATAAATTTTCAAATTTGTATTTCTTTAACATGTCATGCACATACTTACTTTGATTTATAAAAGTGCCATCAGGCTTTTGTTCAACTTGTAAACCAAGAAAGTAAGTAAGTTCTCCCATCATACTCATCTGATACTGAGTTGACATTATCTTAGCAAACCAGTCACACATTGACTTGTCAGTGGAGCCAAAGATAATATCATCTACATATATCTGAATGAGTAAGATGTCAGAACCTTTTCGTTTTGAAAATAATGTTTTATCAATTTTACCTCTTGTAAATTTATTTTCAATAAGGTACTCAGACAGGGTGTCATACCAGGCTCTTGGAGCTTGTTTGAGCCCATATAGAGCTTTATCAAGCTTGAAAACATAATTAGGAAATTTAGGATCAACAAAACCTGGTGGTTGTTTAACATAAACTTCTTCTTGGAGTTTTCCATTTAGAAAAGCACTCTTGACATCCATCTGATAAACTTTGAAATTTTTGAAGGCTGCATATGCAAGATACAACCTAATAGCTTCAATTCTGGCAACTGGTGCAAAATTTTCATCATAGTCAATGCCTTCTTCTTGCCTGTAACCTTGAGCAACTAACCTTGCTTTGTTTCTGATGACAACACCATCCTTGTCCATCTTGTTTCTGAACACCCACTTAGTACCAATAATAGTTTTGCCAGTAGGAGGTGGTACTAAGTTCCAAACTTTGTTTCTCTCAAACTCTGTGAGTTCTTCTTGCATAGCCTCTACCCAATCTTCATCTAATAAAGCTTCATCAGCTTTCTTTGGTTCAATGGTAGATAGGAAACTTGAGAAGAAACAAAAATTTGCAGTTGCTTGGGTTGGAAATTCTAATTTTCTTCTTGTTTGGACACCTTCTTCAATAGGACCAATAATGTTTGAGTGTGGATGGTCTCTGTGTTCCCTTAAATTGTTTCCTAGAGGAGCATTTGAAATAGAATCAACAATATCTTGTTGATTTGGTGTGTCTTGTGTCTGATACTGAGTGGAATTCTGGTCAGTATTAGACAGCGCATGTTGCTGTTCATCTTCATTTTGCAGAGTTGATGTGGATTCTTGTGAAGTGTTGGATGTTTCACCTTCTTCATAGGTAGAGTGGTTCAGATCATTACTTGGAAACTCAGTATGGAGGTCCTCTGTTATGGGAACCTTAGTATTAGTCGAAGTTGATTGATACTGAGTTTGAACTTGATCAGTTTCATTAAACTTATTGGGAATAAAGTGTGGATGAAACTTGGGCTGTTCAGCAATGGAGTTTTCTGGATTGCATAGAATATCTAAGCCACTTATGTCTTCACTTGCTGAGGTAGAATGCTCATTCTGATCTTCATCAAAGGTAACATGAATAGATTCTATAATCACCTTGGTTGAGATGATACACTCTGAAGGCTTTAGAGTGTGGAGAGTAGCCCATGAACACACCTTCATTTGCTTTGGGAGCAAATTTGTTGAGATTTTGTTTTGTACTGAGTACAAAGCATTTACTCCCAAAGATGTGGAAGTATTCCACATTAGGAATCTTGCCATTGTATAACTCATATGGAGTCTTCAGATGTCTTTGGACTATAGTGGCTCTATTCTAAGTGAAGTTTGCACAGTTTACAGCTTCAGCCCAGAAACTCAGTGCCAGTCCAGCATGGCATAATAAAGTTGTTGCAGCTTCAATCAGTGTTCTATTCTTTCTTTCTACAACACCATTTTGTTGTGGTGTGTAGGCTGCAGAGAAGTTTTGAATGATTCCTTTTTCTTCACAGAAATCTGCTAATACTGAGTTCTTAAACTCAGTACCATGGTCACTTCTAAGTTGCTTGACCTTGTTGCCTTTTTGAAGTTCCTCTCTTTTTATAAAGGCAATGATTTCTGTTGTTGCATCTGACTTAGTCTTGAGGAAGATGACCCAAGTATATCTTGAAAATTCATCAACCAAGACTAGAGTATAGATCTTTTTAGCCAAAGATGGTGTGCTGATGGGGCCAAAAAGATCCATATGTATCATAGTAAGAGGTTCATTAATGGAATGATTGACTTTGGACTTGAATGAACTCTTCTTCTGCTTGTCCATTTCACATGCTGAGCATAACTTATCTTTTAAATAAGTAATAGTGGGCAACCCTCTCACCAGTTTCTTCATACTGAGCTCGTTGATATTTCTAAAGTTGATGTGAGAGAGTTTCTTGTGCCATAGCCAATGCAATTCTGGCTTGACTTTAGAAAGCAGGCATACTCGAATAGTTGGGTCTATTTCAGATAGGTTGACCACATATACATCTTTTTCTCTTCTAGCAATGAGTACAGGCTGCCCTTTATCATTGTAGATGATTCCTGCAACCTTCCTGAATCGAGCTTCATTGTCATCATCACACATCTGGCTGATACTGAGCAGATTGTGTTTAAGACCCTCTACATAGGCAACTCTTTTAAAAGTTATGTTGCCTGCCTTGATCACACCATAACCTCTTGTCTTTCCCACCGAGTCATCTCCAAATTTAACAGAAGGACCCTTCTCTGGAGTATAATTGAGAAGGTATTCCATACTGCCTGTCATGTGTCTTGAGCAGCCACTATCTAAATACCATTTTCTGTCACCCTGCACAAGACACAAAATAAGAGTTAGTTCTTTTTAGGAACCCATTTTTGAATGGGACCTTTGGTGGGATAAACATATTTTGACTTGATCTCTTTATGTGGAGAGGTCAGTATCACTTCGGTGAAAACTTTTGAGATTTTCTTTGGTGATACTGACTTAGTTTCTCTCCTTTTCTTTGGTACTGAGTACCTAGGACTTGAGAGATCAGTCCAGCATTCATCTCCCTTATGACCAGTATGATGACACCTATAATATTTTCTAGGTCTATTTCTAAACATATTTTCATAAGGTATTTTAGAAAAATGTTGCACTTTTGGTAGATCAGTATGAACAAGTTTTGCAAATTGTTTACTTAAAGATTTGACCTGATCACCAAGTGTTTTTAAAATGTTATTTTTGTCATTTTAAATAGGTGTTTTAACATTTTGTTTTACTGATTTAAAGGGTGGTGGATCTGATTGCTTCTTTTTGTTTGGCATAGAAGTCTTTCTAATTTTATTAGTGTAAGACTTCTTGTTTCTACCAACTGTGGACCAGGTTGAAGTTGTTTTTTGTTTATCATGTTTTGAAGAAACAACTTTAACAGGTTCTTTAGATTTCTCAGTATATGATGTTTCTGTTCCTGCAACTTCTGTATTAGATGAAACATTAGAGATAGAAGTTGTATTATTATCATTATATAATTCAAAAGTTGTTGTATTAAATAATAATTCAAAAGGTGGAACAGCAGAAGTGTCATACTGATCTATTGGGAGCTCAGTATCAGAAATTTCCTTTATAGAAAATTGAATACTGGGTTCTTGTAGCTCAGTATAGCACTTTGAGCAGATGGAGGGACCAATAGGTTTTTCTAAAATTTCATTTTCCTCATCATCTGACTCGGTTTGACATCCAACTTCACAAAACGTTTTAGCTTTTATAAATTTAATAGGGTTCATATTAGAAAATTCTTCAAATAAATCAGCAAAATTATTCCTATTTTTAAATTGAGGATCAACACCAAGTGCAGCCCTCACATTTTCTGGAAATTGTTGATTTAAACATTTATTTAATTTTATTGAAGCATTTCCCCAAGATTTACACTGTTTTTCAAATTTTTTCTTTTTCAAGTTTGTGTAAGTGAGCTTTATCAGCTAATCTTTGGTTAATGTCCTTTAAATCTGAAAGGTTTAGTTCTAAATCTTTATACTTTGCTAATTTATCCAAGTTTTCACTATTTACCCTTTCAAGTTCTTGAATTGTTAATTTTAAAGCTTTTTCTTTTTGTACATAAGTTTTAAGATCAATAATCATATACTCAAAAATCTTAGTTTTTTCATTCACTGAATAAGTTTGAAAGGAACTTACCTTGTACAACTGAGTGGAATCCCAATCAGTGTGAACACTCATCCTCTCAGCCTCTTTGATATCCTTTTCAAAGGAGCTCTTCAAATCATCTTCAGTGAAAGCCATAAAGGCTTTATTTTCAATCTCTTCCTCATCATCACTTAAGTCTTCATCCATCCATGCTTCTGAGTAAAGTGCTTGATGAGGTGCTCCATTCCCTTCTGCCCTCTTGCCCTTGCTCCAATTCTTCAGCTTGACATATTTGTCTTTATACCTCTTTGCTCGGTATGCAATCTTGTCATTTTGGTCAGTCTCAGAAGACTTGGTATGACAGTTTGCAGTAATATGTCCAGGCTTTCCACACCTATAGCAAAGACCTGATCTTGGGTCAGTATTAGAAGAGCTAACACCAAGCCTCTTCTTCTTCAACTGATCCAGCTTCATAGACATAAGAGCCATTTGAGTTTCAAGCTCTTCTGTCTCAGCATCAGCTAGATCAACTTCTGGTTCATCTGGCTCAGTCACAGTATAGGCCTGTTGCACAACTAGAGCCATGCCAGTGGAAGACTTGTCAGTTTTCTTCCAGTTGATCAGTCTTGCAGCATTATTCTCCTCATGATTCAACATTAGACCATACAAAGTTTGAAGAGTGTATGACTCAATGTTGTTAGCAGCATTGACAGAGTTTGTCATGTCAAGAAATTGTTGAGGAAGACTATCCAGGAACTTTTGAACAAGCTCTCCTTCCTCTTTCACAATGCCTACACTGATTAGATCATGGATAACAGTATTGAACCTGTTATAGAGAGTGGTGATGTCTTCATTAGGAGTTGAGAAGAAGTTTTCATATTTCCTTCTCATGTTGCTTTTTCTTTGCAACTTCACCTTTGCTGTGCCTTCATAGGTGACTGATAGGCTATCCCACATAGCCTTTGCTGTTAAGTATTTCTTTGGTAACATCATTACCAATCACTCCCTTTGCTCTTGAGTCTAGACTGAATAACTGACGGTCAGTATCAGTCCAGGTGTCTTTCAGTTTTGGAACTGTCCTTATGCTCTCAGGAGCATCATCAGTAGCAGCAACGGGTTCCACAGTTTGTGGGATGATAGGACCATCATTTAGCACAGTGAGCATTTCATGATGAATGGATTCGAGATACCACTGAGCTTTTAGCTTCCATTGATGGAAGTCTTTACCATCAAAGATGGGTACTCCCTTTCCAGACATAATTGGTGCAACAATGGTAGACATTTTTGATTTTGGAGTAAGTGAAGGATAAGTATAAGGAATGGCTGCCAGGGTTATAGATCGACTAAATAAGAGTTTATTTAGCCTGCTCTGATACCAGTTGTTAGGTCACAACACCCTGGTTTAGATGGTTAATTGATTTGTTAATTATAACTCTAAGACAAATATTGTATACGAACAAGATATGAGTCAAATGTATAATTCCACTAAGTGTGGCTTGTTGCGGAATAACAAGACCACTGATCAATTACAAAAGGTATGAAAGTGTAAAGTGAATTGGTGGTTTCTCCTTTGCAAGATGATCTCTATTTATAATGATATAGAGATCTTACATAATGAGCAAAGGAGTAACCGAAGGACTAAGGTAGGAAAATGACTAAGATCAAGTGATTTGATCTTAGTCCGTTACATATGGTAACTCAGTCCTTCTACTCAGTCCTTGTACTCAGTATCACTATCTGATACTGAGTACTGATACTAAGTTCCAATACTGATCACTCAGTATCAGACCTAAACTTAGCTATATTATTCTACATATTAATCAAAGCTAGTCTAGGTTGTTTTGTTATCTTAAGATCCAAAGGGGCAAGGCTTTTTGCCTTAACACTTGGACAACGCACTAGCAGCAAACTTCGTCATATTCTCAGGGGCACATTGAATGACACTGAAAATGGATTCCACCTTCTCAATCCAGTGGATGATAGCAATAGCACCTTCAGATCCAGAGTAGGTCGGAGGATGACAGGACGTAAAGGTCTTATAGGATTGACCTTGACGATTGGGATCTGAAGTTTAAACAAATAAGGAAAGAAAATGAACGATGGGTTAAAATAAAATGGAAATAAATGAATCTTCTTTCATGGAGTCGAATAACATACCGTTGTTTCCCACATTAGATGCACCAGCGGCATTTCCTCTTGCAGCGTTCATTTGAGCCATTGCTTCAGCGATTCGGCGTTCCACCATTTGTTCGACAGTCTCAGCGTTTCCTCCTCGAGCCATTGATGAATTGCTGATACAAATAATATGATAAGAAATTAAGAAGTGAATAATGTAGGAGGACTATAAGGAAAATATATACTTATAATAAGGATCAAAGAATAGATATACAATTGACGTAATAGTAGTAGTAGACGTAGATATAACTAGTCGTAATTATAGTAGTAGTAGTAGAGACGTATAGAAAATACAATTTATAAGAATAATAGAAATTACTAAAATATCACTTTTATTAAACACATTCCTAATACATAATAGTTTTAAAACTTGGGCATATACGCCAATACTAAAGAACAAAAATACTAAAATAGCTAACATAAAATCTAATAATAGTAAATTGAAAAACAAATATAGACGATACGTAGATGACTAATCATCTTCTTCTGGCTCAGAGTCTTCCATAGGCTTTGAGTCTTCTTCTGGTTCTTCCTCTGGTTCTGATTCTTCTTCGGGCTCAGAGTCTTCTTCAGGCTCTGATTCTGATATCACTTCTGGCTCTGGTTCTCGACGTCGTGGAGTTCTTGGAGCAACATCACGCTTGGGTTTAGCAGGCGAACATAGATAAATAAGACCGCCCTCACGCTTACGATAGACAATAGGACGCTGACCACGAGCTGGAGTAGGAGGACCATTAGGAATAATAGGAAAGGGACGTCTTCTTGGGCGACGATGCCATGGGACAACAGAAGGTTGTACCACTGCTGGCACTGGAGCAACAGGCACTGGGATTACTGGGACAGCAGCACCACGATCACTATCAGAATCAGACGAAATATCGAGGACACTAGCAGGCGACATTCTACTAAACACGACGCATAAAAATTTATTAGATTATGAAATTTTAAGGCTCGCTGATGAATACTAACTATAACACTAAGGCAAAACTAACTAAGGCAAATGTTCTAAACTAAGAACAATGGAACTTCAGGATATGAGACTGAGCGTGCCATGATTATTTTGATTTTATAAAAGTGTTTGTTTTTCCCAAAAATCATTTGTAGTTATAGACTAGGCTTGCTAATTCACTATAACTTAAGCTCTGATACCAATCTGTCACACCCCGCCAAAAATGAGTTTTACTTCATTTAAAATGTTTTGCGGAAGAACGAAGGTGTAACGTTCATGACAACATAGCAAAAATTAAGTAAACAAACAACCACGCATTAACGAAAAATAAAGGTTTGCTTCACTTTCCAAAAGTAGAAAGTTTCCAAAAATAGTAAGTTTCCTAAAATAGAAATTGTTTGAAATGAAATGATTGTTCGTAAACTTAATGTTTTAATCATGGCTCACGACAATCCCGATGCTCATATCATCCAAACTCCACTGCCCTAATTACCTGGAAAAACATAAATAGTAAAAGGGTCAACAATAATGTTGAGTGAATCCACAGGGTTAAAGTAAGTGTAAGGTAAAGTAAATGTTTTTGCTACTCAAAATGTTTGTTATGAAAATGATTTATGACTGAAAACGTATAAGGTTCAACACTCACATGATATGAGAAGTAAATATGAAAAGTGAAGTGTAATTGTAGAATATCTACAATTACTAGTTATGTTTATGAAAATGTGTTGAACAAGTTATTATGTTTGACATCGCATGAACTGTTATCCCCAACAGGTAGCTAGTCTATTGAGTTAATATACCAACCCCTAAGTCCACAATCAACACTTCAACTCCAGTATGTTATTATTTTATGGATATACACTCCCGAAAGATGTCTTGGATAAATCAAGTAATGATCAAATAATGTTGGGAGGATGAGTGTCAGCCAATAGTACTATCTGCATATCCATGGTCTAGATCCACTAGCTAATGATTGTTGGTAACCTTAGTCCGGTATAATAATTGTTTGTCATGCCAATGCGATAATGAAAATGTAAAGTTGTTGTACAGTCATAGTAAAACAGTAGCAATTTATGTTTATGTTTTCCACCCCAAAGTTTATAAAACAGTTAAAAGAGTAAAAGGGGTCTGTGGACTCACCTGGCAAAGCTTAGCGACAAATACTTAAGACAGAGGAATCCTTTGGAGACTCCTAGCTTCCTAAATAATTTAACTAATGATTAGACTAAGCTAACACAGACGATTCTATATACGATATAAGTTAAGCATTATATATTTTCATGTTATGTTTTATGTTTTGTGACATCGAATGAATTTGGGTTATTGCACCTTAATAGGTCGAAATGAAATGAAATGAGATGAAATGAAATGGACTTCGAAATGAAATGAAATGAAATGAAATGGGCTTGGGTTAGGCTTATTGGGCCTAGATTGGGCCTATTGGGCCTAATGGGCTTAATGGCCTAAATGGGCTTAATGGGCCACTAGGTTGGGCCACTTGGGCCTCTTATTGGGCTTAGGTCCACTTAGATTGGGCCGTGGATTGGGCTTGGCCCAATTGGGTTCGGTTTGGTTAAGTATGGGCCAAAGGTTTGGGCTTTGGTCCAAATGGGCTTGGATACTAATGGGCCAACTAAGGTTTGGGCCCGATGGACTAAAGTAGATCGATATGGGCCAAGTACGGGCCTTGGCCCGATTGGGTATTCGGGTTTGGGTCACGGGTTTAGGTCAAGATCCGGACTTGACCCGGTTTGACTTATTGGTCAACATTGGTCAAAATTGGTCAACGATAGTCAACACTTGGGTTCTAGATTTCGGTTAGGGTTAGGGATCCGGTTCTAGGGTTAAATCTAGAATACTATTCGGTCAACAAAAGTCAAATCTAGCTAGGTCAAAAAGTCAAGCAATCAATTCAATAAGGGTTAGGGTTCGGCTATGGTTCGATCTAGGGTTGGCCGAAGGCCAAAACCCTACGGGTTTGGGGTCTAGATCGGCTAGTTCAAGGTTTGTGTGTATAGATCGGGTATAGCTCGAGTCTAGGGTTCTAGATCTAAGGTTCAAACAAACAAATCGACGAATCAACAACAAATCTACCGAGTTCTAATGATTTAACTGAGCAACACACACATACATAAGCATGCATGTAGGCTACGGATTTATGGGGTGAGGATGCATGCCGAGACCATATGGCCTTGGCCATGGTCTCGGGTTCGAACTAGGGACCGGATTTAACAAGAAAACTAACGAAATCAAAGGGGGAATTCGGTATACCTTGCTTGGATCGGACGAACAAGATCAAACACGAACAACTCGAATGGTGATGGCTTGCGTCGAACTTGAGATCTGATGGTGCTAGGGTTCGGCCGAGATGATGATGAAAAAGTTTAGGGTTTAGGTATTAGATGGTATTTATAGTGAGGAGGCAACAAGAGTTTGAATCAATTTAAAACTCTTTTGAATAAGATGAGGATAAGAACAACATGATAAGGTCAAAACAAGTTTAATCACACCCCAAAGGGGTTCGGCCGAGTGGGTATGATCGAGCAAGGGGAGGCCGGCCACATTGGTGTTCGGTCTAGGTTCGATTATTGGTTTTGTAGTTTTAGTTCATTCGAGTCGCGTTATATGAAATTAAATACGTTTATTGTCTTATCAAGAAACTTATTATTTAAGAAATGTTTTAGCTCAAAGTGTGTCACCATAAGTAAATAAAATGTTGTGTTGACTAAAATAATCAAACACTAATGTATGGTGTAAAATATGTATGTTTGTTGTGTGTTAGGAATGCCAAAAATAGAAACTTTCTAAATGAGGAAAGTTCTAGAAATGAAATGAAGTTACATACCAGAAATATCGAGTTGTCACACTACTTAGCGTAACATATGCATTATTTGATGAACGTGTACATGAAATAATTGTTCTATGTGTTTCGTGCCGCAGTAGGCATCGTGTATGAGGATTTCATATTATTCATTAACGTCTACGTTAGTCGATTTAACATGCGTATGACCCGGTAATTCCTAAAATTACCTAACACCTATGATAGGCATGTATATGTTTGCTATCTTTCATAACATGCATAGCCGCAAAGGATCTCAAATGCATGTGAAATAAATTGTGTTTAATTAATAAAGGCCAGATGTTGACCTTAATTGTTTCATTTTTAGTCCCTAAGTTGGATTGCCGGTTCGTTAAGTTATGATATGAACAAGTGGCCACCAATATATCATGTTCCATTCACCATTTTTCGGCAAACTAGTCACGATTGTTACCATCCTCCGTTATCGCCATCATCTGTAGTCACCACCAGTCCGATGTATCTACAACTATTCAATCACTAGGGATGTGCACAGGGCGATTTTAGTATTAAACCGAACTCAATCCGCTAATTTTGGACTAGGATTATCAAACTTAATGATTTCGGTTTCTATCGGTTTTGATTTTAGCAAGTTCTGGCGTTTAACGATTAGATTTCAGTTTTAAAATCGAACTCACCTTGTGTTCAATATTAATATATAATTTTTACACTAACATTCATTTCTCAACACTGTAACGACCCGAATTTTTATGATAAATAAATTCTAAGAAAATATGATAAATAAGGATAAATCATTTAAAGAACGTGGAAATTGGTTTCGTGCCGTTTGGACACCGTATGAGAAAGTTATGGACGAAACCGGGTCGAAAAGAATAAAGAAAAGTGCAGCCCTGGCTACCGGACCCAGATAGCGGCGCTATCTGGGGTTCGCGACGGGAATTAGAGGGGTGGGCTACAGCGACCCGAAATAGCGATGGGGCTTACGTGAAATCGAGATAGCAGCGGGAGATAGCGGCGCGAAAGGTAACGCGAATTAACGCGGGGTGTTAGTTCGCGACGCGATCTGGGGGTTCGCGGCGCGAATTGTGCTGGGCACTGGATAAGGTTACGGGAATCAACAATTTTCACACACTTTTTCACCAAAAACTCTCTCTAGACTTGTGTGTGCGATTTTTGAGTGCAAGAAGGTGTTTGGAGCTAAATCTTCAACAAAACTTGTGAATCTTCACTCCTAGTTGGAGATTAAAGGTAAATCTTCACTTCTTGATCATGGTAGCTTTAGATCTATGGATTTCTAGGCTTGGGTTTGAAACCCTAGTTATTGGGGTTATGGTTAATGGTGAAATAAATGATGTATACACTTATTAGATGGTATTTTAACAAGAGAATCAAGTGTATGGTTAAGATTTGTAAGAATCTTAAGATTGGTTAAACCTAGGGTTTTGGAAAACTATCAAATTGGGGAAAATGGTATTTTGGGTTAGTTAGCGATGATTCATGTTAACCTTGTGATGATTATTGAAATAGGACTTTTACCAAGAGGTTGGAGGTCAACAAGTGGTTTGAAAAAGTGAAGATTTGGTGTTCAAGGAACATATTTGGTGCCTTAATTGCTAAGGTGAGTACGTGTGGACTTTACTGAGTACATAGCCATTGAAATATGTTTTCTTACTTGTGATTTGGTCTATTTGAATACTTGTGTAGATTATTAGTATGTAGAGTTAGTTATATATTATTATGAATATTAAAACTAACTTGTTTGATGATTTATGAGATAGCCAAGGGCTTAGATGGAATAACTCGAGAAGTTATGATGTGTGATAGTGTGGCGGTGATTCGGGGGATCCCCGGTCACTTTGGATGGGGCGGATTGGGCATCGACCCATGGACCATCATGTGTTAGGAGGCTTGCTACCGGACGAGATCCGGCTAGAAGTCGGGTAACGGTAGATTGGGCGATTCCCTCTTACCATTACCATAAGGCTTATTAAGGCGGGGGATCCCCGATTAATAAGTATGTGAGTTGACGGGTTATTTGGAGATGTTCCAGATAACAAGATAGACTTGCTAGGGAGGCAAGAATGATAGAGTCACAATAGGGTGGCTAAATGTATGATGATGAGATATATATATGTTTATATATAATGTGATACTTGTTTGTTTATCGGGGTCTAAACACATGTAGCTCACGAGACTTTCTTGTCTCACGTACTCCTTGTTTGTTTTGCTATGTACTCAGGTTCGGGATCAAAGGTGTAGGTACGCATGGATAGAGATGCGGGGCCTAGAATAGAAGAACAATAGAGTGGATTTATGCTTAGCTTTGGTTTTGATATATTTTGTAACACCAAACCTCATACTCTGATTTTCATACCAAAAGTTTTTGTAAATCCATATTTTGGGAACCGTTCTTCTATTTATAAAATGGTATATTTTTGGTAAATGTTTTGTACTAAAAAGTTGATATGATTATGAATATTGAGTCTTATGCGACTAATGGGTTGTACATGAGGTACTACATTATTTGATGTCTATCGTATAGTATTGAACGAAAGAAATGGTGAACACCCGTAGAAGTGGAAAGGCTCCACAAGATCAAGGGGATGAAATACCCCGTGTTGAGGTTGTGGTTGAACAAGGAAATCGACCGTCGATGCACAATGAATCGGAGGTCGGAGCTAATAAGACTCCGGTAACCATGGCGGATCTCCAAACTATTATTGATCAAATCAAAGGGACGGTGGCCGAAGAAGTGCACCGTATTATGAGAAACCGTGAAAAGTCGGGAGGTGATCGTGAATCCGAAGCTAGGTCGGATGAGAGGACCGGGGGTAGTGGTACCCGAGAGGATAAGTTCTCAACCGGTGGTGGCGGTGATGTTGAGGCAAGGCCCGATGAAAAAGATGGTTGTACTTTTAAGTCTTTCATGGCTTGTAAGCCAAGCGTGTACACGGGTAGTTCGGACCCGAAGGTAACTATGAGGTGGATCCGAGAGACCGAACGAGTCATCGGAAGTAGCAAATGTAAGAAAGCCGATATGGTCACGTATGCGTCACAATTGTTGAAAGAAGATGCTATGGTATGGTGGGATATTGTCTACGAAACCCTCGGAAAGGAGGTGGTGAAGAAGATGTCATGGGATGACTTTGCCACAAGGTTGAGGAGAAAGTTTTGCCCCGAAAGGGATTTGGAAAAGATGCATGAGAGGTTTGTGACCCTAAAGAAGGGTGATAGGTCGGTGAGGAGTACTCAAGGGATTTCACGGGATTGCACCCGTTTGTTGCAAAAACTTATTTTGAGGAAAGATCGAGGGTAGTCCGGTATGCTTGTGGGCTACCTTGGGAGTACCAATTGGAGGTAAAGAGAGCGGTCACACTCGATGAGGCCATTGGTGCTGCCCGGGGTGTGGAAGAGGTAAATGCGGCAAGGAATGCCGAGAGGGTCCATGTGGACGAGAAAAGGAAAGCCGAGGGCGGCTCGGGAACTTACAAAAAGGGGAAGTTCACATCGAATTCCTCCAAGCAAGGAAGTGTGGCCTCATGCAAGAGGTGCGGGAAGAACCACACCGGCTAATGCCGAGGGGATTCGAAGGCGTGCTACAATTGTGGCAAGGTGGGGCATTTGTCTCGGGATTGTAGGACCAAGGCGTTTTCCGAGATAGAGTGTTATTCGTGCCACGAGATGGGACACTATAGCAATGTGTGCCCGAAAAAGGGAAGCGAGTCAATGGTGCCCACGGCTCAAAAGAAGGCGGAACCGGCTACAGTGAAGGGGCGTTCCTTCCAACTGATTCGGGAGGAAGCAAAAGAGGTGCACGATGTGGTATCAGGTACTTTATTCATTAATTTCTTGTCAACTCAGAATATTATGTGATATCGGGATTGTTAGATTAAGTCGGTTAAATAGAGGTAGCCAATGGAAAATCTCAATGGTCGAATGTGTTTATAGAAATTGTGAGTTAGAAATAAGTGGGAAAAAGTTTAAAGTCGATTCATTGCCCGTAAGGATAAAGGATTTTGATATGGTTATCGGTATGGATTGGTTGGGTATGCACCAAGTCAAAATATTATGTGATTACGGTTTAATTGTTTGATCGCTTGCACGAGTTGATGCCTATAGAAAGTGGAAATGAGTCGCATGATGTGGAGACTTATTTTGGGAATAGTCTTCCCGGTTAATTATGTATAAGGGAACATGTATTTGAAGGATTATAGACAAGTGTGTCGCGTGTAGTAAGGATATAAGGATTGATGCTATTATGTAGTATCGAAGGATGAACCGCGAGGATGGTAAATGTATTTTAACAAAGGATAGTAGTACAAGGAAGTACAAAGTCTTGGTAAGGAATGTTGATGGGGATTGGAATTTTAGGAATAGAAACCTTGGGGAAATGGAACTTGGATGTTCGGCGAGAAGCCGGATAGGTAATGTAATGATTGTTACACGTGAATGGTAAAGGAAAGAATGACCAGGGTATAGTGATGCCTTAGAACTCATAAATGGGATGTATGTGGAAAGGAATAAGTGTCGGGAATGACGGATTTTGATTGTTGAATGCGATTGAGTAAAAAGTTGGCACAAAGTCATGTCAAGTTTTGTGACAATAATGATGAATTCAATATCAAGGGTGAGAAAACAATTATTGGTTATATGTTATAGTAATGGCATGACGGTATATGATATGGGGTAGTGTGAGACTACGGTTGGAAAATAAGTATTTCAAGTATCGCGATGTATAAAGACGAGAGTATGGAATGTTGGGCCAATGTGTGCCAAGTCATGGGTTATAAATGTAGACCGGAGTCGATTGGTCGACTCAAGATGACCGGGTTGACCGGTGAACTATGGTTGAAGGAATGGATTGATGGTTACCCCGGTGGTGACAAAAGATTTGGAAAGTTGACTAATAGGGAAATGAACCGTTTAAGGGTGACTAGTGTGTAAGTGAAACGGTAAATGGGGATCGGAAATTTTATTGGTTACCCGCGAGGTACAATGCTTGTGCATTATGTGATGGCCTTGTAGGCATGTGATAATGAAAAAGGTAATGTTATATGAAACGTGTTAAGTAGTATGTCCAACGAGAAATGTGTGAATATGAAAGAAATGATAACGTGATGTTATGAGAAATGTGCTAAATTGCATGGTGAATAAATAGGCGATTAAATGGGTAAGATAGTGGTAAAGTATGTGATGTGAAAAGGTGTATACTAGTGAAGTATGCATGATAGGATAAGAAAGAAATGATGTGATTAGCTCGGGGGATCCCCGGCTACTATGATGTTTGGGGGTGGAATCGGTTGGGCGAATCCCGATGGTTCCATTCCGAGATTGGAGATGTTCCAATCACTGTGACAGCTTGGATCTTGATGGATTGGAGGCTTTCCAGTCATCTTGATGTGATAGTTAAATTATGGATTGTTATGTCTGTATGATAATGTTTATGTATTTATGTGATGAATGTAGAACCATGTGGTTAATGTGTATTGTTATGATTTTATGGTAAGTGAGGATTTGGTGTGAAATGCGGGTTGCATTAGGTCATGTATAGGTATGGGATGCCTACGACTTCTAGAATATGAGTAAGAGAGTACTTTTGGAAAGCAATTGCTATCGGGGACCAAGATATGGTCAACTGGTGTGAAATTATGGTGTGTGATGCAAAGATGATTGAAATGGTTCTAAGTAATGGTATAAGTGACCGAATGAAGGTCAAGAAACGGTAAGGATTGATGTGACCTTAAGGAAATGTGAGAACTCGGAGAAATTTGAAAAGATTGGAATTTTGGAAATATGGACGATTGTTAAGGAAACAATAATGAGTATAACCGGAAGTGATAAGTCGAGGATGATATCCCGTGAGTAGGGAATTTGTTGGTTTGGGAAAGTATGGTCGACTTTATGCAAAAGTCAAGATTAGTCAATTTGTGAATTGGTTGACTTGGTCAAGGATGAGCTTTGACTCTCGTTTCGAATGATTGGTGAATGATGAGGGCATAATGTGCCGGTCGTATGTATGTGAAGGGATAAATGGAATAATTAAAAGGAATTATAGTCGGATTAAGTGACTTTGACCCGTTGGGTGTTTAGAGTTGAATCTGGGAATCGAGTGTATGATTTTTGATGGATCATAAATCAAAGGTCGATTGTAATGGAAATGATGGTTAATGGAATCTCTAGTAATTAAAGAAATCGTAAAGGTATAGTTGACTTTGTGCTTAAGTCAAAGATTTGACGACATGGGGTCATATAGTTCTTGTGAGTATATCGGGTTTGACTAAAAGATTCAAAGTGTTATGGTCAAATTGAACAATTATGCCCGTTTGGGGTATTAAGGGCCTAAGATTGATTTTGACCCGTCCGGGTCAAACGGGATTAAGTGAATGTCAAATGCATATTGTCGTTTCGTTTGAAATGGGAATAGTTCGATGGTAATAACCACAATGGAATTGGAACGCGAGGCTCGGGTCGGATGGGGATTGGAAATTTCTGAGTGATTCCGGGGACGGAATCCTTTTAAGGGGTGGATAGTTGTAACGACCCGAATTTTTATGATAAATAAATTCTAAGAAAATATGATAAATAAGGATAAATCATTTAAAGAACGTGGAAATTGGTTTCGTGCCGTTTGGACACCGTATGAGAAAGTTATGGACGAAACCGGGTCGAAAAGAATAAAGAAAAGTGCAGCCCTGGCTACCGGACCCAGATAGCGGCGCTATCTGGGGTTCGCGACGGGAATTAGAGGGGTGGGCTACAGCGACCCGAAATAGCGATGGGGCTTACGCGAAATCGAGATAGCGGCGGGAGATAGCGGCGCGAAAGGTAACGCAAATTAACGCGGGGTGTTAGTTCGCGACGCGATCTGGGGGTTCGCGGCGCGAATTGTGCTGGGCACTGGATAAGGTTACGGGAGTCAGCCATTTTCACACACTTTTTCACCAAAAACTCTCTCTAGACTTGTGTGTGCGATTTTTGAGTGCAAGAAGGTGTTTGGAGCTAAATCTTCAACAAAACTTGTGAATCTTCACTCCTAGTTGGAGATTAAAGGTAAATCTTCACTTCTTGATCATGGTAGCTTTAGATCTATGGATTTCTAGGCTTGGGTTTGAAACCCTAGTTATTGGGGTTATGGTTAATGGTGAAATAAATGATATATACACTTATTAGATGGTATTTTAACAAGAGAATCAAGTGTATGGTTAAGATTTGTAAGAATCTTAAGATTGGTTAAACCTAGGGTTTTGGAAAACTATCAAATTGGGGAAAATGGTATTTTGGGTTAGTTAGCGATGATTCATGTTAACCTTGTGATGATTATTGAAATAGGACTTTTACCAAGAGGTTGGAGGTCAACAAGTGGTTTGAAAAAGTGAAGATTTGGTGTTCAAGGAACATATTTGGTGCCTTAATTGCTAAGGTGAGTACGTGTGGACTTTACTGAGTACATAGCCATTGAAATATGTTTTCTTACTTGTGATTTGGTCTATTTGACTACTTGTGTAGATTATTAGTATGTAGAGTTAGTTATATATTATTATGAATATTAAAACTAACTTGTTTGATGATTTATGAGATAGCCAAGGGCTTAGATGGAATAACTCGAGAAGTTATGACGTGTGATAGTGTGGCGGTGATTCGGGGGATCCCCGGTCACTTTGGATGGGGCGGATTGGGCATCGACCCATGGACCATCATGTGTTAGGAGGCTTGCTACCGGACGAGATCCGGCTAGAAGTCGGGTAACGGTAGATTGGGCGATTCCCTCTTACCGTTACCATAAGGCTTATTAAGGCGGGGGATCCCCGATTAATAAGTATGTGAGATGACGGGTTATTTGGAGATGTTCCGGATAACTAGATAGACTTGCTAGGGAGGCAAGAATGATAGAGTCACAATAGGGTGGCTAAATGTATGATGATGAGATATATATATATGTTTATATATAATGTGATACTTGTTTGTTTATCGGGGTCTAAACCCATGTAGCTCACGAGACTTTCTTGTCTCACGTACTCCTTGTTTGTTTTGCTATGTACTCAGGTTCGGGATCAAAGGTGTAGGTACGCATGGATAGAGATGCGGGCCTAGAATAGAAGAACAATAGAGTGGATTTATGCTTAGCTTTGGTTTTGATATATTTTGTAGCACCAAACCTCATACTCTGATTTTCATACCAAAGGTTTTTGTAAATCCATATTTTGGGAACCGTTCTTCTATTTATAAAATGGTATATTTTTTGTAAATGTTTTGTACTAAAAATTGAGGTGTTACAAACATTATATACAAATTTCAGCAACAATATCTAATTTTCAACATTAAATTCAATGTTTAATAACATATTCAACACTCAATACCATTTTCAATCCAAAAATTCAAAATATAAATGTAAATCATATCATATACTCCGTAATAATCATAATAGGAGTGTGGTTTCTTAATAGGGCGAAGACATAATAAATTACGTTTTTCTGAAATGCGGTTTTACAATGAAACCCGATTATAGAATAACTGAGAGCAAATTCACAAAGCTTCAGTAGTTCAGTTTCCGCCTATTTTCATTACTCATTCCTTCACAAAAAGGATGAAAATCTACTTCATAAATAACAAATTACAAACCTAAATATCAAGAAGTAAATATTTTCCTCCTCAAGCTATATTAGGGGTTCCCCAATTCATATTTTGTTCGACTTGTGTGTTCAAATTGATGAATTGACAAGTTTATATATATATATATATATATATATATATATATATATATATATATATTAACTTTGACTCAATCCATTTAATTAATCGTGTTTATATCCAATCATAACATAATCCATTTACTAAACGATTTAGTTGGGTCGATCCACTTACAATTTTAACTATAATTAAATTAAAAAAAAGGAATCGATAAGTCATTCTTGTATTTATTCGCCCATATTGGCCGCAACTCTAAAAAGCCCCCCATTCATCACATCTGAAAAACCAGATTTTAAATGTCACATTTGACCGAAATTGCCCCAAAAATATCCAGTTTCAAACACATAACACAACTCCATGCACAAATCATTCATCATTCACTGCATTCATATAACTACTGGGTCTCACTCCTCATCAGCCATTGCACGCGCCTACGCGCACCATTGTTCTACACCCAACACATTTTCAGTTCCCTGCACAAACCCAATGTCTACACATTCACAAACATGCTCAAGTTCTACTCCCACTGAGAGGGAGTCTCCCACATTGGATCCCATAATGACGTCATCACACTCTTCGATTGCATGCGGGTTTCAGGTATCACGCCGGATGCATTTGTTTATCCTATATTAATTAAATCGTCAGGAAAGACGGCTGTTGTGTTACATGCTCATGTTTTGAAGATGGGTCATCAATGTGAACGTTACGTACGTAATGCAATAATGGGTGTGTATGCGAAATATGGGCCTATTGATTTTGCACGCAAACTGTTCGATGAAATGCCTGAGAGAATGGTTGCTGATTGGAACTGTATGATTTCTGGGTATTTCAGGTGGGGGAATGGATTTGAAGCTGATAAGTTGTTTAATTTGATGCCTGAAAGAAATGTGATTAGTTGGACTGCAATGGTTACTGGGTATTCAAAAACTGGAGATTTGGTTACTGCAAGGAGGTATTTTGATCAAATGGTGGAGAAAAACATTGTATCTTGGAATGCGATGTTATCTGGTTACTCCCAAAATGGGTTTGCAGAAGAAGCTATAGAATTATTTAATCAGATGATTAATGTTAATGTTAATTTTATAAAACCTGATGAAACAACATGGGTTGCTGTTATTTCATCATGTTCAGAACGAGCTGACCCGATACTTGCAAACTCACTTGTGAATATGATCAACGAGAAAAATGTTAGATTAAACGCGTTTGTTAAAACTGCTTTACTTGATATGTATGCCAAATGTGGTAATCTTGCAGCTGCTAGAAAGATTTTTGATGAATTGGGTGATTTAAGAAACGTTGTTGCATGGAATGCAATGATTTCAGCATACACACGTGTTGGTGATTTGATTTCTGCACGCGAAATCTTTGATAAAATGCCTGAAAAGAATGTAGTCTCATGGAATTCGTTGATTTCTGGTTATGCACAAAACGGGCAGTCAACATGGCGGTTGAGGTTTTTAAGAACATGATCGAGTTAAATGAAATAAAACCAGATGAAGTTACCATGGTGAGTGTGATATCTGCATGTGGAAATTTAGGTGCACTGGAATTAGGAAACTGGGCTCTAAATTATGTAAATAAAAATAAAACTAATTTAAGTATTTCAGGTTACAACTCGGTAATCTTCATGTACTCAAAATGTGGAAGCTTGAAAGATGCTGGAATGATTTTTAACAAAATGGAGAAAAAAGACGTTATATCTTACAACACTTTAATCACAGGATTTGCAGCTCACGGTGATGGAATCTCAGCCGTCGATTTACTTTTAAATATGAAAAAACACGGTTTTCAACCTGATCGAATAACATATATCGGTGTTTTAACCGCTTGCAGCCATGCAGGCTTGTTAAACGAAGGTCAAAAAGTATTTGAATCAATTGAAACACCAGACGTTGACCATTACGCATGCATGGTTGACTTATTAGGCCGAGTTGGTAAGCTAGATGAAGCAAAGAGTTTAATTACCAAAATGCCCATGGCTCCACACGCGGGAGTTTATGGTTCACTTTTAAACGCTAGCCGAATTAGAAAAAGTATAGATATTGGAGAATTTGCAGCAAACGAGCTTTTAAAATCGAGCCACAAAATTCGGGAAATTATGTTTTGCTCTCAAATATGTACGCGTCAATAGGAAAATGGACCGATGTTGAAAGAATTCGGGGAAATATGAGATTATCGGGAGTTATGAAAACTACAGGATTCAGTTGGGTGGAATTTGGTGGTAAATTGCATAAGTTTATTGTAGGTGATAAATCACATGAAAGATCAGATGATATATATCAATTATTAATGGAATTAAGAAAGAGAATGAGGACAGCTGGATATGTGGTTGATAAAGAGAGTGTTCTTAGAGATGTTGAAGAGGAAGAGAAGGAAGAAATGGTGGGAACTCATAGTGAGAAACTGGCGGTTTGTTTTGCGATTCTTGCTGGAAAACCGGGGGCCGAAATTAGAATAGTGAAAAACTTGAGGGTGTGTTGGGATTGTCATGAAGATTATTTCAAAGTTGGAAGGGAGAGAGATAATTTTGAGGGATAATAATAGATTTCATTGTTTATGTTCTTGTAAAGATTATTGGTAGCAAACGGGTGAAACTGTATTAATATCAAATATTTGAATATATTTTTTGAATGCAATTAGATGGATTTTTATAAAAATGGCATAATAATCATTCATTCAATTATCACCCTAGCCAAAAGTCCCCTCCCACTCAACCTCGACTTTGGCCGTGTTCCACGTCGGGCTCAAAACCAGATGTTCGGATATCTGGATTTTCGGATAGTGGTTTAGACTTGAGAAAAAGAAATAAAAAATCTATTTAAAAATACAATTTAATTTGTTAATGAGTTCAGAGTTAGGCTTGGATATAAAAACTAAAACCCAGTTATAGATGCAAATTTTGGGTCGACCTGAAATTGGATTATCTGAATTTAATATACTACTATAAACTATACACACCCTTATATTAAACAACATTTTGTAATAATCAAAGAAAATAAAGGCAAAACTGGAAAGCAAGCAAGATATCTTATTAAAACTCAACAATACTAGACATAAAATTTTCCAAGGTAAACATACATGTGCAATTTACCAAAAAATACCGTAAAACTTGTATATTCTAAAATTATAAGCAATGAAATTCTAATATGTATGTAGTCTCATAATGTGTTACATGGATATAAACCTAATTAAGAATTTGTGTCCCTGATAGATATATAAATTAATGCATAAAAGTAAAAAATTTGGACCCCTATAGGAGGATGAGCCATATTCATGTGCACCTCCTGAATTTGCAGGCGGTAAACATTATAGCAGTCTTTTTTTTTTTTTGGTGGATGTTAAGCTAAATAAGGTTTAATATAAAAACAAAAAGTGGCTTAAATTTACAAGTTAATATAGAAAAATGTTTGATTGATAAGTTTAGAATCACCTAAACATATGAATGAAACATGTAGCAAATTGAAGGAAAAGATAAGAGTGAGAGAAAATGGTTTAAGTAAAATTTCAAACATTGAATAGATTAAATTAGATTAAGTGTTTAAGCATACCAACCTCTAATAAATTCATGAGTGGAAATATATTTATTTGGAATGGAATGAGATTGAGTGTACAACCACCATATTCTACAAGTTATCATCAAGAATTGTGGATAATAATATCCCTTGTACATATTCACATCTTTTACTCCTCTCTTCCTTGTCTTTACTCGACAATGGCATTGACTCCATTTTCCTGCATTTTTATAACACCAATCATGTCTCTTGTATAAAAAAAATCCATCATATTTGTTTAATATCATAAAAAATTAGGGATTGTCGTGTAATAAATAGAAGTCGAGAAATGAAATCCAGATTTCATACAAACCACATAAATTATTTTTGAATTTTACTCTTAAAAATATAATTGAGCACATTTAGATCATATATTTTGTATTTACTTCTCAAATCTACCAATCTAAAAGCTTTATTAAACAAACAAAACAATACCTTTCAGGCACATTCTGGCTAATATTTTTCTTGACAAAAATTGGTTCCACGGGTGACTTGGATGTATTAATCCCTAAATCATCACCAATTGGCAAAATAAAAGATGACAATAATGGATCAGGTGCTGCATTAGCTGATGAAACTATATAAGAAGATGCTCCAAAATTAGACTGTAAATTTCCCTCTCTCAATTCCCTCCTCAACAATGACAGCATTGAAATTGAACCACTTTTTCTTGATTTTCTCTTTCGTTGCATGTAAGTATTGGTTAATGAATACATATAGATAGATACATAAAATCAACAAAAAAAATTCAATGAAAAGTCAAAGAGAATATAAATGCCAGTTTTTAGAACTTGCAAAATTAGATTGATAAAAGGATATCTTGAATATGTTTCCATGATGTAAAGTTATATGTGCTACCATGTCTACTCCCACCCTAACCATGCAAACGGGACACACCTGCAAAAGTCAAACAATTGACTTATTACAGAGATCCTAAATTCCAATAGTTCACTAAATTTGTAATTTTTAACATCTTCTATTTTGTGGTTTTCAATGTAAGTCATTTCTGAAACTGGAATACAACTTTGAGAGCTGAAATTAAGTCAATTAACGGATGCTAGGGTTATACATACCCCATTTTTTGCCTCAACAGGATGTTCGTCACCAATATGACAACACAAACCTGCTATATCAAAATAACCGCTGCAAAACGGACATTGGATTTCCTCCCTAATATCATCATCTACCTCAATGTCCTCGAACCCCATGAACATATCTGCATTCAGATTCATTTCTCTAATTTTCAATTTGCACAGATAAATTACACAAACAACTGTCTCTAGAACAAATTAAATAAAACCTCGAGAAATTGGAAGCGAAACAGAATAAATTCTATTACCGGAAGATCGTGATTGAAGAGCATGTTGATAACGCCTTGATGATGATGATGACAGGCGATCAATCCACGAATTAGCGTCCATTTTCGACGCTGGAAAAAGGTTGAATCAAAGATGAATTAGGGTTACGGAGGTGTAAGATTCTTTGATCCAGGGTAAATTGATGAACCCTAGATTTCAGATGAAGAGAAACGATTTGTATGGTGATTTTTTGAAAGGGAAAGAGGAAGAAGAGAGGAAATGGCAACTACGCGTATTATAAAGCCGTTAATACCGTTGTTAGAATTTTATATTTTAGGGTGTTTGTAAGTGCTTTGAAAGGGTGGTAATTTACTTAAAAAGATTTTTCTAACAGGTGCCATAAACATATGTTTAGGTTCATTCAATTTTCTTAAAATTTCCTAATTAAATGTTGTTACTTATTAATAAAGCTTATATTTCACATTCTTAACAGATGCATGGATTTTTAAATTTAATTGGAAGGTTAATGTTAATTAATGAACCTAAACATATGCTAGGGGCACATGTTTGAAAAACTCTTTACTTAAAAGGAAGTTATTTTTTCGCAAAAAAATTTATGAAAAATTTGAAAATTTTATTTTGAAACAAAATTATATTTATAGGTAAAACTGTCTATTTAATTTATATTTTTTCTAAGAATATATCTATTTTTCAAGTAAGTGATTACCCACTTTGGAAATAACTCATTAACTTAGTTGTACTAGTCTTCTTCAAAATAGTTAAGCTTATAAATCTTAATATTCTATTTTCTTTACCATAACATAAAAATAAAATACTTTCTTTCATTTCAAGATACACTTTAAATTATTATTAGATTATACTATATTAAATTGGATAGTTACTGGGGATGAGTCTCATGCATTTTAATTAAAGTGAGTTTAATAATATTTTAAAGTAAAAGTAATTGTCAATATATCATTTCACTGTATTAAATGAGATAGTTAGTGGGCATATAACGGTTGTCAAATGTTTGGAGAAAAGGGGGATCAATGCCGGCTCTAGTATTTGCAGACTATGCAACACCGGGGATGAAGATGTCGATCATATTTTTATCCGGTGTACTTTCGCAAGGAATATTTTATTATGGATCTTTAATTGGTGTGACATTACAATACCTTCTTTCAATTCAGAGGTGGAGCTCATTGAATATGGTGTAGGATGGGGGAATTGTTCAAAGAAAAAGAAACGCTTAGTACGATAAATCAATGCGCATTGTGGTGCATTTGAAAGGCAGGGAACGAGATCGTGTTTAAAAATACCCACAAGCCCTTCTTAGTTATAATTGGTGATATTATTTCAACCTCCTATATGTGGTTGAAATATAGGAGTACATTTTCTTGTAATGAGGTTGATTGGAGAATTTTCCTTTGTTGTCACTTTTGTAATTGTTCTTTTTCCGTCTTAGCGACTTGCTAAGTTTGAGTTTCGTTTAATATATTTGTCGTTTATAAAAAGAGTTAGTGGATATAGATCCCACTACTTTTTACTAAATAAGATAAATTTATAAAATATCACTTATTTTAAAATACTAGAAAATGAAAAGTGTATAACTTATTTTGAAATCGAACAAGTCACAAAACTAAAGTATAAATTACCTAACGAATATTTACCATTTTTTATCGTTTTAGTTTTAAAGGGTCTGCGCCTGACAAATAACTAATAGTTGAAGGGAGTTAAGAGTAACTTGTTGGGGGAAAGAAGAAGAAGCGCAAAGGAAAACGGGTTCCGATTTCTTCAGCAAAATTCAACACTATTCACTCCCATCGATCTCCAGATTCATTCAATGATCAGTTAACTATCAACTATTATTTCAATTCAACCGCTACGTAGAAGCATTTCGAATAGATCAAATAGATCGTCACGACTGTTCATCCTCGCAGATCTTTGTTGACGATCCTTCAGCCTTAAGTTGTTATAGATTCGGATCTGTAATTGTACTGATTTTCTGAATACATTTGGTGTTTACTGATCAATTTGTATTGGGAGAGTTAATTATTCAATGGCGACAAGGAACAGAACGCTTCTGTTTAGGAAGTATAGAGATGCATTGAAGAGCGTTAGGGCTCCGTCGACATTTGGTCCTTCAAGCTCCGGTGGTGGTGCGGTGATTGAGTTGGCTAACGCCGGCTTGCTTAAACAAAATCGTAATTATGCTCCTATCAGTACTGAAGATCCCGGGACTTCATCGTATGTTTTCTCTATCCTTTGTGTGTTTTTTCTGTATTTATGAATTGTAAAGTTTCATGTTGAATTCAAGTCATTCTTTTGCTAATCGAGTAATTTAGAATATAATTAGGTTTAATTGCACGATCTCAATGCATTTCTGTATATTATTCCCAACGGAAAATGTGTCCAGCTAACATGAGTAATCCTAGGGTTTGGGTTTAAAATACACTTCTGATCTGATAGATTGAAGGTTGGGTTTATCATAACCTAGTCTGCTTGGTAATTCTTAGAAAATATCTCTCTTTTGGGAAAAACGAGAAAAGTCAGTGCTTCAACAAGTTAAAAACATGGAAAATTTCTTCGAGAGATTAATTAATTAGTGTATTAGGGCTTCTGATATTGTCACAGGCGAGACTGTTTGCACAAGTAGCTGAGATTACTCATATGCTTCAATCAGACTTTTATTTTCTGTAATCTGTACCAATAACCAATTACTTATATTTGCAAATTAATCAACTTAAATACATTATCCATCCTCTCGCTTTATAATAACAATTAAAAATTAGTTATTTTTTTACAGTGCAGGAGCACTAACTATAGGTCTTCCTCCTGCTTGGGTTGATGTATCTGATGAAATAACAGCAAATGTGCAACGTGCAAGATCTAAAATGGCTGAGCTGGCAAAAGCTCATGCAAAGGCCTTAATGCCTTCATTTGGGGATGGTAGAGAAGATCAACACAGGATTGAGAATCTAACCCATGAGATCACTGATCTTTTAAAAAAATCAGAAAAAAAATTAAAGAAATTATCTGCTGGTGGGACTTCTGAGGATTCCAATATTAGGAAAAATGTGCAGGTAATAATAATAATAATAATAATAATAATAATAATAATAATAATAATAATAATAATAATAATAGTAAAATATAATAATTATAATAATAATAATAATAATAATAATAATAATAGTACTAATAATATAATAATAATAATAAATAGTCGCGTCTTGATAATTGGTTAATAATATACTTGCTTACATCTGAAATTGATTTTTCCTAATAAGTTACAAACAATTTTTTTTCAAATTTTGATTGCAGCGGTCTCTTGCAACTGATCTTCAGAGCCTTTCAATAGAACTCAGGAAGAAGCAATCAAGTTATTTGAAACGCCTGCAGCTGCAGAAAGAGGTCTCTACTCTCTATTAATTAATTATCTTAATTATAAATATAGTTTATAAACACAATATGAATGTGGTAATCTGATACATATTATCATATTGTGAGATTCATATTTTTTTTGAACAGATATTGTGAGATTCATATGACGGTTGTTTTAATTTTGTTCTAGGGCCCAGATGGGGTTGATCTAGAAATGAATCTAAACGGAAAGCAATCTAAAAGGGATGATGATGATGATGAGTTCGATGATATGGTATGTTGAATTTGCTATTATTTAGTCACCATTAAAATAAAGTAAATAACTTTTATTGTTAATATGAAATTTTATGGCATTAAAATCATGTATTATGAGTATGTAGGGTTTCAATGAACATCAAATGGCCAAATTGAAGAAAAGTGAGGCTTTCACAGTCGAAAGAGAAAAAGAGATTCAACAGGTTGGTTCAAATCATTTTTGTTTTTATTTTTATTTTTATTTTTATTTATATTTTATTTCTTTTTTGTTTTTGTTCCCATCTATCTATTCTATATACTAATCCAATCATTTTTGAAGGTTGTGGAATCGGTAAATGAGCTGGCACAAATCATGAAAGATCTTTCTGTCCTTGTCATTGACCAGGTCCAAAAATAATAAAATTTTCATTATATTATATTGTATATATATGGTGTGTATGTAACTGGTACAATTTTGTGAAAACAGGGAACTATTGTTGATAGAATAGACCACAATATTCAAAATGTTGCAGCATCAGTTGATGAAGGCCTTAAACAGCTACAAAAGGTAGTTCTCCTTATTTTATTATTATATTATTATTATTATTTTGTTAATTCCTTAAAAAAAGATTAGCGTGTTATTTAATTATAATAATTTGCAGGCGGAGAGAAGTCAGAAGCGAGGTGGGATGATAATGTGTGCTACAGTACTTGTTATCATGTGTTTTGTAATGCTGGTTCTCTTAATCCTGAAGGAAATTCTTTTCTAATCACAAAATTACTGTTTTGACCCTTACCCAATTATAATTAAAATGCAAAAATGAACCATTATCGGTGTGTGTATAATTCAGTGAAGTGGCTTGTTGTTGAAGGTCATGTATAGAGGATTTTATACTGTAATTTTGGGGATTAACTGACTAGCTTCTTGTTTTTGTATTGATTTATTATTCATTAAATATAATGGAAGTGAGAACAAATTGGTTTCATTTTATGACAAATATTTTAGAAAAGTTAAAATAGAAAATGGACGGTAATTTTGGAAGAGATAGCAAATAACAAGTTGCATATAGAAATATAAAAAATCCAATGGACACGCTCCTATTAGAAAATGGACAGTAATTTTGTGTTAAAGTCAAGCTAGCCAAACAATACCATGCTTGGCGCCAAATACTCTGTCGCCAAAGGGATAACATTGTGTTAAAAGAAATTTTTATTCTAATTTGTGATTGGTTTGGAGTATTGTTGCGGGTAATAAAGGGATCGGGAGGGTAATTTTGAGACGCGTATGCCTTTTAACACGGATTTAACACCAACGACACCTTGTGCTCTTACAAAAATATCACAACCATTTTAACATTACTCTATGAAAAATTTATAACCATAAATTGTGCAAAATGCTTATGATAAAAAAAAATCAAATAAAAGCGATCGCAGGAACACAGATTCAGCCACATTATGGTCGAACAAGCAATTAACAAAGTATGAGGGTTCATCACTTCATTGACATTTACCTCGAACAAGCAATTAACAAAGTAATGAAAAGGAATACTGAATACTGCTTCACTTTCACATTCACTTTTGGGAAAATAAATAAATACTCCCTTTGTACCACAAAAAATTTACATTTTCCCTACAAAAATTATCCCACAAAAAAGTTTCCATTGCTCAAATATGAGGACTCACTTAATAAAATGGAGTATTATTATCATGTACTTCATCACTAAGACGGGTGCCAATCATTCCGTCTCTTTGGTGTGAGTTTTCCGCCACTTTGGAGACACCATTGGCACGCCCATGCAGTGATTCCGCCGGTTGGATGCTCGTCGCTTTGGAGACGGGAAGGAAGGTTGCGTTAGTTTGGTGGGTGGGGCCCAAAGGGGTATTTTGTGTGTGTGTGTTTTGTAATGGTGGGTCCCAAAAAATTAAAGGGAAGTGGTATTATTGGGATGAGTACGTCAGTTTAGTGTTGCTCAAACACTTAGTGATGTTCTATGGAGTCGACCAGTCACACGGTCTATTTTGGGAAGATTAAAGTCTATCAGTCTTAGAAGGGAATTGAATCAATCGCACGGTTTATTTTAGTAATTATTTCATATTAAAATACATTTTGACCAAATAAAATTACGATTTGTAATAATTATTAGATTAGAAGATATACATAAATATTGTACAGATTTATATAGATTTGTTCATATCCCTTCCATAGTTGTAGGACATTGTAATGTATATATTGAGGTGTAAATCAATGAGAATGGCAAGCAATTATTCTCTAACCTTTTATGGTATCAGAGCTAAACCTAATTTTCTTCTCCTAAACCCTCTCCTAAGCTTCGGCCGCCGCCCTCCTTGCTCACCATGACCGGCGAAAAACAACCTCCCACCATCACCAAACTTCACCCGGCGGTCATTGTTACCAACATCCGGTCATTTATTCCGATTACCCTTGAGATGGAAAAAGGCCACTACACTTCTTGGGCGGAATTGTTCAAAATTCACTGCCGCGCCTTTGAAGTTCTTCACCACATTCTTCCCGAAACCAAACCTTCCTGTTCAACCGATCCACATGAAGATACATGGCCTCGTCTCGATGCTATTGTTCTTCAATGGATCTACTGCACCATCTCAAACGATCTCCTCCACACCATTCTCAAACCAGACACCACGGCCGCCGATGCTTGGACCGCCCTGTCCAATATTTTTCAAGATAACAAATATACACGGGCGGTGTATCTCGAGAACAAGTTCTCTAACGTCAAACTTGATGCTTTTTCTAATGTTTCTTCTTATTGTCAGGAACTTAAGGTGATAGCCGATCAACTCGCCAACGTTGGATCTCCCGTCCCGGACCACCGTCTTGTCCTACAAATGATCGCCGGCCTCAACGATCAATATGACGGTGTCGCAATGATGATCCAACAAACAAAGCCACTTCCGGACTTCTATGAAGCGCGTTCTAAGTTATGTTTGAAGGAAACCCGCAAGTCAAACATTGCCTCCAACGCCGCCGCTACGGCGGCCACCGCCCTGCATGCCGCCACCACAGCCCCCAATGAAGAAAACAAAAACAGCAACTCCTCTGAATCCCGTGGCTCCTATTCTGGTCGAGGTCGCGGGTCGGATTTTCGTGGCAGGGGTCGCGGTAGTGGTCGAGGCCGCGGCCGGGGTCGCAGTTATCAAAACTCGGGAAACCACCAACAATCCTTTTCCCCTTACCCACCCATGCAGTGGCCCTTTAACCCATGGAAATATCCTCCCTGCCCATACCCTACTATCGGATGGCGCAACCAACCATCGAACCCGTCCCCCTCCCAAGCACCGGGTATCCTTGGTCCTCGTCCGCAACATCACTAAAACGGCGGTCCTACCCCAACTGATATTGAGCAGGCTTTCCACACTATGACACTCAACACCCCTGACCAAAACTGGTACCTCGATACTGGAGCAACCTCGCACATGGCACACTCGACATGTAGTTTCTCGTCTTATTTTAATAATGGTATTAATACTAACGTCCTTGTCGGGGATGGCTCCCTTTTACCCATACACGGTACCGGCCATCAAACCCTCCCTCACCCTCCAATTAAACTTAAAAATATTATTCATGTTCCTAATATTATTAAAAACCTTCTCTCTGTACGTCGTTTAACTAATGATAACAATATTACTCTTGAATTTGACAAATTTGGTTTCGATGTGAAGGATTACCAGACACGGATTCCCATACTACGATATAATAGCACGGGCGATCTATACCCACTCACCTTCTCCGCTTCCACAACACACCGCACTTCTCCATCTGCTTTTGCCGTGTTATCTCAAGATCTTTGGCATCACCGTCTCGGTCATCCTAGTTTAGCTCATTTACGTTTACTTAAAAATAATCTCTCTATTAGTTGTGGGAAGATCAATAACAATAAATTGTGTCAATCTTGTATTTTTGGCAAACATATTAGATTACCTTTTTATGAATCGTTGTCTAGCACTTCTTTACCTTTTGACATTGTTCATAGTGATTTATGGACCTCCCCAATCCCATCCTCTGGAGGCCATCGCTACTACATACACTTTCTTGATGACTACACAAACTATCTATGGACATATCCTCTTAGCCACAAATCACAAGTATACTCTATTTTCTTAAATTTCTCCAAACTCATCAACACACAATTTAACCGTCCCATCAAAACCTTCCAATGTGACAATGGAAAAGAATATCTAATACACAATTTCACAAATTTTGCAATAATAATGGTATGCTCTTCCGATTCTCTTGTCCCTACACATCTTCCCAAAATGGTAAAGCCGAACGCAAAATCCGCTCCATTAATAATATCATTCGTACACTCATTGCCCACTCACACGTCCCTCCTTCCTTCTGGCACCACGCCTTACAAATGGCCACATACATTCTCAACATCCTTCCTAGCAAACTTCTTAACTCCGCCACACCCACCTCAGTCTTATATAATCGCACCCCATCCTACACCCACCTTCGTATCTTTGGTTGCCGATGTTACCCCCTTATTCCATCTACCAACATTCACAAACTCGATAAACGATCATCTCCTTGTGTTTTTCTCGGTTACCCTTCTAACCATCGGGGGTAAAAATGCTATGACCTTACCTCTAAAAAAGTCATCCTCTCTCGACACGTTATCTTTAACGAATCCGTATTCCTGTTTACCTCTCTTAACACACCATCTCCTTCTTATGATTTCATACATACTAACATTCACCCATCCTTTTGATACCGATCCCAATCGGACACCCACAACCCCACACCCACCAACCCTCCTACCCCCACGGTTCCCTCCTCGGGTCCTCCAAACCCGCAACCCAATTCTGTCCCACACCAAACAGCCCCGGGTCAAACAAATTCCCAACCTCATTCGGTCCCCACTCAATCTACCCCGGCTCACACACAGTCAAACCCCCCTTCCCGGTCAAACATCGAACAATACCATTCCACCACCACACTCACCGGTTGTCCCACCCCCTCCTTCTCGGAACAACCCTCCTCCACCAACACAAACCCGCACTATGACTACCCGTATTATGATCGGTACCTCTAAACCAAAACAACAATTTAACCTAAATACCTCTACCACCATTTCATCCATCCCTAAGAACCCCACCGATGCCCTTTCCGACCCAAATTGGAGCCATGCCATGACCGACGAGTTTAATGCCCTTATTTCTAATAAGACGTGGGAACTAGTCCCTCGTCAACCTAATATGAACATTATTCGTTGCATGTGGATTTTTAAACATAAAAAGAAATCTGACGGATCTTTTGAGCGATATAAGGCTCGTTTAGTTTGTGATGGCAGGTCTCAACAGGTTGGCATCGATTGTGGAGAAACATTTAGTCCGGTGGTTAAACCTTCTAGTATTCGTGCCGTTTTAACCATCGCACTATCAAAGTCCTGGCCTATTCACCAATTGGATGTCAAGAATGCTTTCTTACATGGAAATTTGGACGAGACAGTATACATGCATCAACCCATGGGGTTTCGTGACTCACACCTCCCAAACCATGTTTGTTTATTGAAGAAATCACTATATGGTTTGAAGCAGGCTCCACGTGCATGGTATCAAAGGTTTACGGACTATGTTTCCACCCTTGGTTTCACTCACAGCAAATGTGATCATTCACTATTTATTTATAATAACGGGACAGACATTGCTTATATTCTTCTATATGTTGACGACATCATCCTCACCACCTCGTCCGATGCTCTTCGTCAACCATTCATGACACTTCTTGCCAAAGAATTCGCCATGAAAGACCTCGGTCCCCTCAGCTACTTTCTTGGCATCTCGGTAAAACGGAACAGCAACAATATTTTCTTATCTCAACATAAATATGCTCAGGAAATTCTCGAACGAGCAGACATGTCTTCATGTAACCCGGTTGCCACTCCGGTTGATACAAAACCGAAGCTCAGTGCCACGTCAGGCACTCCCGTTGGCAACCCCACTTCTTACCGTAGCCTCGCAGGGGCATTGCAATATCTTACTTTTACAAGACCCGATATCTCCTATGCAGTGCAACAACTTTGCCTTCACATGCATGCTCCTCGATCCACCCAATGGGATGCTCTTAAACGTGTTCTTCGCTACATTAAGGGCATGCTCACATACGGTCTATATCTCTACAAAACACCTCTCACACATCTCGTTTCTTATACCGATGCTGATTGGGCCGGCTGCCCCGACACCCGGCGTTCAACCTCCAGATAGTGTGTTTATCTCGTTGACAATCTATTATCATGGTCGGCCAAACGGCAAACTACTCTATCTCGTTCTAGTGCCGAAGCCGAATATCGCGGTGTTGCTAATGTTGTCTCAGAAACATGTTGGTTGCGAAACTTGTTGCTCGAGCTACACCAACCGATCACCCATGCCACGATGGTTTATTGTGACAACGTCAGCGCCGTTTATCTCTCTGGTAACCCCGTTCAACACCAACGAACCAAGCATATTGAGTTAGACATCCACTTTGTTCAGGAAAAAGTCCAACGCGGTCAAGTTCGAGTTCTCCACGTACCGTCCCGATATCAAATCGCGGACATATTCACAAAAGGGTTACCCAGACTTTTATTTGAAGACTTTAGATCCAGTCTCAGCATCTGGTATCCTCCCGCTGCGACTGCGGGGGTATATTAGATTAGACGATATACATAAATATTGTAAAGATTTATATAGATTTGTTCATATCCCTTCCATAGTTATAGGACATTGTAATCTATATATTGAGGTGTAAATCAATGAGAATGGCAAGCAATTATTCTCTAACCTTTTAATAATAACAAGTAAAAGGAGCATTGATGAAGGGAAAGTAAAGATAGTAGCTAGAGAGAGCGCCACACAGTAATGGTAACATTATTGATCGAGGTTGAGTTGTGGTGACCGTGGCCAACTTCGTCTTGTGGTGGGTGTTGTTTGTACCTTTCTCCTTACTACCTTCATGTACCTTCTGATTCGATTTCCCTTTAATTATTATGCTTAATTTGATATACAAATGATGGATGGTGGTTGTATTTCTAGTTTATATTTATACCATATAACCTAATTCATACATTACATCTTATGTTTTATAATAGTTATACAATTTATTTCAAAATTTATACATGTAGTGAAGAAATAATTTTTAATGATGTATATTTTTATAGTTGCCTTTTTTTTTTATACTTCCTCCGTATCAAAATAAGTGAATAAATTTTTGAGACAAAATAAGGTAATAAGAGATTAGTAAATTAAAATGGGTAATTACAATGGATGGGCCCCAAATATAGGAAGATGACAAAAATGGATAGGACTCACACCTTTAATGATGTTTAAAGGGGATAAGTAAGGGTAAAAGGGATAATTTATATATAAAAATTTACCAATAAGGAAAGTGATTCACTTATTTTGATACACCCCGAAAAAGAAAGTGATTAACTTATTTTGATACGGAGGAAGTATTATACTCCCTCTGTCCCACAAAAAACTTCTCATTTGACTTTTGCACAAGTTTTTAGGTGATAGTTAGTGGTGAGGTCATTGATAATAGTTAGTGATTAAAATAATAGTTTTTTATTTTGTGTAGCCCATCAGATATGTGAAATGAGAAGTTATTTATGAGACAAACATTTAGAGGGAAATGAGAAGTTTTTTGTAGGACGGAGGGAGCAGTTGGAAATGAAATTAATTTAGAAACACCTCTTTGACACGAGTTGAAGTTAAATATATAAATGAAATACTGAAAAAATGTGTATTGTGGGATCAATTAAAAAATAATTGAGGGGCAAATTCTGCAAATTGTTGAAAAAGGAGCGAAAACAATTTTCATGGAGATGCGGGGTATCGATCCCCGTACCTCTCGCATGCTAAGCGAGCGCTCTACCATCTGAGCTACATCCCCAATTTGTTATCTGATTAATTCATATATTATTTAATAATTCGGTTTGACTCTAATATTCGAAATTAACTATATACTTAATATACCAAGTCAGATTATAAAAATCATGTCATTTAAAATGTTTGTTTTATAACCCCGCTGCAGCGCGCGAATTACTATTTCATATATTTTTGGTCTTTTCTTCTATATTTGGAATTGGGTTTTACTTTATCTGCCCTCTGGTTTAGGGTTTATAATCGATATTTTTTCACTTATTTTGCTTATATATTTTCATCTTTTGCATTTGGGTTTTTCTTTTGCTCACTGCATTCATTTCTTCCATATGATCATTAAGTGAAATAGGGTTGTTTTTTTTGGTTAAAACCCTAGCAATCAAGACTCCTCATTGGTGGTGGTGGCAAGTGGTGGTTTGGTGGCGGCTGCAGATGGTTGGTTTGGTGGTGGTAATGGATGATGGTGACTAAAGAGGACAAAGAAGGTGAATAAATTACACAAATAGTCCTTTACATGGTTAATAACCAATACCTCATGTGCAGGGCATATAGGTGATTTAACGGAAGAAATTAATGATGTATATTAAAAAGAGCAAATATGCAACAAAATGGTAAATAAACAAACATATCTCCAACACAATACATTTTAAAACCAAATCTTGATAACATTTGTTTTTCTTTAACATTTTGTTCCTACTTGATGTACTGAGACACCCACTTAAAGCCATCACCATACCCCATTTTCCTAACAATTGAACACATGAACACCTCCAAAGGCCGAACACCTGAATTCTCCAAATTAACCTTACCTTTCCCAGTGGTCAAACCGGTCAACCCCATGTGGTAACGCAACTCATCTTCTGATGCAGCATAAGGGATATCAATTTTGTTGCCTAAAATCAAGAAAGGAACAGTCGCTAATGACTCATCTGACAGCAGTGCATCAAGTTCTTTTTTTGATTCTGCAAATCGTTCTTTGTCGTATGCATCCACTAGGTAAACAACAGCATCCACCTTTAAATGTTCAAAACAACAACTCTTATACATACATATAACAAACGAAACAAATTTCGAAAAAATCGGCTTTAAATGATGCAAATAATTCACTTAAATGTGGAAATTTTATGAAAAGTAAATACATTTTTAGTAACCAACAATTCATCATCTTTCAGTATAAATAAAAATCAATCATAATTAGCAAATCAGAGGTAACGCTAGTGGTTTTACACACGAATTAAGGGTTTTACTACCGAGAAGCAATGTCACTCTCAACCACTTGCATGTTGTTTACAGAAACAGAAGTATATTTTGACCCTATTGGAGTACTTCCTAGATAAATGTTGGTATTTTTATATCCAATGTACACCAATAATAAAAAAAAGGAAAAAAAACAAATCAAGCTTACAGAATCATCCATGTTAATTTTGAAAATTAGAGAAGACGGTGAAGGTGTCGGATATTAATCTAATTGATCTCAACAGAATGACTTGAACTACGGACTAGCATCATGACAGACCAATATGCACGAAAAGAATCATATTATTTTTAAGTATAGCACATTGAAAAGTTTATTGATTTAATCAAATTACTATACCTTGGCATAATAATCCTTCCAGACTCTACGGGCGATCTGATGACCTCCTAAATCGAAAGCTTTGAACTTAATTTGTCCAATACTCAGTTCTTCAGATGTCGGATACTGTGTTGGCTGATGCTGAACAAGTCTCTGCCACCAACACAAAACAAATTTAACAATTAACAAATCCATTAATTCCATCAACTGCTAGTGTGGATTTAAACAATTGATATTATCAGACACTGGTAACAGCAAATTCTAGCAAATCTCGGATAGTGGAAGAAAAACTAACCTCGTCTTTCAACATATGAAGCAAAGTGGTTTTACCAGCATTATCGAGCCCTAAAAACAAGATCTTAGCTTCCTTTTGCCATAGACCTAACGATGCCAAAACTCCATAAAACCAGTCCAACAAAAACATGATTACTACTCTCTACGAACTCGATTAACCTCGATTTTTGCCGAATTGATCGACTTAACGAACTCAGAGGTTCGTGAATTCTTTAATTGGTCGATCGATTTACCGTACTGTGATTATATATAGTAAACCCTAGAACAAGAAAAGCATAACAGAAATCATATTTTGGGTGGCATAACTTGGAAATTTAGGCGTTTTGGGTAATATATTTGTGCGTACGTGGAGTGAGAGAGAGAAAGAAAGAGTGGTGGGTGATTGTTGTAGTGGAATGTGAGCCGTTGGATCTATTGAAGCCGGTTAATCATGAAGAGTGAGTGTTATTGAACCAATCAGATTACAGAAAAATGTAATTATTGTGTCATCGAATGAATTTGAGCCGTTAGATTGATTGTTTATAATTAGCTGCTCAGATCTTTCATATTTACATGTTGCCCCCTTAAGAATACCCCATATTTTAAGTTCGGTCTGTTTATTCAACTTTATGCATTATTTCCCCTATACTTTTAGGTTCATCATCTTAGCCAGAATTCAGTAATTTGTAGCTTACATTCCATACTCCAACTGTTTTTTACCCGTATTGATAATTACCAGGGGTGTTTCCGAGATTTTAAAGGCTCAGTGCGAAAACATGAAAATGTGCCCCTGAATACGAGATTTTTTAAAAAATTTGGACTATCTAATTTTTTATATTAAATTATTAAGTTGGCTTAAATTTTAATATTATATAGTACTCCCTCCGTCCCACAAAAAACTTTACATTTCTCCTTCAAATTTTGTCTCACAAAAAAGTTTACATTTCTCAAATTTAGGAGGTCCACCTAATAAAATAATAATATTACCGATCATTCAACCAATAAAACACTTTCTCTCTCCAATCTACCCTTATATTTTAATCAAAAGTATTACAAATGACCCCACCACTAACTATCTCCTAAAATATTGTGCTCATGAGAAATGTAAAGTTTTTTGTGGGACGGAGGGAGTAGTATATAAGATATAGAAAAATTAGGCCCCTATAAAATATGGGTCATGCACCTCCTCAAGACACCCCTGCTAATTACACACTGTCCTAAAGTCTTGTACGCAAAGTGATTGGTGCATAATTTATTAAATTATGTCGATTCATAATTATATATAAAAATATAATATAATGGTTACGTGATTAAAAGTTTGTTATATTTAAATGATTAACTTATCATTAAATACGGAATTTTTACAGTATACATATCTTTGATGCAATTCTTATTGGATCATTCGCCTGGTAGTCAAGAGTCATGTTCCCATTCTTTTGGAGGATCATCACCGCAATCTGGTATTGTTTATAGGACTTCGTAGTCTTCAGTTTGATTGGTATTGTAATAAATTTAATTGATCGAGATATCGCAATAAGTTCTTCGAGATTTCTAACATGCAATGAAGATCTAGAAAAGGAACTTCATATATTTTCTAAATTTAGAGTGGTTCGTAAATTTGTACAAGACAATAGCTTTCTTGAAAAAGATATTACCATTTATAATGGACTTCTATGAATGAAAGAGCTTAAATAGATGAAAAAAGCTGCATGGGTAGCTTAATTCACACCTTATCGATCAAATTGTCAATAAAACTCTTAAATAACGAGGGGTACAAAATTGGTATAATGCGATGTTTGTAGTTTTGATCAATTTCAAGTAGAGTAAGGATATACCTTTTGTGCCTACCCATTTATCAAAACATGTGTGAAAATCAAATGATGATATTAAAAAAGATAATTAGTAGATTACATATGTTATCTTTTGGATTACATATGTTATCATTTCTCTTTCAAATAATGCGAGTATTAAATCATTTGGTCAAACACAAAACACACATTTTGCCCTCTTGTTTCTAATATAATATTCCGATAGTTAATGCTCAAAGCAGTTCAAAGCAGGGGCAGAAAATATGCATTACATTTCCCAATTGTTTGATATCTATTAAAAAGGGCCTAAATACTCCGTGTCAATAAAAAAAAATAAAAAAAAAATAATCTTAAAGTCTAACTTCTCAATAGCTCAGATCTCAAGTTTGGGCCCTCTATAGCTCATCCTGCACATATTTAAAAAAAATTAAAAAGATGATTAAAATGTGGCTTGGTAAACAAGAAATTAAAACATAACTTGTTTAAAAGTTTTGATCATGTTTACCTTGACATCGGTTTCTTCAGACTCGTCTTCGTCCGTTTCTGCATCATCATTCTCGGCCTGTACCAAATGTGTTCTCATTAATTAATTAATCATACTTCAAAAATTAATTAATGGAATTTTTTAAAAGAAAAAGTAGAGAGAGAAAGACTTACATCAGATTCAATTGGGTCATCCTTTGATTCCTGTAAGGGAAAAAGGTAGGGAGTTAGATGCAAGCTAATGTATTTGCTACTTTTGTGGATTCTGTTTCTGTTTCTGTTTTTGGTATTTGTTTGTTTGCTGTTGACTTCTGTGCCAAACCAGAAACACTTTTTCCCAAAGTATATATTATACAGAAATTATATTCTGGGAAAAAAAACTATTTTTTCTTATTAAAATCAATTTAGGAAATTCTAAGGAATGAGAAGAGTGATGATACCTCCTCTTCTTTCTTCTTTTCTAGCTCTTCAAATAGAGCCTTCTCAGCCTATTATAATTGAAATAAGTATAAGATTAAGAAAATGCAAATATAAAAATAACAATTTTATAGATACAAAAGCAACATACATCTTTTTGTTTGCCCCATGTTTCTTCCGCCATTTGTTTCGCATATTCAGGATCATCACATATCAAAACATTGTCAAACAAAGTTCCTGATTTCACCTGAAAACAAAAACAGATCACATTTATTGAACATTCAATCCTCAAAGATGGATAATTACACACACCAAACACAATCCAAAAATAATTACACACAGTCACACACTAAACACATTCAAAAAATAATTACCTGCCACAACTCGATACCAACATATTTCAACTTGGGGAAAACATAGAGATCAGGGTCATCCTTAAAATCTAAAAAGATATATAAAAAAAAATTGTCAATAAAATCAGGAGTAGATATTATACAGAATCAGATATATGTAAGTCTGTAACAACTTCAGAAATGAAATGAGAAATACCAGGGTTGTCAATCATTGGTGCCTTCCACTTTCCTTTGTAGTTAGGGTTCTTGATTTTCTGTTATTAAAGAAACTTATTTAGGAAAATATATTCTACTTATTATTATGAAAATGTTAGCTGAAATTTGAATTCTACAAACCTTTGCCTTCCATGGACCCTTGTAATCAGGGTTTGGAATAGTTGGAACTGTCCACTCACCATCTTCTTCATCATCCCAATCTTCTGGCTGATATTTTATTTCATATTATTCAGAAATTAATTAATAGCATAATCTCACAAAAACCAGAATTTAAAGCAGAAAAAGCCTACCTTTTTGGCATCTGGGTCTGCAATCTCCTTTGGGATGTCATCATAACCCTGATAATTATTAACAAAAACGGTTAAGTTTAAGTTTCCCATTTGAATCTTGAAAAAAAAAATCAGAATTCCATGGTATTAACTTTAATACCTCGGGTTTTATGTCTTCAGGGTCAGGAATAAACTCCTTCTCATCCCAATCTTCAGGCTGTTAATATCAAATTAAAATTGAATGAATATTCGTGACAAATTTAAAAATTGCACAAACAAACTATTTCCCAATTGTTTGAAATTTGAATCTACCTTTTTGGCCTCAGGGTCCTTAATCTGTTTTGCTGGGAGAAGATCCCAATCAGAGTACAAACTTCCTGTTTGTTTTTCTTCATTGTCAATAAGAATGCTGTAAGTAGCATCAGGGCGAAGAATGAAGGTGTAAACATGTGAAAGCTGGTCAGTTTCACAAGGAACATCTTTCTTGATCAATTTGTTTTCATCATTGTATGTGAGAATTGCATGAACTTTTTTTGTGGCATACCCACAAATATCAGGTCCAAACATGATGCTGCAAATATTAATAATATTAAGCATTAGCAATTAATAACAGGAACAAAAATCAGATGAAACTTTATGGGCAGGTGTTATGTACCTGTATGGGGTGTCACCACCAAACTTCTTTTGATCCACATCACCACTGAGCAACTTCATGTAGCCACCACCACAATCAAGCTTCTGTTCATGCTTAACAGAAAATTGGAAAACTAAAGTTTGATCCTTGTTGCTGAATTCAGGGTATTCAGCTGAAATTGCATAAAATCTGTAGTCTTCACTCGTTTGGATACCTATTACCAGAAAAGGAAGACAAAACAAAAATTATATCAGCTGCTTATAAACTCTATAACCTATGACACATTTACATTGATAAACAGTTCATCAATCATAATCAAATTGGCAAAGAAGCTACCTTTATCATTAGCATCTCCATTCCATTTTCCAGAAGTGTAATTCCACTCCCCAGCCATGCCTTCATCTTTCTTCCACTCAGATTTAACCCACCTGCTTTCCCATCCATCTGAAATAAAACATTGAACCAAATGTGTACATCAACAAAAAAATAAATCATGTAATGTAATAAATATTAGGTACATTAACAAATAACTCCGATCTGATCATACAATCACGTAATTAGCACATAGCTCAAGCTAAAGCCAAAGCCACAAACTAAAACTCTAAATTCCTTTCGTTTCATCACTCTCTGGACAGATCAAATTCAAGTTACAGCGGTTCCGTCTACAGACAGATTCAAATTCACTCTGATCTCGATTGATGTATCAATATCTAATGCATATACTTGAAATTCACAAAATAATGAACAATCTGAGCTAGAAGGAATAGATCCAGTCATCATAGTCAAATCGCATTAACAAAATATCAAATTTATTCACAACATCAAACCCAATCATCATCACAGTTTCAAAATGCAATGTAGAATTACCTTCAAAACGTTCCTCAAAAAAGACTTTAGCAGAAGCAATTGAGAAGAGAGTAAGTAGAGAGAGAACGGCAAGAGAGCTAGGGTTTAACCTCCGATTCGCCATGTCTACACAGAGTGTGTGTGAGATCACGAGGTATAGACTAGGGGTTTATATATGCGACTTCGTCTTTGGAAATCACATTTGGATCAACGTTGAATTTTAGAATCCACGGTGTCACATATGGTGACGTGGACGAATGGGAGATGGACATGTAACGCATTTGTGTCATGGGTGCAACCTGGCTGACGTTTATTGGGTGTTACTACGAGCCGGCTACTGCCGAGTGCAGATGTAGACTTCACTCTTCAGTAACGGAATTAGGTATTTACGAGAATAGCCCTCTTCTTTAAATCTAAAATTAATCAACTTAAAGTTATCTTTAAGATTTTTGACAATATTTTAACATTTATACTAAAAGAATATTCTTTTAATTCCTCTCCGATAGGTTGATATTTAGATTTCCAGTAAGATAAATGATATTTCTCCAATTTTTTCTTTCTAGTTATATATCTACCAATTTTTAAGAGCATCTCCGATACAAGTTTTCTAAAGCTTTTTACCTCTTAAGTAGGTCAATTGAAGAAGGTTTATGACCTTCTAAGAAAAAGTTTTTGTTTCAAAAGTTTATTCTTCTATAAGTCTTTTTTATGACACAAAATAAGCTTTATCTACATCTATATGCATTGGAGCAAAAGCTTTTTTGAAAGCTTATTCATAAAAATACTAGCAGGGTACTCGCGCAATGCGACGACGGGTACCGTGAAACCTATGTTTTGCGGCGAGCAAATATTGTTCGGTTACATGAAAAAACATTAGTGTTACTTTACTACTTGCATCAAAAGACATTTTAAATATCGTTGTTCTGTTAAACAAATGATGGGCTGATAAACAAATGATGAGTTTTTTTAGCAGTTGTGATTGAAGAAGGAACTACGGCTAAAAGCCTAACACTGTGTTCCACACTTTTAAATGAAAGAAAAGAAAAGAAAGGAAGTGAAGTAAAGAGAAGAGAAGAGAAATTAAGAAGAAAATATTTTCCCTTTTTGTGTTCCCATGTCGGATAGAAAAGAAAAGAAAATAATCGTTTTTTGTGTTCCTGAGTTGGAGAGAAAGGAAAAAAGTTAACACATACACAATTTTGTCCTTAAAATATAAAGAAATTAGGTAATGACAAGGTTAGTTTGGTAATTGCAATTAATTAAAGCTTCTCTTCTCTCCAAATCTTCCCACTTTTGGGAGGAAGATTAGCAGAGAAAATATGGCCATAATTTCCCTCCCCTTTTTTTCCTTTCTTTTATAAAACAAACTCTGGAACATAATAAAAAATTTATTTCCTTCATTTTCTCTTCTCTTCTCTCCAAATTAAAGCTTTGGAACACAGTGTAAAACAACGGAGTAAAATTGGGGCTTTTTTTAGACTACATTTGGGTCGGTTAAAAAAAGTAAAGATGGTGGTGGGTTGTAACAAACGTATAGGGTATATCAATGGGGGGCTGCAATAAAGCAAAGTAAGCAAGTAGCTTAAGTGGTTAACACGCACGCCTAACTCCCAAATGTTCATGGATTCGATTTCCCTATGCTGTGTTTTAATATTTTGGGTCTCTTAAGTGTTTAAAACATTTCTTAAAGTAGAAAGGGGAAATTAAGACCTTCCATTAGTCGTATGCATAAATGCTTTATTATTAGTAAAGATTAAGTGAAAAGTCTAGGTGTCATTTTCAATAAGTCATTGCAATGACTTAACCATTGTGGATGCTTTAAACTTAACATGTATAATCTATTAATTATCTTTTCTTATATCATCTTTTGATTTTGACACTTGTAGTGATTAAATATGTATGATAATAAGAAAAATTAGAAAAACTACCATTACTCTTTCCGAAAATGGATACATCGATTTTAAGATATATTCATTGAAAGCTTTCTTTCTATGAGAATTCAAATTATTAACAAAATAAATAAACATTTTTTTTGATATAGAAGGGGAAGACAAACAATCAATAAGTCTAATTTTTTTAAAGTTGCAAAATTAATTGTTTTGAAAATAATATTTGTGCATCTGGTCATTACATTATTATGCATAATCATTAGACTTTGTTGATGAGATCCAGATGCAAGAAAATTAAAGGTAGCAAACGCGAAAGAAATAAACACGTATTAATTTTCAATGCATGTTTTCTCGTGTTTTGTTTTGCATGAGGCGACTTTCAGAGCACCTAAGAACTTTTTGATTGACCCATTGGATAGAAGATCACAGTTAGACTGGTTATATTTTCGTTTTAGATGGGTTGGAGGGAAATAGACATGTGTAGATCTAACCAGAGTTTCTCCTCTCGTAAGTTGAAGTATTCGAGTATTATTGTGAACAAGCTTGCTATGACAATATCTCACTTATTTGGTCAGATTTACTTCTTAATCATCATTTATGCCATGTTTTCTAAACCATGTCTACATTGTCCTACTACAATTAACTTCCCACCATTTTGCTTCGATGAAATCAGTTTGAAATAGTTGAGAGGCTTCAACAATCTTTTTTATAAAGTATTACGTAACTTAAAAGCAAAAAAAATGGAAGTTGTTCCTACACATACTTGAGTAGGTGGAAAAACAGAACTTGACATATCTCTGGAATGATTTTGCTTTATGTTTTCTTATATATTTTTGTGTAAGAAATTAGGCGAATATAAAACAGCATTCATACATGTTTCCCTTTTCTTACTAATAACAAACAAACCTTCCTTCCATCCAACTGTTCTATATCAAATCTAACAACAAAACAATCATTTTCATGTCTAACACCTCAACTTTATATTAGATCGTTTGCAATTTATAGTTCATCCTGCACATAACAATTTATCAATCAGAAATTCAGAATTAATACAACTTTTTTGCAACTTCTTTAGTATATTTATAAAATTATTTCTCTTACCTTAATATCACTATCATCAACTTCCTCATCATCCTCATGTTCGGCATCATCACTGTCATTGCCCTCCTCATCAGCCTGAACCTCATAATCAATTAAAGTTTTTAGTTGAGCGAGTTACATAAATCATCCCTGTGGTTTGTATTCAGTTAAAGATTTGGCCCCTTGACCTTTTCTATTAAACAAATACTCCATAATTTTATAACTTGTAACATCAACAATCCCAACAGAAATTTCAAATTATGTATTTAAAAGTGAAAGGCTTACATCAGAATCAACTGGATCAGCCTTTGATTCCTCTTCCTCACGTATCTTTTCCAGCTCTTCAAATGCTGCTTTCTCAGCCTAACAGAATGAAACGAGAAGACGCTAATAAATACTAACTTTTAAATATCTAAATAAATAATAAGATTAAAAACATACATCTTTTTGTTTGGCCCAAGTTTCTTCCACTACTTGTTTTGCATATTCAGGATCATCACATATCAACACATTGTCAAACAGAGTTCCAGATTTCACCTGATCACATTTATTTAGTTTTTAACCACTCAATTCTCAAAAACACACTAAAAACACAGTAAAAAAATCATTACCTGCCACAACTCGATACCAACATACTTCAACTTGGGGAAAACATAGAGATCAGGGTCATCCTTAAAATCTACAAAAAAAAAAAAAAAAAAACATTGTCAATACTCGATACAAACTAGTGGAGTAGATATAATAAAAAATGAAATATTTGTAACAACTTCATAGACGAAATGACAAATACCAGGGTTGTCAATCATTGGTGCCTTCCACTTTCCTTTGTAGTTCGGGTTCTTGATTTTCTGTAAAAATAATAAATAATATTCTCATGAAACATGTACTCGTGATTAAAAGTTAAGATAAAAAAAATTATATTGGCAAACCTTTGCTTTCCATGGACCCTTGTACTCAGGGTTTGGAATAGTTGGGATTGTCCACTCACCATCTTCCTCATCATCCCAATCTTCTGGCTGCAATTTTTATCTTAATTTAATCAGGAACTAATTAATAGCTTAAGCTAACAAAATCCAGAATTTAAGATGGAAAATGTGTACCTTTTTGGCATCTGGGTCTGCAATTTCCTTTGGGATGTCATCATAACCCTAATAATTAAAAATCAAAAATAAATAACTTGTGGATACAACTTAGAACTTAAAGAGGGAATGTCAGAACTTAATGTTGTAGTACCTCTGGTTTCTTATCTTCAGGATCAGGAATGAACTCCTTCTCATCCCAATCTTCAGGCTATCATCATCAATATGAAAATGAATCAACATCCAAGCAAAACACTTTGATTTGCAAATGAATGTGCAATTACCTTTTTAGCCTCAGGGTCCTTTATCTGCTTTGCTGGAAGAAGATCCCAATCAGAGTACAAACTTCCTGTTTGTTTTTCTACACTGTCAATAAGAATACTGTAAGTGGCATCAGGGCGAAGAATGAAGGTGTATACATGTGAAAGTTGGTCAGTTTCACAAGGAACATCTTTCTTGATCAATTTGTTTTCACCGTTGTATGTGAGAATTGCATGAATTTTCTTTGTGGCATACCCACAGATATCAGGTCCAAACATGATACTGCAGTAAAAAAATGATATTAAGCTATTTACAATTATAAAAAAGGAAACAAAAAATGATGAAAAGGTGTTTAAGTAAAATAAAAACCTGTATGGGGTGTCACCACCAAACTGCTTTTGATCCACATCACCGCTAAGCAACTTCATGTAACCACCACCACAATCAAGCTTCTGCTCATGCTTGACAGAAAATTGGAAAACCAAAGTTTTATCCTTGTTGCTGAATTCAGGGTACTCAGCAGAAATTGCATAAAACCTGTAGTCTTCACTTGTTTGGATACCTATAACCAGATAGGAAGAAAGAAAGAAAAACCAGTTTATATCACCTGCTTATAAACTTCATGATGTATGACACATTTACATTGATAAACAGTTCATTAACCAAATCCAAATAGGCAAAAAGACTACCTTTATCATTAGCATCTCCATTCCATTTTCCAGAAGTGTAATTCCACTCCCCAGCCATGTTGTCATCTTTCTTCCAGTCAGATTTAACCCACCTGCTTTCCCATCCATCTGATGAGGTATCATGAAACGAAACATGTAAATTTAACTTAACCAAAATACATGTAACGATGTCAACATGCTACATGACATTAGAAGTTATATCAGGAAAAAAAACTGAAGTTTATTTAAGCAACATGCTGAAAGCTGAAATTCTAGATCCATCAGGTTGTTTGTTTTTCCTTTGAAACAGTGAAAAGATAGGGATATTATAATTAGTACAAGCCAGATGCTAAAGGTTGATAAATTCTTCATCTCTGGATTGTACTTTTTCTCCACTTAAAACCATCAATTTGTTAAAAGATACAAAAAGTTAAGGTACAACTCTTATTATCACAAGAAACAGCAACTGATGTCTAGCTACGAACATACATGATTTCCTGATCTAACATCGGATAGAGAAACAGAGCAATTTGTGATACACGTTTGATTTATCATTTGAATCATACAACAGCATTGGTGATTGTACATAACAGCCACCGATCAAAGTAACAAAATCAATTCATTTCGTCTCTATAGAAGCAGATCAAGCTGTAACTAAATCTCTCTAGTCTAAGAATAAGTTCAAATTCGATGATTTCATTAATATCGATTGATGTTAATCTCATACATAAACTACAAATTTACATATCAATTAACTAACTAATCGAACAGATCAGGTTAGCTACAACTAAACCGCAAACTGAATACGCCAGGAAGAAGGTCAATTTGAATTCAAAGTAGGAGCAAATGCATATCACTAGTTCATTCAAAAAATACACTTGATTAAAAAAGAATTACCGTCAAAACGTTCCTCGAAGAACACTTTAGCAGAAGCTATAGATACGAGCAGCAGTAGGCAGAGAAAGGAGATACCGCTAGGGTTTAATCTCCGAATCGCCATGACTAGATAGTAGAGAATGAGATTGAACAGCTACAGAGAGAAATAGGGGATAGGGTTTATAAGGGAGTTGGTCTTTCGGTAATTTCGTTTTGATCGGTGTCGGGTTTAACAAAGGAATAGACTCCACGGTGGACTGGAAGCTGACCTGGGCGAATTAGAGATGGACACATCAGTTTCGGGTGTCACAATGTCCCACGTGGCTTTTGGTGATTGGATTTTACTACAAGCAGGCCATGACAGATACACGAGTTAATGGAATACTGAAATTACAAGTAGAGCCCTTTGTTTATTTCACAAGCGAGAGTGATTGGCAGATCAGTTCATCCATCAACGATAAATATAGATTTATTACCGGAAATATCACAAAATTAAACATTTAAAACCCCATTTACCTTAATTACTTTTGTCCAGCATACTGATTCGACTTATAGCCACTTGTCTAACTGACTTATTTTAACCGGCTATCTTCTCGTTTTCGATTCGATCGTCCGACCGATACGGTTCAATTTCATTGTTTTGACTTTGCTGATTATCATTCATTTAATTTTTATTAAAATTATATAAATAAATTGATAAGACCGTCGCTAACATTGTCGCTAAACGGATGTTTCTCTTAGTATTAGTTGCAAATTATAAAGTTTGATACATTAGAAGTAGGATCCTGTGAGGACTCAAAAAACGGTGAGGACTCGCGAGGACACCTCATAAAAATTTCAAAAAATTCTGAAAAAAATATATATAACTCACCATGATTATTACTACATTTGACCAAAAAAAATTTCGAAAAAAAAATTATGATCCACTTTTTTTTGCGGATCATAACAAAGATCCATATTTTTTTTGTGGATCATTATTATGATCCATATATTTTTTTTTTTGATCAGTTTTGAAAAACTTTTTTTTTTGATCTTATAGGTTGCGATTTAGATATTTTTAAAAAAAAAATTTTGAAAAAAGTTTGTTTGGGATCATTTTTAGTGTTTTTTTTGGAGTCCTCGCAGTCCTCACCGGGAAAAGAGTCCTCACCGGATCCGAACCCTGATACATTAAGTTAGTTTAAGAATAAAAAGTTAAACTGATGGTGGTTAATTTACCAAATTTACACAAGAAGAAGTCCTATACGTTCATTTTAATTATTATGATTTTAGTTACTAGATCAATGTCTGATGATGCTCTCAAGTCAAAATAGTGACACATTTTATCATAGTTTATTACAAACACACACACACACACCATTCTCACTCTCAAGAGGTTTAAAATCTAACACTGCTACCTTTTACTACAAACACATGATCTTTCTATGTCCAGTTAGGGTTATAGTGTTGACTCCTATACACGCTTCCAAGATCCTCAATTCCTTGGTCCCATGAAAGCCCATACATATCGCCGACCCAAGAATTGGGTTCTTGGATACCAATCCCAGAGTTGACCCGTAACTGGTCAACGCTTGAAACTCCACAGTTTTCGTACCTCGTTGAATCAATTTCTTCGTGTATTGTTTTCATTTGTGACGGTTGAAGTGGAATCCATGATTCTTGCCCATAACATGGTAGGAAATGTTCTTGTACTCGAACAGAAGTTGCAGGAATCCGTTGACTATTTGTGGAATTGGATTCAAGATCTCCATGAAAGTGAGTGGGTGGTCGATTATAAGAGTAGTCTAAACAATTATCCGAGTCATGATAGAAGAACGGATAGTTGTTAACCGGAAAAGGTTGTTGGCTCAAATTTAATAACCGGTTGTCACATTGAAGAAGCTTCTCGTATTGTTTATCAAGAACTCCAGGAGGAAATAACACCGAATGTCGCCTGAAAACCAAATATTATAAAAAACAAAAAATTATCAACATTTTTAATGTTACAAAATTTGGTAAGTACCTACAACCGGAAGCTTGGCCTCCAGTGAAATCTAGAGTTTGTTTCCATTGTGTGTGTTTTCGTGGTTGGGGATTTATCTCTCGGCCGAATTGTGGCGGTTGATTTAACTGCATAAATACGTTTGTCATAAAAGCGCGACCAAAAACAAGATTGAAAAAACGTTAACTAATAATGAAATGAGAGAAACCGCGATTTCTAGACGGCCATGTTCGCCTTCGTTTATAAAGGCTTTAATGGCTGAAATTTCAGACCATTGTATTTCAATCTTGTTCTTAAGAGGTCCGTCTAGAAATTCCCAAACTAGTTTCTTCTTTGCGTAATAGAGTTTCGCTACTAAATCGCCTTCGTTTCTTGAAATCCTCTGCATAATTAGGAGGTGATTTTTACTCCACATTTTTTTAATCTATGTACCATAATAATTATTTTATATGCTTGTACAATTTGTAAAAATACTTATACAGTGTAGTAGATGCATCAAAAAGTATGGTGCTAAAATTTATTCCCAATAGAATTAGAGTAAAAGTAAACCGGGCCTAATCAAATCTGAGACTAGGCTTGATTCAATTAGGTATAACCGGTGCACGTTATAATATCGAAAACCGGGCCTAATCATTACTAAACGCTTTGGTGGATGTAGGCATATTATGTCAAATCTTGGGCCGGGATAATTAGGATTTTAATTTTCAACTAAAACAGTATTAACGGGTGAAAGAAATCAAGAATAAAAGTATGATTGGAAAGTTGGCAAAAGAATATACCACTACCAAAATGAAGCCTTTGTGTTAGTTGATATACATTTTCAATATTTTAAGAATAACATTTAAAGGGCCCATTCCCATATATATTACGTGTATATGTTCTAAAACATCCGTTTATTTATATATGTTTATGTTTATGTTTATTAAAGGGTAAGAAGTTCCTCAGGGTGGTCAAGCTTATGCTCGTGATGTACTTGGCGTAATTGTTATCGTAGTCATTTTTTATCCTCTCCTGCTAACGTGGTAAATGTTTATCTACGGAGGGATCAAAATGTAACTTTTAGAAAATCTTTCGGGAATATCGGACAATTATGATAGAATGACACTTCATAATTCATATGCCTTTTTTCCATATTAAATAAATATTACGAGTATAAAAAAACAAACCTTCCAAGAGCCAATTTGTAAAAGAAGAGCAGGGAAATTAGAAGCCTTCAACTTCTCAGGAGCTGGTTGAGACTCAACTTTCTTTTGTTCCCTTTCTCGAGATAACCTCATTTCTACCAGGTTGATTAATGAGTCTGACTTTCTTAAAGTCAAACCAATCGGACTACCTTCCTAAAAAATTCAACAAAAAAAAAAAAAAAAAAACTGTCAATGATCTTAACTATTATCAATTATTTATGATTATCGTTTTAATATGAAATCAAAATAAGCATAAATAAAGTAATTTTAGTTCTAAATTTCAGCGTTGGAGACAAAAACCGCATTGGTTAATAAAAAACTGTAAAATCGTCTATATACAACATGCAGAATATAGAAAAATTAAACCTGTGGATGAAGATGGAGATTGAGATTGTGATTGATGTTAGCAGTTCGATCGAAACCTGGAAAAATTCCTCCATTGTCGCTGCTTCCTTCAAATTGCGCAGAACCAGAGACATTCATAGATTCATGGTGATAAAAGTTGCCATTGATGTGTTCCCAGTTGCTATGAAAATGATCACCCCTCATTGATGCAGAATCTTATAAAATACAAAATTAATTGAAGTTGATTGATATTGACTTTGATTCTGCTCTGTTTTTGGTGTTTTTCTTCTATGGAAAACAGAATCGGGGGAGAAAGAGAGTGGAAAGGGAGGGGGATTTAAAAGGAGTTTGTGGGGCCATTTCACATTCGCCTTTTGACTAGTCATCACACTATCCAAGCATTAACATACATAAAAAAAGCTTGTATATTGATTAAAAAAGTAATATTTCTAAAATTCAGGGGGCTTGTCTTTTGTGTATTTTGCCTTCTTAATGACAGCCCTAAGGGCTGTCATTATCATTTTCCTTTTTTTTAATATGTAGTTGTAAAATTCTCACTAACTTTTGTTATAACTTATAACTAGATCGTTCAAATTAGTCCTTCAAATTTTTATAATTTTTAATAACATATCTTAACCATTGATGATGTTGATAGCTAGTTACTAGTTGTGTATGTAAGTTAAGTCGTTCAAAAATAATCCATGTTTGATAAGAAGATTTGTATTCAATAATAGTGGATTCAATAATACTAACTCTGAAATGTACTATCATTAAAAGATGTAAGATTAAGTGAATTAACTTTATGTTATTCACTAATATAGTAATTTTTCTTACAAAACAGAATTCTAATAAATTTGTAAGACATTGATCGGCCGTAACCAGTCTAGTACTCATCACCATCATTTGCTTCCAAAAAGATTTTGGTATCAACCAATTTGGTACTCATTGGTAGGGATGCACACAAATTGGTTTTTGACCAAACCGGTTTCGGGTTTGACTAAAACCGGTTTTGGTCAACGCCGGTCATAACCGGTTTCTCCAGTAACCGGTTTCGACTCTCGAAAACTCTAACCGTTTAATGGGTATTGTAACCGGTTCGGTTCGGTTATAAACCGGTTAACCGGCCAAAACCGGTGTGTTGACCAAATTTGTGGTCGGTTTTGGTCAAAACCGGTTTCGGGTAACCGGTTACTAACCGGTTCGAACCCTAAGAACCCAAACCGGTTAGGAACCGATCGGTTAGACAACAACCGAACCGGTTATGGTCAAAACCGGGTTTGACCGGTTCGGTTTCGGTTTCCGGTTTCGGGTACCAAGCCGACCCTAGTTGTCCTTGCACATTATTTTACTTTTATTAAATTTGTTTGTATAATTACCACCTCCTAATCAAATCGTGTGAATATGTTTATTCTAAGCGAAAACTAAAATAATATTATAGAATTATCGTAACTAGGATAAGTTTAATAATATATTTAAAGGCTATTTTCGTCAAAATCCACTAAAAAAGCTTTATCATGAAATTCCTTCATTTCATTGTTGGAAAGAGTGTCCAACACATCAAATAAACCGGTATTTCGGTTCGGGTATTTTAGAGTCCTATTCGGGTTGCCATCGAGGCGTCAACGAACACGAGAAATAACGTAGTGTTTAATTAATAGTTTAATTAAATAGACTATCGGGCTATACGGGCTAAACTAGTTAATGGGTAATTAACCAGTCAATGGTATTGGGCCACAAGTATTGGATTAATAGTTTAATAATACTTGTGGGCTTAATAGATGGTGGGCTTGGACTAATTAGAGTTTTGACTCTAATTAGATTTGGCAAGTATATATATTAGGGTTAAGGGGTTTAACCTAAGAGACTTAATCACTTGTACCTCTTTGTGTTGCTCCCTATTCGGCCGGACAGACACCACCACCATTCGACCGCCGCCGTCGAACCACCGTCCGCCGCCGCTGCCTCCGCCGTAGCGCCGCCGCCCGCCGGAATCGAAAGGTGTTTTCGATTTGCTTTCGGTGCAAGTTTCTCAAGGGTTCTTTGTACTACCTCGTGGTACATCGTCTCGTTCGTGACCAACCTTGGGTGTGATACGATAGAGGGATTCTTGCTTGAATCCTAGTGCATCGTTTGATCTGGCTCGTACTAAATCACAAGGTTTATCTAGTTCTCCAATTCGCGAAGGACAAGTAAGTTATTCGAATTGATCTATTTAATTACATTAAATATCTAGTTGCTTTAGAGTTGTAAACCTAACGGTCCAAAAGTTTTTAATCGGGTCAATGTTCTACCAAGTTGCTTTTGATTTTCGCCCTAAGCAAAGTGTGGCTAGATGCATAGAAAACCCAACAGTGGTATCAGAGCGCCATTGGTTTACAAGTCTAATAGTGCTAAACGTTAAATTCGAAATCCATAAAAATTGTTTTATGATTTTCGGAATTTCCGAAAATTGTTTTTGGGTTTTTCCGAAAATTGAAAATACATTAAAAATAGGTTTTTATATTTTTCGGTATTTTATAAAATTGTTTTGATAATTACCGAAAATTAAAAATATGATTTTTATATTTTCCGAAAATTCGGAATTATTAATTTAATAATTAAAAACGTTTTTTTTATTTAAATTAATTAATTATGATAATTTCAAAAGTTGGAATTATCAAGAAATTTGAATCAAAAGATTTTGTTAAGTATCTAGCCTTATTTAAAAGATTTGAAAATATCTTTATATATATTTATATATTTTTCCGAAAATATATAAAAGATTATATAAAATATTATTTAATATTTAAATAAAAGATAAAATCATATTTATGGATATATGTATTTTTCGGAATACATATATATGCCATAAATAGTTGATTTATTAAAATCTAGATAATTATTTGAATAGTTTCAAATAAATAATAAAATCTTATAAGGGTTTAAATTTAGGGATATATATTATATATATATATCCGAAATTTTTTTAAATTATATAAGGATATGGATTTTCGAAATAATTTAAATTTGATTTATCTTGTATTATAATTGTTTATAATTAAGATAATAATTTAAAAGGATATTATATATGATATATATTAATTAAAGGTATAATTAGAATATATATATATATATATATATATATATATATATATATATATATATATATATATATATATATATATATATATATATATATATATATATATATATATATATATATATATAAATTTCGAAATTTCCATTATATATCAAATAAGATTTGATATTCTTCCCTTATATATATATAATATTATGTAATAATAGTTTATTAAATATTATATATAAGATATAGTTATAATAGGATTTAAAACGTCGCGTCCTCGCGCGTTTATAAAATTAATTATACTATATAGAACTTTAGTAAATGTAATTAAATAGTTTTAATTAACATAGATATAATTATATAATAGTTTATGTATATTATAACTAAAGTTAAATATATCGTCACTTATGTCATTAGCAGGCTCACCCATAGTCTAAGACATCTAAAGGATGAAAAGGAAGAGATATAGATCTCTAAACGGGGTTGCGTTTTTAACACGCCTTGCGCTGACCTGCCCTGCCGCTTCCCTTGTCTTAGAATGGAGCTACCGAACGGGCATAATAGGATGACGTTAAGATTAATAGTATAATCATAAAATTAAACAAATCCTTCCCATTTAATTAAATGTGAACATTGTGTGCTCTCCATAGAATGACACGCGCTCGTATCATAGTCTGATTAACGGAACTCGTGTGGTTAACCGGTACGTTAATTGTGAGATTATTTTACGAGTGAAACGATTCTCGCGATACTCAAGCGAACTTGAGCTGAGAAGTCCACGTGGGTATTCCATGGTTGTTTCACCTTCTAATATATGATCCACGGTATCCCTGTCATATAGATTAGAATGAGCATTGATTCGAGATTAACATGACATTCTCCCACGAGAATGAATCTCAAAGAACTAGGGATTTCATAAGATTGAAATTGACAATAGTTTGCCTACGACACGAAATTGTTTGGTGTGAAATACGGCATCCCTCTTCACATCAAATAACTAGTGGGCGTATCCTAGCCTTATGAATAAAGATTGGAAAAATTATTATAAGGGTTTATTAATGAATGCACTAAATAAAGAAATTGTTTTCTTTATAAATGTCTTCCAACAACAACTTCCTCCAACACCACCACTTCCACTTCCAATTTCACCATAAAATCATCCTCGATTTTCTATCTCAAAAGTTTCATCTCGTAACAGTATTACGAAATTTAACTACGTGGATTATATGATTAATTCACGAGCTTCTGTTGAAAATCTAAGACTCATTCCGAATTGCAAAGTGAGAAAAGGAGAGTTTGTATGTAGCTTCATCAAAATGATGAAAGACTACATATCAGAAAGATTAGGGTGTAAATGTGTCTAAGGAATTAGCAGTTGACATAGTGTTAAACTCGCTCACTCCGACATATTCTTCGTTCGTATCAGACTACGATAAGAATAATAAAGACATTACACTCATAGAGTTATGAAAGAAACTAATAATTGCTGAAGCAAAGATGTTAGACATTCATAACTTTATTTCTGATACTCATATCTTTAATATTGAATCAAATGGTGCTACGACAAGTGAACCTTCTCACCCCAGTGGAAAAGGGGAAGCTAAGGTGGGACATACCCAACGAAAACTTAAGAGAAAGAGAAGTTCACTAATAACACAAAAGGATTCAATGTGTTCTCATTGCAATGAAATGGTTCACTAGAAAAGAAACTGCCCAAAGTACCTAGATGATGTGAAGAATCACATGGTCCAAAAGTATGGCATCTCAAGTACATTTATGAGTGAACTTCACAGTGCTTCTATGTCTAAGTTCTTGGGTCCTTGATACAGGATGTGGTATTCACATTTGCACTGATATGCAAAGACTAAAGAATAGTAAGAAGCTGAAGCATGGTGAGCTGAATCTAATCATGGGAAACAGAGTCTCGACTGTTGTCACCAAGATTGGAGATTATGAGCTCATGCTTAGTACTGGTCATTCAATTATTTTATTAGATGTTTGTTTTTCGCCATCTATGGCACGCAACATTATATGAAATTGATGGTTGCGTAAACAAAAGAAATCTAATATTGAATGTTGATTCATCCAAAGGTGTATTGGATAAGTCATGTCTATGGCATTGTCGCTTAGGACATATAAACAAGAAACGCATAGCTAAACTTCAAAAGGATGGAGTGTTAGAATCATTTGACCTCAAATCGAATGATGGGTGTGAATCTTGTTTACTTGGCAAGATGACAAAGGCGCCATTCACAGGGTCATGTGAAAGAGGCAAAGACTTGTTGGACCTCATACATACTGATGTATGTGGACCGTTCAAATCTAATACTAGACATGGTGAACGATACTTCGTCGCGTTTACTGATGATTTCAGTAGATATGGATATGTTTATTTGATTAAACATAAGTCTGATACTTTTGAAACGTTCAAAGAATATCAGAAAGAAGTAGAGAATCAACTGGGCAAGAAGATTAAGATGCTCCGTTCTGACAGGGGCGGAGAGTATCTTAGTCAAGAGTTCATCGACTATCTAAAGAGTTGTGGAATAGTATCCCAACTCTCACCTCCTCGAACTCCACAACTTAATGGAGTGTCGGAAAGGAGAAATCGAACCTTGCTTGACATGGTACGATCAATGATGAGTCGATCAACACTTCCAGTGAGTTTCTGGGGATATGCCTTAGAAACTGCAGCACATATCGTTAACCTTGTACCAACTAAGAAGGTTGCCAAAAATCCCTCTGAAATGTGGACATGGAATCCTCTCTCCCTCAAACATTTGAAAATCTGGGGTTTTGAAGTTTATGTAAGACATGAATCTCACGACAAGCTAGATAACAAATCAGAGAAGTGTTACTTCATTGGCTACCCACGACAGTCTTTTGGATATCGGTTTTATAATCCGAAAGAGAACAAAGTGTTCGTATATCGAAGAGGATTTTTCCTCGAGAGAGAGCTATTATCCAAAGAAGACAGTGGGAGCAAAATTGATCTTGAAGAGTGTCAAGAGTCAAGCAATGAAGATGTAGTGGAACCTATAGTTGACACTAGCACTCAACCAGAGTATGAGACTCATGTTGAACAAAATGATGTAACTCCTACCGTTCCACGTAGATCCTCTAGAACTGTTCGCCCTCCTGAGCATTTTGGTGATTATTATGATTTCCATATTGCTGAAGGCGATGCATCTACTGGTAATAGTTTACCAGTTGATGACGATGAGCCATCGAGTTATAAGGAAGCTATGGAAGGCCATGAGGCCGAAAAGTGGAAAGTGGCTATGGAGAGTGAGATTCAGTCCATGTATGACAATCAAGTATGGAACTCGATTGAGACTTCTCCCGGTATCAAAACTGTTGGATGCAAGTGGATCTTCAAGAAGAAGATAGACATGGATGGGAATTTGCACACCTATAAGGCTAGGTTGGTTGCAAAAGGTTATACTCAAACTCATGGGATTGATTATGATGAAACCTTTTCACCAGTAGCCAAGATAAAGTCTATCAGAATATTGCTTGCCATAGCTGCGTTTCATTACTATGAAATTTGGCAGATGGATGTTAAAACCGTCTTCCTTAACGGAAGACTTACTGAGGATGTCTATATGGCACAGCCAGAAGGTTTTATCAATAATATCCTGATTGAGTGTGCAAGCTTGAGAAATCCATTTATGGATTGAAACAAGCGTCTCGAAGTTGGAATCTTTGCTTCCATGAGAAAGTCAAGGAGTTTGGTTTCTCTAGAAGTGAAGATGAGTCCTGCGTTTACATCAAAGCTAGTGGGAGCGTTGTTGTTTTCCTAGTACTGTATGTGGATGACATACTCCATATAGGAAATCATATTCCTACACTGCAAGACGTGAAGTCTTGGTTGGGAAAATGTTTCGCTATGAAGGACCTAGGAGACGCAGCGTACATACTCGGTATAAAGATATACAGAGATAGAGAAAGACGTCTAATAGGATTGAGCCAGAGTACATACTTGGATAAAGTACTAAAACGTTTTAGTATGGTTGATTCCAAGAAATGGTATCTACCCATGAATCATGGCATAACATTGTCTAAAAGTCAATGTCCCAGTACTGAGCAAGAACTGGAGAAAATGAGTCGAGTCCCTTACGCCTCGGCGATTGGATCGATCATGTATGCCATGGTATGTACTCGCCCGGATGTCTCATATGCGCTAAGCATGGTGAGCCGGTTCCAGGGCAACCCTGGCAACGATCATTGGACTGCGGTGAAAACGATTCTCAAGTACCTAAGGAGAACAAAGGATATGTTCTTAGTGTATGGTGGGAAAGACGAACTTGTTGTGGAAGGTTATTGTGACGCGAGTTTTCAAACGGATAGAGATGACTCGTGCTCACAAACTGGGTGGGTGTTCTTATTGAACGGAGGAGCTGTCACTTGGAAGAGTTCCAAGCAGGAGACAGTAGCTGATTCAACTTGCGAATCTGAGTATATTGCTGCCTGTGAGGCATCAAAAGAGGCCACATGGTTGAAGAATTTCATTGGGGATCTTGGTGTCGTAACAAGCATCAAGGAACCAATGAAAATCTTCTGCGACAATGAAGATGCAGTCTCATTGACTAAAGAATCCAAAGATCATAGTCGAACCAGGCATATACTCAGAAAGTTTCACTACGTGAGAAAGCGAGTTGAAGATGGGGACGTGATAGTGACAAGAGTATCGTCGGAAAACAACCCGGCTGATCCTTTCATAAAAGCACTAAGTCGTGCCAAGCATGATGCTCATGCGAGGACGATAGGAATTAGATTTCATAGTGACTTATCATAAATTGTCATTCATTTGAAATTGTAGCGAATATTAAATTGTATGAATTGATGATTTATTTATGGAGATTAAATAATTTGCAAGTGTTATATCATTCATATAGTATTTAATTATTCCATTTCAACCTTTTGCATGTTTAGAACCTATTCCTAAGTAAACTAAGAGATTACTTAAACGTCCACAGTCGATCGTTCTTATGGGAATAAGAACTGAATTAAGATGTCATGGGAGAGTGAGTAGATTGTTCAAAGTTATGAACATTGCATAGAGATTGCTGCTACTCTCATGAGCATTTAAAAGGTGTATTTAAATGTTGGACCACCAACCCACGCTCAGAGTATTACCCCATGGACTTTATCATGGGTAATAGTGAGGCGATAATTGGTCTAACTCCAAGATGCATCATTTCCTTAGTACGATTTCGTGATGCATTGGTCTAACTCCAACGCTATTCGTAACTGGTAGCTATAAAGATTAGTTCCATGTATTATGTGATGACTATGAAGGAAGATGATGTAGTTAAGGTTTATTCGTTCCCTCTGATCAAAGTGATAGAGGAGATATCCATGGGCCCCCTGTTGATTTGATGTGACACTGAAGTACCTGCGCAGGTCATGACTAGATTGAAAGTTCAATCATGTAGTCAAATCGTCATCATAAATCTCGAATCAGGAAACATAATCGTAGCTAGAGTGATTGACATGTCCATGTCACTAGTTACATGATATCGCGCAACGAAGGACATATGATCACTTATCATAGGACTGTTTCTGATAGTTCAGAGTTCAGCAGCTGCACATGACATGCACACTCTAAAGGTTACACGAACGCGTACCGTTTATAGTTGATGAGGTGTCCAAGTGGGAGACTGTTGGAAAGAGTGTCCAACACATCAAATAAACCGGTATTTCGGTTCGGGTATTTTAGAGTCCTATTCGGGTTGCCCTCGAGGCGTCAACGAACACGAGAAATAACGTAGTGTTTAATTAATAGTTTAATTAAATAGACTATCGGGCTAGACGGGCTAAACTAGTTAATGGGTAATTAACTAGTTAATGGTATTGGGCCACAAGTATTGGATTAATAGTTTAATAATACTTGTGGGCTTAATAGATGGTGGGCTTGGACTAATTAGAGTTTTGACTCTAATTAGATTTGGCAAGTATATATATTAGGGTTAAGGGGTTTAACCTAAGAGACTTAATCACTTGTACCTCTTTGTGTTGCTCCCTATTCGGCCGGACAGACACCACCACCATTCGACCGCTGCCGTCGAACCACCGTCCGCCGCCGCTGCCTCCGCCGTAGCGCCGCCGCCCGCCGGAATCGAAAGGTGTTTTCGATTTGCTTTCGGTGCAAGTTTCTCAAGGGTGCTTTGTACTACCTTGTGGTACATCGTCTCGTTCGTGACCAACCTTGGGTGTGATACGATAGAGGGATTCTTGCTTGAATCCTAGTGCATCGTTTGATCCGGCTCGTACTAGATCACAAGGTTTATCTAGTTCTCCAATTCGCGAAGAACAAGTAAGTTATTCGAATTGATCTATTTAATTACATTAAATATCTAGTTGCTTTAGAGTTGTAAACCTAACGGTCCAAAAGTTTTTAATCGGGTCAATGTTCTACCAAGTTGCTTTTGATTTCCGCCCTAAGCAAAGTGTGGCTAGATGCATTGAAAACCCATCATTCATTTATTAATGTATGTTGACAAAGTTATTTCGTCTTTGTATTTGAATAAATCTACTTTATCGATGTATCATGTTTATGATATATTTACTTTTAAAAGAATGTTGATATCTACATTATAAAAACTTATTTATACATCATAATATATAAGTTTTAAAACAAACTATACAATAATACTGAAACATTATCACCTTTTTTTTTTTTATCAAAATAGTATCTCCTTTTAGCAATATCCAGATAAAATTCAAAAGAATTTGTAGGAGTGGCAAGAGAAGTGGGGCACAAAATCTAATATATTAGTAGCAGAGTGGAAGGGGCGGCTGCCAATGGCTTCCAAACATGTGCAAAGCCTTTTTATAAGTCAATTTACATACCTCATTGTCATTGCGATTACCCCACACATATACATATATACATATGTTAGATGTTAGATGAAGTTTTTATTTATCCATACCTTTATTTATAAGGATTAAATCGTTATTATTAGATGAATTTTATTTGAAAATAAAAAACTATTTTCAGCCCTCGGATCAAATTATATAAGCCGAGATGAATGACATATGAAGCGAATGTCATAAGAATCCATCTACTTTTACAAATTTATATGTTTTGAGGAGTAATGTGACCAAATTTTCAATCTAAATATTAACAAAATTCTTTCTAAATTCAACATAAATGTCAAGATCGATTAACCAAAACAGTTAATAAACACAATGATCTACTCAACAATATAAGTTACAGCGGATTAACACTATATTGATTTAATCAAGAACAATAAACTGTAAATAATATAAGAATTATCAAGAACACAGTTATCACAAAAAGCTTCAATGTATATTGATTGATCGAATACAATACACACGTATGTTTACAATTCATAAGGAACTATATATAATAGTCCTTGAAGCCTAACTATTTACCCTAGTTATTCTAGGATACGATTACAATTGAATTACAAAAAGATATTTAATTCTAAACAAACTTTCCTAAGATCTCGAACTCGATATACTCCATAAATAAGCATAGCAGTAGTAAACTTCATCAAGCAGTAGTAATCTTGAATCTTCAGTAATAAACACGAGATCAGTAGTAAGTTGTATTTCTGCCCCATCAGTACTAACTCTTGTAAGCAGCATCAAGTCTTGGTCAATACTAACTGCAGCATCAGTAATATATATCCCAACAATCTCCCCCTAAACTTGTTAATTTAGATTGAATTAATCAAGTTTCTTTCTTTTCTCTTCTTCTTCTTCTTCTCTTTCCCTTTTCTCTCTTCCTTCTTTTTCTCTTAATGCTTTCAATCTTCTTTGTTCATCAACATATGCTTATTTTTATTGAACAATTGTCTGTATTTCTCTATATACATACTTTGATCATTAGGTCTTACAAATGCACAGCAAATGATTTGATATAGAGTCTTTGGTGAGTGATTGTAATCTCTTTCCATTAAATACAGCTCACATCTTCTGTTAGTTCTTTCAAAGAAATACATATTGACTGTGCGAAGAACATTCCAAGCAAAAAGATTATCTTCACTTTCTATCTTTTCTTTATATTTCTCTGCAGCATCAAACATCTCAGTTAAGTATCCAGCTCCAGAGTTTTTCCACTTTTTATTTTTCATTCTGGGTTTTCCAATTTCCAACATAGTAAGAACATCACTTCTGTTAAACGAAAATATCATAGGTTTCCATGCTTTAAATTTCTGAACACTTTTATATGCTCTAATGATTTCATGAATTCCTTGATTTTCTCTCCAGTTTAAAATTGGATTGTCTTGTTGTATTGGTTGTGGATCTTCTAAAATTTGGGGAGTTTGTTTGAGTTTCTTTGTAGTTGAATCATCATCTTCTGTAATTTTCCTTTTCTTTGAACCTTGCTTTGAAGATTCACCAACTACAGTTTTTCTATTTAACACAATCTTGGGATCAATTTTGATTATATTTGAAGATTCAACTGCTTGTACATCTTCATTCAATTGTTTCTTTTTCTCATTACAGTATCTTTCAACTAATGTAATAACTTTCATTCTTCCAAAAGATTTTGCATTGTGACCTCTTGACTTGAGAAATTCAACCATCATTCTTTTCTCTTCATCAAATGGTTGAGGCATGTCAATTTTGCATCTTTTACATTCATTGATTTCATTTTCAAGAAGTAGCAGTCTTTCTTCTTCAAATTTTCTTATCTTATCAAGTTCCTTTTGTTGACCTTCTATAACAGATTCATCTATTTCTTGAATTTATTCAACTGTAGGTTGTTGTTCTAGTTGAGCATCCTTTGACTTAGCCTTTTCCTTTTCAGCTTGTCTTTTATTTTCAAGTGCAAGAGTTTTGGCACATTTTCTGTGATACCTCATTCTCTTGACTTTCCAATGAGATTGTTTAAGAGGCCTGACTAAATTCATCTTGTTCACCATATAGTGACCAAGAGCTCTATGTGGATAGTCATCATCAAACTTTTCTTTGCCTTTACCTATGCATTGTGATGGAGGTGTGTACTTCATATCTGGTACCTCATTGATTTGTATTTTTGGTGCAAAGGTATGAGCTTCATCATCATCCAGAATTTTTGGGTGAGGAGGTAATTCACATTCATCTACCTCTTCCCAATTTACATTTGCATCAAAATCTGGGATGTTGATTTCAGTTGGTGGTGTTGTTGTGGTTACTACTGATGGAGCAGTAGTAACTGGTACTTCTGTTGTTGTTGTTGTTGTTGTTACAGACTCAGTAGTAATCAATGTAGTTACTACTGGTATTAAATCTTGAAGATTAAAAGGTCTGTAAAGTACCATTTGTAGATTAGAGGGGTCTGCTACTGATGAATGAGTTATTACTGATGTTGCTTCTTGTGTTTCTTCTTCAGTTGGATCAGTAATAATCACTTCAGTCGTTTGAATGATTTCAGTAGTATCCATGGGATCAGTAGTACCCATGACTTCAGTAGCAATTTGAGAAGGTACTTGTACTTGTTCTGCTGTTGGAGACTGTTGTGCAGACACAAATACATCTTCCATACTTTTGACTCCTCTGTCAAAGTCTTCATCACTTTGACCTGTTTCACCATGAGCTTCTTTGAGATTCAAGAGGGAGGCTGCTGCTGCTGCAATTGATGTATCAATCATTCCTTGAATTGTATCTTTCTCCCCCTTAGTGATCTCAACCTGTTGTGGATCACTAATATCAACCTTCTTCTTCAATTTTCTGATTATTGAAGTTTGTCTAAGAAGCCTTTGATCCATTCTTTGCATTCTTCTGTTCAGAACATTGATGTAATGCTTCATATAGCTCATGGTTCTACCTTGGTTGTTGATTAAGATTTGGCAATTTTGTACAGTGGTTTCAAGGTTTTCCATCCTATCCGTTACTTCAGGTTGTTGCATACTACCCTCAGTCCTTCTAGGAACATCATCGGGTTGATTTGGTACATTGGCTTTAAGGGTTTCCATCCTATCCATCAATTCAGTTTGTTTCATGCTTCCCTCATCACTGCTTGGTGATTCATTGGGAGTTTTAGATACTCTCTTCTTTCTAGAAGAAGCAGTAGTATCTCCCCTTGTGGTTTCTTGGCACCGGGGTCCTTTAAGTGCTTCCTCAAATGATGAGTCATCACTCAAAGTTGCCGAGGTCTAGGTCCTAATGATGTTCTCACTAGCCTGTGCACCAACCTTTGGTGCATCAGTAGTGAGAGCCCTTTCCTCATGACTTCTCTCCTCCTTGGAAGTCAACTCTTGGAGTCTGGGGTCTGACTCAACTGGTCCCATGGTGTCCTTTTTGGAAATTCTTTTCCTTTTATATTTAGATGTAATAATTTAGGTTTTGGGTAGGTTTACCAGAGAGTGAAGAGTAGCACTCTGAGGTTCTATTACATGTTCTTGGGACACATTCAGCACATCTTGAGGTGAGGATGTTTGAGTGGCTATTGGGGATTGTATTTTGGCTGCAATATTTAGTGATGGAGTGGGTTGGGGTTCAATGGGTTGACTTGAACCTTCTCCAGTTGGGGGATGATCATGGATCATGTTTGAAAATAAAGGAGTTATTTTTCGAGAAAATTTGAATAACCTTCTCATGTTTGAAAAAACCTTTTTGTTAAGAGAAGGTGCAGTGTAAATTTCTTTTGGTTTAGTGAGATCTGGGATCTCACAATTTAAAATATGTGCAATAAATCTGGGATACATTAAAAATTTAGAGGATGATAGATTTCCAATCATACCATCAAAAATCATTTTTGAAAAATTGAATACTTGGTCTGTGCTCAAACAAACAACAGCAGAGGCTATTGACTTGTTGAATTCATTCCAAGTGCTCTTTTTAGGAGAGATGCAGTGTTGAATAGTATGCACGAAAAATTTCCATTGGGGAGAAAGAAGTCCCTTTTGAAAAGTAACAATGTTTTGCTTACCTTCATACCCCATTTTTATTAAATTTTCAACAAGCTCTTCCTTAGAGAGTAGAGATATACCTGATTCATCATGAAGTTGTAGATGTTGTCTGATAGTTTGTTCTGTTATGAAAATTGTTCTTCCATCTACTGTTGATTTGATTTTTGATATATCCCCTTCTTTGATGTGTTCTGCAGATTCCCAAAATTGAACAATATGTCTCTCATAGATTGTAGGTTGGATTGTGAGAGCACATTTGATTGAAGAATGTTTTAAAAATATTACTATTTCCCTAAAATCTTTAGTCCCGTCTGGATTCTTTAAAAAGGCAATCATATTGTGGAATTCACAATATTGTAGATTTGTTTGAACAGCTACTGGTTTGATCATTGCCATTGTTAATTGTTCTGTGGTTTGGGATTGTGAGAGGGAATCGTAAATGTGTTCTTTTGAGAGTGTTTGATTGAATTTGAGTTGTTACTGCTTTTTAGGGTTTCAATCAAGATTGCCGACTTAAGGGTTTATTGTGGGTTTTAGCAGATCGAGGTTTGGATAATGTAGGATTAACCGACTTCTGTTATTTATAGTTTTCGAAAATAACCTGCAAAAAGTCACAAATACCCTTCGAATCATAGCATAACGGCTATTTCCATGGGGTTAGTTTGGTAATTTTATCGTTTTTAAGAGTAAACTGCCGATCAGTAGTAACTAAGTATCAGTAATAACAAACGTCAGTAGTAAGTGAGACTTTAATACTTTAAAGGCTGATCAGTAGTAACTAACAATTACAACCAGTATTAAGTGAAAATTCAGTAAGAAAATAAAATGAACTTAAGTAATATTGTACATAACTTTACATGTGAGATTGTCGATATATTTATTTGATAAAAATCATTCCAATACTGTTAACTAAATAGTTAAACCTTCCTACATCAAATGCTTTTGTAAAAAGATCTGCTAGTTGATTTTCAGTATGAATTTTAACTACTTTAATTAATTTCTTTTCATTGCAATCTCTTATAAAATGAAATCTGATTTCTATATGTTTAGTCTTTGAATGTTTTACTGGATTGTTCACAATACTGATTGCACTTTGATTATCTATAAAGATATGAGTTTTGAGAATAGACATACCAAAGTCCATGAGTTGATTTTGAATCCATAGTACTTGAGCACAACATGCAGATGCAGCTACATACTCTGCTTCTGCAGAAGATGTTGAAACATTTGTTTGCTTCTTGCATTGCCATGACACAAGTCTTGATCCAAAGAATTGACATCCACCAGTAGTTGACTTTCTATCCAAGCATTCACCACCATAATCACTATCTGTGTATGCTGAAAGTTCAAAAGGTGAGTCATGTGGATACCAAAGACCTAGTGATGGTTTCCCTTTCAAGTATCTAAAGATTCTTTTGACTGCTTGCAAATGTAGTTCCTTTGGTTTTGCTTGATACCTGCGGCACACACAAACACTGTACATAATGTCAGGTCTAGATGCAGTTAAATACATTAAAGAACCTATCATTGATCTGTACAAGTGTTCATCTACATCCTCCCCCTCAATGTCAGGATGTAGGTGTTTATGTGTTTCCATAGGAGTGCTTGTACTTTTGCAGTCCTTCATTGCAAACTTTTCTAATATGTCTTTGACATATTTTGATTGATTAATCAAAATACCATCTGGTTTTTGATTAACTTGAAGTCCAAGAAAGAAGTTCATTGGACCCATTGAGCTCATTTTGAATTTGATCTGCATAAGTTCTTCAAATTCTTTGCACAGTTGATCATTTGTTGATCCAAAGATGATATCATCTACATATATTTGAACAAGTAAGATGTCATCTTTGACCTTCTTGGTGAATAGAGTCTTGTCAATGGCACCTCTTTGAAATTTGTTCTTTAACAGGTATGATGATAGTGTGTCATACCAAGCTCTTGCTGCCTGATGTAAACCATAGAGAGCTTTATCTAGTTTGAACACATAATCATCATGCTCAGGATCTTCAAATCCTGGAGGTTGACATACATATACTTCTTCTTCTATTTTTCCATATAAGAATGCACTCTTTACATCCATTTGATAGACTTTGAACCTTTTGAATGATGCATATGCCAGAAATATTCTGATTGCTTCAATCCTTGCTACAGGAGCATATACTTCATCATAGTCTATTCCTTCTTCTTGAGTGTACCCGTGTGCTACAAGTCTGGCTTTATTTTTTATCACTATTCCGCTTTCATCCTTTTTGTTTCTGAAGATCCATTTGGTTCCAATGGCTCTCTTTCCTTTTGGAAGAGGTACTAGTGTCCAAACAGCTTGCAATTTGAATTGAAGAAGTTCTTCTTGCATTGTTTTAATCCAATTTGAGTCTTTCATAGCTTGTTGAATCTTCTTAGGTTCATCCTGTGATAGAAAACATGCAAACAGGCATTCATTAGATATTAGACTTATATTACAAGTATTATTGTTTAAACTTGAGTTAAATTTGCTTCTTGTCTGCATATTTGAGTTGACATCACTTAGAACAAGATCTAAAGGATGATTCTTTTGAGTTCTTGAGTTGGAAGTTTTGTCAACAACTAATTGACTATCAAGATTTGATTCATTAGATTCAGGAACTTGTGCATCTGTCCAATTTTCTTCTTGAGTTTCTGAATCTTCTTGTTCTTCTTCATTGATACTGTTGTTAATAACATCATTGTTGAAGTTAAGTGTTTGTAAGTTATTACTGGTATCAGTATCATTTCTTGCAGCATCATCATTTAGGGTTTCTGAGTTGTTACTGGTGTCAGTATCATTTCTTGCATCTTCAAGATTTTGATTTTCTGAGTGGTTACTGACACTGGTATTCTCTGTATTATCAGAGTTGTTACTGTCCTTAGTATTGACTGTAGGATCAGTATTAACAATGATATATTGCAGAGAATTTTTACTTCCATTAAGTGATGATGAACCTTCTTTAGTTGGTTGATTAGTTGAGTCACCTGCATTACAGTTAAAACTAAAATCAAGAGATTTTGTTAGTGAGTCAATATTAAACAACCAATCTGGACCATTTCCTTTTTCATTAGCAAGATTTTCAGTAAAGGATACATCAGCACTTTCTTCAATAATCCTTAATCTTTTGTTGAATACTCTGTATGCTTTGCTTTGAGTTGAGTATCCTACAAAGATTCCATCATCTGCTTTGCAGTCAAACTTACCAATTTGTTCTCTTGTAATTAAGATAGTACATGGACAACCAAATGATTTTAAAAAGCTTATTGAAGGTTTTTTTTTGTTGAGAAGTTCATATGGTGTCTTGAAATGTGGCTTGACTATTAATACTCTGTTTTGCACATAACATGCAGTATTGACAGCTTCAGCCCAAAAAGTTATTGGTAACTTTGCATCTGCAAGCATAGACCTTGCTGCTTCAATTATTGTTCTATTTCTTCTTTCAGCTACACCATTTTGTTGAGGAGTTCTAGGAGAGCTATATTGCCTGTCTATACCTTTAAGATCACAAAAAGAGATTAGATTTTCATTTTTAAATTATGTGCCATTGTCACATCTAATGGCTTTCACTTTGAGATCTCTTGTATTTTCTAGCTTGATGATTAGGTTCTTTATGAGTTCAATTGTTTCATCTTTAGTCCTGAGAAAGAATACCCAAGTAAATCTAGAAAAATCATCAGTAATAACTAGACAATATTGCTTCTTTCCTATACTCATTACGTTTGTAGGTCCAAATAAATCCATGTGAAGTAGCTGCAATGGGTTAGAAAGAGAGTTGATTAATTTGGACTTATGAGAAGTCTTGTGTTGCTTACCTTTTAGACATGCAACACAATGATGATCACACATGAATTGTTTTTGTGGTAAACCAATTACTAAATTCTTTTTGACTAAATTGTTCATGTTTTTAAAGTTTGTGTGACACATCCTTCTGTGCCATAACTCTGATTCATTTGTGTTTGCCATGGATATAAAACAGTTGATTTCATTTGGAGAAATGATTTCTCCCCCTATATCCAGGCAATACACATTATTTCTCCTTGGAGTTCTTAAAACAACATATTTTTCATCTAAAATAAAATCAGGAGAAAGAATGATGCACTCTGTATCTGTAAAAAGAACTTTGTTCTTTTTATCACATACTTGTGAGACACTAACCAGATTGTATTGAAGTTCAGCAACATAAAGGACATTATCAAATGTAATCTTACCATTTGATACAATACCTTTACCAGTGATTCGACCACCTTTAGGATTTTCACCAAATGCAACATAACCACCATCATATTTTTCAAAGTTTCTGAGAATTTGTAGATTCTCAGTCATGTGCCTAGAGCATCCACTATCAATATGCCATGTATTCACCAGGATGTTCTGCACAAAAGAAGATTAAATTAATTCTTTTTGGGAACCCAAGCTTGTTTTGTCTTGGGTTCATCCTTTTTAATGAGGAATGTGCTATGTGTAACTTGGTTAGTACTGGTCTTTGGAGTTACTACTGATTTCTTCTTAGCTAACCATGTATTTTGTTTTAGTGTGGTCACTACTGATGGATCAGTAGTAACTTTGTGAAAATATCTTCTGAATTTATCAGTAGTATTTGTGTAGTTATATCTTACTGCATTGTATCTTGGATACTGATCAGTAGGATATCTTTGTTGGTTTCTTTTTGTGGTTGTATGTGCTGGGTAATGGTTGTAATTTCCAAATCTTCTTTTCTTTTAAAAATTTTGATTTGTTTTCGGATTTTCATATCTGATATTTTGAACAAATCTTTTGGCTGACCTACCAAACTTAGGAATTTCAACTTGTGGAGGTTTGGACTGTTGTTTTAAATTTAATTCTTTTAATTTTTGTTCTTTTATTTTTAATTTGTTTTACTTAAATTCCTTGAATTCTTTGCAATTTATTGGATTGAAGTGACAATCCTTTGCTATATGATTTACTTTATTGCAGATTACACATTTAGGTTTGGTGGATTTTAAGGATTCTGGTTTTCTCTGTTCCTTTAACTGATTCAAGTTTCTTTGATTTCCCCTTTTTAACATAGTTGGAATATTTTCAGAATTGTATTTTGGAGATTCTTGACTTTGTGTAGTGTGAAAACTTGTATTATCAGACTTAATAGTGTTTTCTTCATCAGATGAATCATTACTTGTTTCAGTTTGACTTTCTAACTTTAATTCATCTAAGATTCTTTCTGAACTGGACTTAAGTGGAGGAATAAAATTTATTGGAGGAGGAACTGCATGATATCCAACTCCATGGACTACCTTTTCTATTGATTGGTTGCTAGTTAATTCATCAATTATTTTAGAACTTCTTTCAAATTTCTTAATTGTTAGTTTGTTTTGTTCTAATTCTAATTGACACTCCTCTAATTTAGTTATAGCTTCTTTTGCTTTTGATTCAACATATTCTTTATCATATACAGCTTATAATAGTTCATCTTTAAGTTTTTGATCTGTTATTTGGTAAATTTTAATTTGATTTTCTAAATCATCTATAACACCATTAAATTCTATTCTTCTTTTTCTATTTTTAATTAAGTCTTCATTGATTTCTTTTGTTTCTTTTTCCATAGTTTTAAATAATTTAATGCATTCAGGAGAGCATGGTTTTGGATTTACCTCAGGTTTAGATTCAGAGAAGGCCATAAAGGCTTGATTTTAAGCATGTTCTTCAGCTTGAAAGCTCCATTCATATCCTAGTCCTTCTTGAGATACAAGTGCAGATGAGTTTGTCCTTTTATCTTTGTTAGGACATTCTCTGGCAAAGTGACCAAGATTGCTACAGTTGTAGCATTTGACTTTAGTTTTGTCAAAACCTGCCCTGTCACCTTTGTTGAAGCTCAAGCTTGATCTACCAGTTCTTTTAAGAAACTTCTTTGTTCTGAAACTGAGCATAGCCATCTGCCATTTGATATCCATCTCTTCAAGATCATCAGGATTGATTTGCTCCAAATCTTCACTAATTAGTGCAGTATGCACATGACTAGTAAAGAATACTTCTCTAGCAATGTCTTCTGATTCCTTTGTCTTTCCAGATTGAATATCTTGGTTTGTACCTGCAGCGGAAACAAAAGCAGCATTGTTTGAATTTAAAGTAGGAGTTTTTTGACTTACCTCAGATTCAAATACTCTTAGGTCATTGTAAAGTTCATCAAGCTTCTTTTCTTCTAAAGCATCACCCTGTCTATACACAACAGTGTACATAGACCATTCTTCACTTAGAGATCTGAGAAACTTTCTATTGACATCATATCTGTCTGGTTTAACTCCAACTTGGTTGAGTTCACCAATAAGTTTGTTGAATCTATCAAAAACTTTTGACAGAGATTCATTCTTTTGTCCTTTGAAGTTTTCAAATTCTTGCTTTAGCACAGATTTCATGTTTCTTTTTGTGCTTTTTGTACCAACAAACCTTTTCTCCAGGGCTTGCCATAGCAGTTTTGCAACATCAAATTCAACAAATAAGTGTTGATAGTCATTAGGAATTGCAAGCAATAAGGTACTTAGGGCTTTCAGTTCAATTCCTCTGTCCTTCCTTTCTTTATCACACTTGATTTTGTCGGATTCAGTAGTTGTGTAAGTTGTGGCAACTGGAATGGCTTTATTGCCTTCAAGTACAACTTCCCACATGGTGTAATCAGTAATAAGCATGTATTGCTTAATTCTGTTTTTCCACATCCCAAAGTTGTTGGGAGTGAGGATGGGGATTTTGTTTGCTTGTGTGCTTTCATTATTGTCAGACATGATGAAAACGTGGTTTGTGAATGTATTGAAAACTTTTGTGAGTTCTTGATTCGTAGATCTAGAGTACAAAGCTCTGATACCACTTGTCAAGATCGATTAACCAAAACAGTTAATAAACACAATGATCTACTCAACAATAGAAGTTACAGCGGATTAACACTATGTTGATTTTATCAAGAACAATAAACTGTAAATAATATAAGAATTATCAAGAACACAGTTATCACAAAAAGCTTCAATGTATATTGATTGATCGAATACAATACACACGTATGTTTACAATTCATAAGGAACTATATATAATAGTCCTTGAAGCCTAACTATTTACCCTAGTTATTCTAGGATACGATTACAATTGAATTACAAAAAGATATTTAATTCTAAACAAACTTTCCTAAGATCTCGAACTCGATATACTCCATAAATAAGCATAGCAGTAGTAAACTTCATCGAGCAGTAGTAATCTTGAATCTTCAGTAATAAACACGAGATCAGTAGTAAGTTGTATTTCTGCCCCATCAGTACTAACTCTTGTAAGCAGCATCAAGTCTTGGTCAGTACTAACTGCAGCATCAGTAATATATATATCCCAACAATAAGGCACATATATTTGCTCTTTACTTATATATATCTTTGATTTGTGGATTTCTCAAAAAAAAAAAATTGATTATAAAGTTTAAAATACATTTTAGTACCCTGAATTTGGTTGATCGGATTCTTTACTACCCTGAATTATTAAAGATGTAACATAATACCTTGATCTTGTAAAAGTTGTCAATTTAGTGCTTCGACTCATTAACTTTTGCTCTTTACTTATATTTATCTTTGATTTGTGCATTTCTTAACAAAAAAAAAATTATAAATTTCAAAATGCATTTTAGTACCCTGAATTTGATTGATTAGGTTCTTTACTACGTACCATAAACTATTATAGATGTAACATAATACCTTGATCTTGCAAAAGTTGTCAATTTAGTGCTTCGGCTCATTAATTTGATTGCGTTTCTTACATTATTTATTTCCGGCGTAATTTTTAACGAACTAAAAAACTATAAGTTTATCTCAATATATAGAAATTAGAAGCAAATGAAGTGATAACCGAAGATCAAATTAGTATGTCACAATACTAAATTGACAATTCTTTCAAGTCCAATGTATTATGTTGTATTTTTAATAGTTCGTGGAGGACTTTGTAACACCTCAAATTTTATAACAAAAACATTTGGCCAAAATAAATCATTTTCATTAAATAGAAGAACTATTCCCAAAATATGGATTTACAAAAACCTTTGGTATGAAATCAGAGTACAAGTTTTGTTGTTACAAAATATATCAAAATCAAAGCTAAGTTTAAATCCAATCTAGTGCTCTTCTATTCTAGGCCCCGCATCTCTATCCATGCGCACCTAAACCTTCGATCCCGAACCTGAGTACATAGCAAAACAAACAAGGAGTACGTGAGACAAGAAGTCTCGTGAGCTACATGGGTTTAGACCCAACAATAGTAAAATGTCACGTGTCAAGCAATCGTATGTATATAAGTATATGTATAATCTATCAATCCGATCCGGCCACCCTATTGTGGTCCTATCAATCTTTCTTTCCTAGCAACCATATCTAACTATCGGTTGCCCCCGAACTAGCTCGAAGCACACACATATCTAGTTATCGAGTTGCCCCCGAACTAACTAGAAACAAGATACCGGCAAGAGGGAATCGCCCAATCTACCGATACCTGCCTTACTCGCCGGAATACGTCCAGTTAGCAAGACTACTAACGTGGATGAGTCGATGGGAATCCACCCAACTGCCCCTCACTCCACACCTCATGACCGGGAGTCGCCCGTGTCATCATATCATCTCAATCTTACCATGACTCAACAGTCATGTCAATCTAGCTCTCGGCTATCACATTAATCATCAACAAGTTAGTTCAATATTGTCAATAATATCTATCACTAACTCAACATACTACAAGTCTACACAAATAAGCAAATAGACCATAACACAAGTAAGAAAGTAATTCAATGGCTATGTACTCAGTAAAGTCCACACGTACTCACCTTAGCAATATGATGCTCCAACAGTGTTCTTGGCACCCAATCTCTTGCTTCACAATTCAATCAACTTTCCAAGACTTCACCAAAATCCTAATACAATTATAACAACATGATCAACATTACTTATTACTACTAATGTGTTCATCCATCTCTAGATAACACTTACTAACCATTTTCCCCCAATTATGGTAATTTACCAAACCCTAGGTTTAACCAACCCTTAAGATTCTTACAAATCTTAACCATACACTTGATTCCCATGTTAATATACCATCTACTAGGTGTATACATCGTTTATTTCACCATTAATCACCAACCCAAGAACTAGGGTTTCAAACCCTAGCTTCAAGATCCATAGATCTTGAGCTACAAATATGAAAGAGTGAAGATATACCTTTAATCTTCCACTAGGAGTGAAATCTACCAAAGATTTGTGAAGAAATCACCCAAAATCAGATGCTATGCTCGAAAATCGCCAAAGAGAGAAACTAGGGTTTTGATATGCAATAAATGAGCAAAATCCCGTCTTTAATGCCTGGTCGGACGAGTTCGCGCCGCGAACCACGAGTTCGCGCCGCGAACTTCCCTTGTCACGAACTATTCCCGATCGTGAGCCAGCCGTGAACTTCGATCACCAAAAACCCAAAGTTTCTGTTCCAAGTTCGCGATCGCGAACTAGAGTTCGCGCCGCGAACTCCCCAGGTCGGCAGGGCTGCAGTTTTCATCAAGTGTCTCGACCCGGTTTCGCCCATAACTTTCTCATACGGTGTCCAAATGACACGAAACCAATTTCCACGTTCTTTAAACGATTTATCCTTATTTATCTTATTTTTACGTAATTTATTTATCTACAATTTTTGGGTCGTTACAACTATCTACCCCTTAAGAAGATTCCGTCCTCGGAATCTCATCATAGTTCACGAAATCCGGGTACCTTTTCCGAATCTCGTCTTTGACTTCCCAAGTCAAATTTGGTCCAAGGGAATGCTTCCACTTGACCAACACCAACTCGATCTCTTTATTCCGAAGCTTCTTTGTCTTTGTCTCTAAAATGGCCTCGGGTTCTTCAATCAACCGATTCGGGGCATCAACCCGCAACTCTTGCAATGGGATAATATTTTCAACTTCACCAATGAACTTCTTCAAATAACTTACGTGAAAGGTATCATGCACACCTTGAAGCTCGGGTGGAAGTTCCAACTTAAAGGCTTGAAGCCCGATTCGCTTCAATATCCTGAAAGGTCCAACATACCTTGGACTTAACTTTCCTTTCTTTCCAAACCGCATCACACCCTTCCAAGGTGACACCTTCAACATTACCATATCCCCGACGCCCAAGTCATATGGTGTCTTTTTCAAACCCGAATAGCTTCTTTGCCTATCTTGAGCCGCCTTCATGTTGGCTTGTATTACACCAATCTTTTCATTGGTGACTTTCACAATCTCGAGGCCTGTGAGCTTTGACTCTCCCGCTTCTAGCCAACAAGATGGAGTTCGGCACTTCCTCCCATACAACGCCTCATACGGCGGCATTTTGATACTCGAATGATAACTATTATTATATGAGAACTCGACCAATGGTAAATGCTCATCCCATTTACCCCCGAAATCTAACACACATGATCTTAACATGTCTTCAACCGTTTGAATCGTTCTTTCACTTTGACCGTCGGTTTGCGGATGATAAGCCGTGCTCAACCGCAACTTTGTACCCAATTCATCTTGTAACGATCTCCAAAATCTCGAGGTAAACCTCGCGTCGCGATCGGATACAATTGACAATGGAATCCCGTGGAGTCGAACCACCTCATCAACATATAACTTAGCCAACCTTTCAAGTGGCAAAGTTTCCCGAATGGCTAAAAATAACGCACTCTTGGTCAACCGGTCAACTATGACCCAGATGGCATCATGACCCTTACTCGTCTTCGGCAACCCAACTATGAAAGCCATAGTTATGTCTTCCCACTTTCCGGCCGGTACTTGCAATGATTGAGCTACCCCATACGGTACTTGATGCTCGGTTTTCACTTGAGCACACGTGGCACACTTCGAGATGTACTTGGCTACTCTCGTCTTCATTCCGGGCCACCAATAAACCCGTTTCAAATCTTGATATGTCTTTGTACTCCCCGGGTGAATCGAATACTTTGACTTGTGCACATCATGCAACAACTCCTTTAGGGTACCCCCGAACTTGGGAACCCAAATTCGACCGCCTACGGTTTTCAACCCTTGCACATTTTCCACAAAATGTTGGTCCTTACCCAACCGTTCTTGTCTTAACTCTTCTTTTCCCATAACCTTACGTTGAGCATTCTTGATTCTTTCGATTATACTCGAGACGACTTCAATACGCATTGACCTTCCCTTGATCGGCTTCTCATAGACCTTTCGGCTCAAGGCATCGGCTACAACATTCGCCTTTCCCGCATGATACACAATCTCACAATCATAGTCGTTGATCAACTCGATCCACCTTCTTTGTCGCATATTAAGGTCTTTTTGAGTAAACACATATTGTAAACTCTTATGATCTGTGTACAACGTACACCGAGTACCGTATAAATAGTGCCTCCACAATTTCAAGGCAAACACGATCGCCGCCAACTCCAAGTCGTGTGTCGTGTACCTCGTTTCCGCATCCTTCAATTGTCGTGAAGCATACGCGATCACTTTACCCTTTTGCATCAACACACAACCGAGCCCTTGATTTGAAGCATCACTATACACTACAAAATCTTCCATACCATCCGGTAACGTGAGAATCGGCGCGTTACACAACTTTTCCTTCAATAAGCCAAACGCCTCCTCTTGCTTCTTATCCCACACGAACTTCTCACTTTTTCTTGTCAACTTTGTGAGTGGGACCGCAATTCTCGAGAAATCTTGTATAAATCTCCGGTAATACCCGGCCAACCCAAGAAAACTTCTAACCTTGGTAGGAGTTCTCGGTGCTTCCCAATTAGACACCGCCTCAATTTTCGAAGGTTCAACTTTAATACCATCACGTGATACCACGTGACCTAAAAATTGTACTTCCCGTAACCAAAACTCACACTTCGAAAATTTGGCATACAACTTCTCCCGTTTCAACACATCCAACACAAGTCTCAAATGATTCTCGTGTTCTTCCTCGATCTTTGATTAAATCAAGATATCATCAATAAACACGATAAAAAACTTATCAAGAACGGTTTACAAACCCGATTCATCAAATCCATAAAAATAGCCGGCGCATTCGTAAGCCCAAACGGCATCACTAGGAACTCATAATGACCATACCGTGTACGAAAGGCCGTCTTCTCGGTGTCGCCTTCCTTCACCCGAACTTGGTGATAACCCGACCTCAAATCAATCTTTGAGAAGTAACTAGCACCTTACAATTGATCAAACAAATCATCGATTCTTGGCAACGGGTAACGGTTCTTTAAAGTTACCTTATTCAACTCACGGTAGTCGATGCACATTCTCATCAAACCGTCTTTCTTCTTAACAAACAACACCGGGGCACCCCACGGTGACGAACTCGGACGGATAAAACCCTTATCCAACAATCCTTGCAATTGAGTCATCAATTCCCGCATCTCGGTGGGAGCTAAACGATACAGAGCACGAGCAATCGGCGTCGCCCCCGGCACCAAATCAATCTTGAATTCAACTTGCCTCTCCGCTGGCAAACCGGGTAAATCATCGGGGAACACCTCGGGAAAATCCCGAATAATTTTAACATCACCAACCGCCTTCTTTTCCTTTCGGCCGTCTAACACATATGCAATAAACGATGCACAACCCTTCGATAAACATTTCCTCGCCTTGATGGCGGTAATCACATTAGGCATATGATGTCGTTTTTCCCCATACACATATACTTTTTCGTTCTCGGGTGTCTTGATCGACACAATTTTCTTATCACACAATATCTTGGCTCGGTGTAAACCCAACCAATCCATACCAATAACCACGTCGAAAGCCTTTATTCCCATTGGTAATAAATCGACCTTAAACTTTTTCCCATCTATTTCTAATTCACAATTCCTATAGATACATTCAACCGTTGAGGTTTTTCCATCGGCTACCTCTATCTCATACATTTCATCTAACTTTTCAGACGGTACATTCAACTTACAACCAAACTCATGAGACACAAACGAATAATTGGAACCCGAATCAAATAAGATATAAGTTGGCATGGAGTTAATGAATAGAGTACCTGACACCACATCGTGTGCCTCCTTCGCCTCCTCCCGAGTAAGTTGGAAGGATCGCCCCTTCACCTTTGCCGGTTCCACCTTCTTTTGAGCCGTGGACACCATCGACTCGGTCCCCTTCTTCGGGCACACATTACTATAGTGCCCCTTCTCGTGGCACGAGAAACATTCCACCTCGGCCAATGGCTTGGCCTTACAATCCCGGGCTATATGCCCCGACCTACCACAACTAAAACAAGATTTCGACCCACTTCGGCATTCGCCGGTATGATTCTTCCCGCACTTCTTACAAGAACCGACACTTCCTTGTTTAGAGAAGCTCGATGTGAACTTCCCTTTTTTAAACGTACCCGAGCCGCTTTCGGCTTTCCTCTTCTCGCCCACATGGGCCCTCTCGGCAACCCGTGCGACATTCACTTCCTCCACCCCCCGGGCGGTACTAATGGCCTCATCAAGTGTGACCGCCCGCTTAACCTCCAATTGGTAGTCCCACGGTAACCCACTAGCATACCGGACCACCATCAACCTCTCGTCCGAGTAAGTTTTAGCAACAAACGGGAGCAATCCCGTGAACTCTCTCGAGTACTCTTCCACCGACATGTCACCCTTCTTAAGGGTCACGAACTTCTCGTGCATCTTTTCCAAATCCCTTTCGGGACAAAACTTCTTCTTCAACCTCGTGGTAAACTCATCCCACGACATCACCTCAACAACTTCCCTTCCGAGGGTCTCATACACAATATCTCACCAAACCATGGCATCTTCTTTCAACAATTGTGACACATATGTCACCATATCGGTCTTCTTACACTTGCTACTTCCGATGACCCGCTCGGTCTCTCGGATCCACCTCATAGTCACTTTCGGGTCCGAACTACCCGTGTACACACTTGGCTTACAAGCCATGAAGGATTTAAACAAGCAACCTTCTTTCTCATCGGGCCTTGCCCTAGCATCACTTTGACCACCCGTAGATGATTTTCTTTCACCAGTGTCACTACCCCCGGTCCTCTCATCCTCGGACTCACGGTCATCCTCCTTCTTTTCACGGTTTCCCATTATACGGTGCACTTCCTCGGCCACCGTCCCTTTGATTTGATCAATAATAGTTTGGAGGTCCGCCATAGTTACCGGAGTCTTATTAGCTCCGACCTCCGATTCATCAACTCGATGCATCGACGGTTGGCTCTCTTGCTCAACCACAACCTCGACATGAGGTATTTCTTCCTCCCGGTTCTCCGGGGCTTTCCCACTTCGACGGGTATTCACCATTTCTTTCAATCAAGACTATACGAAAGACATTAAACATTTAGTATCTCATGTATAACCCATTAGTCTCATAAGACTCAACATTCAAAATCATATCAACTTTCATAGGTCCCCTAGGTTCAACACTAAACTTAACATAAAGTCTCAAGGTCAACCTACAATCTCAAGGAATCTTACATTCCTAATGCTACAGTCTAAGACTAGGATGGACATCCAACCTAATTCACTTAAACTATAGCTCTGATACCAAGTTGTAACACCTCAAATTTTATAACAAAAACAATTGGCCAAAATAAATCATTTTCATTAAATAGAAGAACTATTCCCAAAATATAGATTTACAAAAACCTTTGGTATGAAATTAGAGTATAAGTTTTGGTGTTACAAAATATATCAAAACCAAAGCTAAGTTTAAATCCAATCTAGTGCTCTTCTATTCTAGGCCCCGCATCTCTATCCATGCGCACCTAAACCTTCGATCCCGAACCTGAGTACATAGCAAAACAAACAAGGAGTACGTGAGACAAGAAGTCTCGTGAGCTACATGGGTTTAGACCCAACAATAGTAAAATGTCACGTGTCAAGCAATCGTATGTATATAAGTATATGTATAATCTATCAATCCGATCCGGCCACCCTATTGTGGTCCTATCAATCTTGCTTTCCTAGAAACCATATCTAACTATCGGGTTGCCCCCGAACTAGCTAGAAGCACACACATATCTAGTTATCGAGTTGCCCCCGAACTAACTAGAAACAAGATACCGGCAAGAAGGAATCGCCCAATCTACCGATACCTGCCTTACTCGCCGGAATACGTCCAGTTAGCAAGACTACTAACGTGGATGAGTCGATGGGAATCCACCCAACTGCCCCTCACTCCACACCTCATGACCGGGAGTCGCCCGTGTCATCTTTTCATCTCAATCTTACCATGACTCAACAGTCATGTCAATCTAGCTCTCGGCTATCACATCAATCATCAACAAGTTAGTTCAATATTATCAATAATATCTATCACTAACTCAACATACTACAAGTCTACACCAATAAGCAAATAGACCATAACACAAGTAAGAAAGTAATTCAAGGGCTATGTACTCAGTAAAGTGCACACGTACTCACCTTAGCAATATGATGCTCCAACCGTGTTCTTGGCACCCAATCTCTTGCTTCACAATTCAATCGACTTTCCAAGACTTCACCAAAAGCCTAATACAATTATAACAACATGATCAACATCACTTATTACTACTAATGTGTTCATCCATCTCTAGATAACACTTACTAACCATTTTCCCCCAATTATGGTGATTTACCAAACCCTAGGTTTAACCAACCCTTAAGATTCTTACAAATCTTAACCATACACTTGATTCTCTTGTTAATATACCATCTACTAGGTGTATACATCGTTTATTTCATCATTAATCACCAACCCAAGAACTAGGGTTTCAAACCTAGCTTCAAGATCCATAGATCTTGAGCTACAAAGATGAAAGAGTGAAGATATACCTTTAATCTTCCACTAGGAGTGAAATCTACCAAGGATTTGTGAAGAAATCACCCAAAATCAGATGCTATGCTCGAAAATCGCCAAAGAGAGAAACTAGGGTTTTGATATGCAATAAATGAGCAAAATCCCGTCTTTAATGCCTGGTCGGACGAGTTCGCGCCGCGAACCATGAGTTCGCGCCGCGAACTTCCCTTGTCGCGAACTATTCCCGATCGTGAGCCAGCCGTGAACTTCGATCACCAAAAACCCAAAGTTTCTGTTCCAAGTTCGCGATCGCGAACTAGAGTTCGCGCCGCGGACTCCCCAGGTCGGCAGGGCTGCAGTTTTCATCAAGTGTCTCGACCCGGTTTCGCCCATAACTTTCTCATACGGTGTCCAAATGACACGAAACCAATTTCCACGTTCTTTAAACGATTTATCCTTATTTATCATATTTTTACATAATTTATTTATCTACAATTTTTGGGTCGTTACAGACTTGGTCAACCAAATTTATAGTACTAATATACATTTTTTACCTTTTATAAATTTGATTTTTTTTTTTTTGGATTAGACAAATAAGCATATCATTATTCATGTTTGAATGAATTGAAATATACAATGAATCTTGT